>JAMWFC010000086.1:0-528763 GCA_027475525.1 Macrolepiota albuminosa | reverse complement strand
CGACCCCCCAGTACATATTCGAATAAATTCACATAATCCCAGCAGCTTTATTACCCGACTAGTTTATAGCAGTGTTATATATTGTACCAACTAATACTTGCACATTCGAGCGGCGAAGTCAAAGAGAGTTGGCCTGTTGAGTCCCAAGGAACGATGGGACAGGCAGGGTGTGATCTTTGAGTGACGTGGCGGTGAAGTCACGAGCAATTCTCCTTCTCGCCGTGACCACCACTTCCACTTCCCTTCACCGTCTCGCAGCGCCTGTTCTCCTCGCGGGCAAAAGTTTTCCCCACCCTTCCCTACCCAAACGTCAAGGTCCAGACTCCAGGGCGCTAAGCCTAGCGAGCTCACATCTCCACCACCCCTCCACCACCGTCAAGATACACCTCGTCCGCGCCACGCCGCATGTGAATTCCCCAGAGACCACAGATCGACACGCAAACGCTCTCTCCCTTCCCGACCCGCCATAATGGCTCGCGCGACTGGCTCAGTAGTTAGACTAAGGTGTCCCCAGCTGAGTCAAGCATCGTCTGCTCGGACGAGTCTTCTGGCCCGCCCTCCTCTCCCAGGAATCGCGGCTAACTCACTCACTTATCAGGACATCAGACTCACAAATATTCTCTACCTGTCGCGAGAGTCGGAGCGCCCCGCAAAAGGGGCCTCGCCTGACCCCCCAGTACATATTCGAATAAATTCACATAATCCCAGCAGCTTTATTACCCGACTAGTTTATAGCAGTGTTATGACCCCCCAGTACATATTCGAATAAATTCACATAATCCCAGCAGCTTTATTACCCGACTAGTTTATAGCAGTGTTATATATTGTACCAACTAATACTTGCACATTTGAGCGGCGAAGTCAAAGAGTGTGGTCTTTGAAGGAGGTGGCTGTGCAACTCCACTAGAATTTATCGTTTTCTCGCTACAGCCACCTTCTATCCTTTTCACCGCCCTCTCGTACTCGCTCGGTTCACAATAAAATTTTCATTCTTTCAATATTGTGTACTCAAGTGTTTCTCATCGCTTTCAGTTATGATTACACTTACAGTGGACCCTCACTTGGAGGTAGCCCCGAATTTCAGAGCTGAGGAACACAGGTTTACTAGAGAAGCCTTTGTTCATGGCAGAGAAGGGATGACTGAAGATCAAGCCGCAGACGCTCTTTCTAATCTATGGACAGTGGCTCTGGAATGTAGAAAAGCGATCTGGGAAGCAGAGCGGGAAGAAAGGGAGGTCAAAGGTAGAGCGCAGCGTGAAAACAATAGAGAGGAGGCCCCGGGGCCAGCAGTAGACGACGTAACCCTTCAATCCAGGCATTCTAGGGAGCATTCCCCAGAAGATGAAGAGAAGGGCCTGAATCTAGTAGCCGGGATGCCTGTGCCTGACGTTATCGAATATCCTCCCACGCGCTTCGCTATTAAGAAACTCAGGGAGCGCGAATATATTGAACTTAGCTTTTTCACGCCCGCGGGCAGAGCAGAAGCCGCTAAAAATGAGTCAGTTTCCTCTAGCGAGATTTTTATGCTGGCCAGAGATGAAGATATGCTTTCTTTAAAGCCTGTAATCGACTTCAAAGGGCCCAAAGGTAAAGCAACGCAGGACGAGGATCTAGCTTGGGATCAAGTATGTATTGCTTCCACCAATTTTCTCGAGCACATTGTGCAGGAAAGCTGGCCGACTAACATGATTGAGGCGATGCATGCCTTTTTTTTCCGGTTAACTAACCACAAGCTGCGTAACGAGGGACAAGACGGCTTAAAAGTTCTAATCCTCTACCAGGCTCGGGTGAGGAGAGAGTGGCATCGGCAGATTAAGAATTCTCCCAGGGGGGGATTTTTGACATAGGGTTAATCGATGATAAGGTCTTAAGGACCTTAAAAGATCAAGTCTATGACGCTAAAAGAAACTCTATAATCAACGGTGAGTGATCAAGCTAAAGGAATAGCGTCAACCTGACCAGGAATGTTGTTCCTTTTCTTATTAATTTGCGCAACCTCTTTTCGCGTGGAATTCAATGCATTTGTAAATATACAGATTAATTATCGACGTGGTTGCGACATCATCACACGCTGTAATCGCATATGAATATGTTCTCAAATCATCCTCGTCGCTCATGGCTGGAATTTTATATGCATTAATCGCTTTATGCGGGGTCGTGGCGGTTGATGTCGCCATTATGCGTCTGAACCCCACATGCTTTATCTGCGGGTATAAACCCCCCCGCTTGCGTTATATTCTTCCATGACCATTATGCCATGGAACAGACCTAAATGCGTTAAAAAATGAAGTCATTGTGTTGACGACTAGCAGTAAAGGGAAGCGAAAGCACTCCCCCTTGCCCTCACGAGATTCTGAATCCGCCAATGTGAGTAATCACAAACAGAAGAAGGGCACTAAAGGAGGCGAGAATTTTTGCAGCCGCGCAGGCACAACCACTGGCTCCACCAGCTCAGCCAACACAGCCTGCACGGTATGTCTCAGCCGCCACACACACGACATTTGGCACTGCAGCGCCAGAGATCTTTGGAATGGGCAGAAAGCCTATGTCATCCAGAACAGAAGTGGACGACTCCTCAATCCAGACGGCAAAGAATTGTGTACCAACTGGCAAAAACCTTGAGGATGCGCAGTCTTGTCTCACAATTACAAGCACAAATGTTCCGGGTGTGGAAAAAAGGATCACGGAGCTCAGAGATGCAGTCTTGCACAATCACTTTAAGTTCGCATCACCCTACCAACCCGCTGAGTGGCAGAGAGAGCTGGACAGGGCACAAGCAGCTCACCTATTTCTGGACCTGGCTAAACGTCTGGAGCACGAGTTTAATGCAGGGATCGCTTGAATATCTCAGACTTTTACACCCCCTAACCAAGAATCAGTTCGACAACTGGAACCCAAGTTCAAAAGCATCATTGCAGCGGAATTCAAAAAAGGCCGGTACTTGGGTCCTTTCAATAAGAAGCAGGTGGAGACCATCCTTGGACCTTTTCAAACATCGCCGCTGTGGATCATCCCCAAACCTAATAAGCCAGGGAAGTATCGACTCATTCAAAACCTGTCTTACCCTCACGCTCCATCAAATTCAAGTGGGGTATGTTCAGTTAATAGCAGAATTGATTCCTCGCAATTCCCATGTACATGGGGGACCTTTAATAGCGTTTATCTGCTCATTGCTAGGCTTCTGCCAGGATCTCAGGCAGCAATACGAGATGTCCGTGAAGCATACCGTACTGTCCCAATTGTCCCTTCGCAATGGCCAGGTTTGGTGGTTAAGCTCAGTGAGGAAGACACCTACACAATTGATACCATGGATTGTTTTGGGCTCGCTTCTGGATGTGGCTGTTATGGCGAAGTGGGAGATGCTGGCACGGAAATTATTAGAGCCAACGGGATGGGGCCGGTCTCTAAATGGGTCAATGACCACATATTTTTCCAAATACGAAAAGAGTATGTTGACAGTTACAATGCAGCAGATTTCGATGACTGTCCTGAAGAATATGATGAAAGCATGGCTCACCCCATTATGGACTTGTCAGAAGCGTCTCCTAGGTCTAGGGAAGACAGCGAGTTTGCATATGCAATGGGTGACATTGATGAGATTTCGGGAAAGCTCGGAGTCCCCTGGTAGAAAGGGAAAGACATTCCCTTCAGAGATATTGTGCCATACATTGGTTTTCTGTGGGACATCAGACAGCGTAAAGTTAGCATTCCACAAGAAAAGAGAGAGCAATATCTACAAGCCATTGCAGAATGGAAAAGGTCGAGGACCCACACTCTGGAAAAAACTCAAAAACTCTATGGAAAATTGTTACACTCTTGCTACATGTTGCCAAGAGGACGTGCTTACTTCACCAGCCTGGAGGCCTTCATGGGAGTGTTCCATAACCGTCCTTTCATGCCGAGAACTCCTCCAAAAAGAACCACTGAAGACCTGTGCTGGTGGAAGCGAGTACTTTGTGGATCAATGGAGAAGGGAATTTCAGAAGCAGAACCTTACCTCGACATTCAAGCCTACTCCGATGCAAGCTCATCAACCGGTATTGGAATCACCATTGGCAAACATTGGCGGGCTTGACAACTCAAGCCGGGGTGAAACAGTCAATGTCAGGGGACTCCTCATTCCTTTCTTCTTTCACTCTTTATTTCTTCACTCTCCTTTCATTCACTTCCTTATTTCTTCTATCATTCTCTCATTTTGCTGTTACTACTTTTTCAACACTATCTGTTAGTACTATTCTCAACCTTTGAGGTGCTCTGGTTCTTTAGCTATCACTCAGACAAGTGTGGGCCCTTCAGCACCACTCCAGGCTGCTTAGATAAGCCGGAGTTTGCCTTTCTGACTTCTAAAGTCCGGAGTTTTCCTCCCTTGTTTGCACACTTGTTTGATTAGTCAATTTTCGAGTTTTTAAGGTTTTGTTGTACTGTACAGTTGTTTCCCACGCTTCAGAGGCCCCAGAAGCGTCCAACCTGGCATAGGGAATCCCCAGACTTGTTCTCTTTGGATCTCCCTCTGCCAGGTGAGTAGCTACCTTGATATTGTTAGTATATATTCTAATACACTTTGGATCTCCCTCTGCCAGCTGTGTGACTGAGCCACAGCCTCTAGAGGTTGCCCTTACAGTCAAGGGCGAGACATTGGCTGGGCAGAGGCCATGGGTTTCTTCTTCCTGGTGAGAACCATTGCACGTACAAAGAGTGAAGCAAAGCGCTTCAAAATATATGGAGATAATACCAGGGTGGTTGAGGGATGGTGGGTGGAGAGGAGCAGAAACAAAAGAATTAATGAGGTCTTCAAACAAGTCCATGAAACATGTGAACAATTTGGAATCACAGTATCTACTTGATATGTACTGAGCAAGTTTGATCCTGCCGACGGTCCCTCCAGAGGCCACTATCCCTCAGAAGACCTCTTATTACCCTCCTTTCCCATTCCAGATTGGGCAGCCAAATATGTGCTCGACTTTGACGACCCCAGAAGCTGGGAAGTCCATTCCGCTCAAAGATCAAGAGCAAATAAGCCCAGACTTGGTAAAGAGATGGACAATGTACCATGAAAAACTCCGAGCCAGGTCAGAGAGCAGCAAGTCGACGAGTGGTGGGATTTTGTCAAAGATTGGTAGGCAAGCCAGATTGAAGGAGTCGAGGCACGAGATAACCAAGCCCGTGAACATTTGGAAACCGATGCCTTATCCTGAAGGGCTCGAGCTTGCACAATCGGTGTTGAGACCCCATGTTGCAGCTCGAGATAGGTTGAGGCTGTGGAGACCATTCAAGCCCAACAACTCTAATGCAGAGGACAATGGACCGTCGGCACACTCAGATCTAGAAGT
This sequence comes from Macrolepiota albuminosa, assembly GCA_027475525.1. NCBI lineage: Eukaryota > Fungi > Basidiomycota > Agaricomycetes > Agaricales > Agaricaceae > Macrolepiota > Macrolepiota albuminosa. The sequence continues at coordinate 523,433 of JAMWFC010000086.1, read as the reverse complement.
CGATGATGTTTTCACCATAATGAGTTCCGCATGGGCTGACTCCACAAAGGCTACCTATGGCACAGGGCTTCTTCTATTTCACGTGTTTTGCGACTTTAGAGGAATTGGTGAAGAGGACCGAGCTCCAATTACTCACAGCGTGCTAGAAGCCTTTGTGGCAGCACTTGCGGGAGCATATTTTAAATCCGCAATTGAAAACTTCATCGCCGGAATCAGAGCATGGCACTTGCTACACAACACCACTTGGGACATTGATGAAGCAAGGCTAAAGACGCTGATGAAAGCCGCTGACAAATTGGCCCCAAGCTCATCCAAAAAGAAGAAGCGGTGTCCTTGCACTCTGACGTTTTTGACTGCAATGCATGATCAGTTAAGAATATCTACTCCAAACCCTGATCCGCTGAATGCAGCAGTCTTTGCCTGTGCAACGACGTGTTTCTACGCTGCAGCAAGGCTAGGAGAATTTACGGTACCAACCCTATCCTCCTTCGATCCATCACTTCACGTTAAGCCAAGTAACGTCTCTCAGTCTGTTGATCGTCTAGGGCATCAATCTACTGTCTTCTTCATCCCTAGAACCAAGACCGCAGTCCACGGTGAGACGGTGTCATGGGCAAAGCAGAATGATCTATCTGACCCCAAAGTTGCTCTGGAAACTCATTTCAGAGTGAACAATCCGCCTAAAGAAGGCCCTTTTTTTGCGTACAAAAACAAGAAAGGAATACCCACTCCTCTCACAAAGAAAAAATTCTTGGAAGTCTTAACAAAGGCAGCAAAAGCGGCCAATTTGGAACCTTTACAAGGTCACAGCCTTCGCATTGGCGCTACATTGGAGTATCTGTTGCGAGGTGTACCATTTGAAGCCATGAAGGCTATCAGTCGCTGGTCGAGCGACGCTTTTTACAGATACCTTTCTAAGCATGAACAAATTCTTGCGCCCTACCTGCAAGCTATTCCGACGTTACACAAGTCGGTCTTGTGACTTACATTAGCCTTTCGAAAGTAAGGGACAAGTCTGAGTAAGTCTGTCTCTTGCATGGTTTACAGAGCTCAGGAGCCACGCTACTCGTTGGGAATCGCAAAGTCATCACGTGATGCGTTGTGGACTCCTAGTTCTTGAATGGGGAATCGCAGCTGACCCATTTTTTCTTACAGCCATGTTCATCTTCCTTTTGGAAAACGGCTAACGCGAGGGTCCAGAGTAACCCGCAACGGGTCTTGCCCAAAAGATCAATATTGTTCACAAATAGTAATATGTTGTAATACCAGTAACATATACATACAGTCGCCTCTGTCATAACCCATAGCGGGTAAAACCCATACTCTTTGAAACCCCATAGGTTTTTGTGTTCACCGACTTGGTTTGCGGGAAAATGCAAGTTATAACCCATACTCCCTCAAATACCATAACCCATAGGCACTTGAACTCAAACCCTATACCTTTATTAGTTGCCGAGAGGCTTGTCTGAACTTTTATTGTAGTAATTAACCGAGTAACAGTTGTATACATATGTTTTTTTGTGTTCGTAACTCAAACATGACTCTAAAACCTCTCGAAGTTCTAAAGAAAGGCCTTGAAACCCTCAGGAACAAAGTCAAAACTAAGAAAACTAGACTTGAAACACTACTTGCTGAGCAAAAGTCTATTTTGAGTGAAGATGAGGCATGGCTAGATCATGAAGGAAATGTGGTGGATTTAGAAAGAGTGGTGGATAAATTGGAGACTGCATTGGATTATGAAAGAGGTGTGGAAAGGCTGGATGAAGAAGAGAAGAGTATGGTCCAAAAGCTTCAAGAGGCAGCTGGTGAGCTTGCCAAAATTGTTGGAAAAAAAAGGAAGCGTACGTTATTGCAAACACCTGATTGAGCTGCACACATTGACAGATTGCAGGTGCGGAGCCTAAGATCAAGGACATCATAGAGAAGATGCAAACACCTGATTGAGCTGCACACATTGACAGATTGCAGGTGCGGAGCCTAAGATCAAGGACATCATAGAGAAGACAAAAAAGGAGCCTGTGTTTACCAAGAAGGAGAATGCAACGCTTGCTCAACGGATCGAGATTTTGGACTGGTATCATGCCAATGGCAAGAACCAGTCGAAAACTGCACAGCATTTTTCACCGAAATATCCGAATCTGAAAATAAAACAGCCATTAGTGTCTTCATGGGTAAAGGAGGAGCTTAAATGGCGTGAACAATGGGCCGCTGCTTCCAAGCATTCAGATCGAGCTGTCAAACGAGTTCGACAAATGCAACATCCAGAGATTGAAGATATGCTCGATCTTTGGGTAGCAAAAGCAATGTCAGAAAATCTCATTGTTACTGGTGAAGTTTTACGTCAGAAATGGACCCAGTTTGCTGACATTGCTGGAGTGCCACATGACGAGCGCCTGGGTCTGAGCAAAGGTTGGTTGACTGGATACAAAACAAGGTTCAATTTAAAACAATTCAAGCGTCACGGTGAAGCAGCGTCATCAACCTCAGATGTGGTAGCAAGGGAGAGGCAACGAATTGCTAATCTTATTGAAGATCTTGTTAACAATTTTGGTTACAAGTTGTGCGACCTCTACAACATGGATGAGAGTGGGCTTTTTTATGCGTATGTATTGCCTGATTATGAAATATCTGGGCAAATTCTGATTGTTCAAAAACAGAATGCCTCCTGATCGAGGACTTTCCGATAAAAGAAGTTTTGGAGTCAAAGGACGAAAGGTCCGCTTGACTTATGCTGTTACAGCAAATGCAGATGGATCACATAAGCTCCCACCATTCATTATTGGGAAAGCAAAGAGGCCTCGTGCATTTGGAGGACGTTCTGGCGCTGATCTTGGATTTGTCTATTGCAACAATGCCAAGGCTTGGATGACAGCTGCTTTGTATCAGGATTGGATCCAGCAATGGGATCGTGAACTCGGAGTCCAAAATCGGAAAATTGTGCTATTTCAGGACAATTTCTCAGGACATATTGTGCCAGAAGGCCTCCAGAATATTCGTGTCGAGAACTTTGAGCCAAATCTCACTGCGCATGTCCAACCGTTGGATCAGGGCATCATCAGATGCTTCAAAGCTCATTATCGCTCACAATATATTCAACGAGCTATTAAAAGATACGATTCTGGGGTCACACCATCTGAAATCTACGACATCAACCAACTCGAGGCCATGCGACTAGCAGATGCTGCGTGGAATGCAGTTGATGCAACCACAATCAAACATTGTTGGCAAAAGGCTGGCATTCTTCCTGAACCACATCAATCAGCTATGCAACCTATAGTGACCATTTCATCTCTTCTTAACACAACTACCAGTAATCCTGTTGAAAGCTTCGAGAAGGATGTTGAAACCCTCCTTGATGAGCTGCAAGCAAGTGGTGCACTTCAACCTCAAAACCGAATGGCTATTGAGGAACTCCTCAATCCAATCGATGAGATTGAATGCTTCCATGAATCCACTGACCAGGACATTTGCAAGGCAGTACTTGATGCCCGACAGGCTGCAGAGAATGCTTTGATCAATGGTGGGGACAATGATGTTGACGACAATGAAGACATACCTCCCAACACATTTTCACAACGTGATTTTCTTAAATTATCTTCATTAATTACAAGCCACCTTAACAGTATTAACACTCCCACCGCTCGCAGAGTAGAAGCTGATCTTGCATCGATTGCGTGGCAGATGCGTTGTTTGGAGCTCGATAATATGGTGCCCTCTCATATAACTGACTATTTCACTTCGACATAACTCGTTTTTATGTATATAATACACGAATAGACAATATAAAGTGTATGCATATCCTCTCTGTGGTAACCCATACTCTCTGATAACCCATAGCTATGGGCGACAACCGAGAGGTATGGGTTATGATAGAGGCGACTGTAATCGTTATCAAGAGCGACGATGTTCAAAGACAGATCAGCTTGCTCGGTAATCACGTGTACCCGCATACATTTTCACGACCTCTTCACTTTCAGCCTTACTTGATCCCACCACAGTGACAGACACTAAGGCTCCTCGATCTCTGTCACTAGCGTCTATAGGTACCGGGTCGGCAGGGAGTAGGTAGTTTGGATGTTCTTAACGGACACCGGACAATATGCGAAAAGAATGCGTTGTGTCGCTCGAAACGGGCGCGGTCGAAGCATGCAACTTGTTGCGTCCATGGACGTTGGAGGAAGATACGGTGAGTCCGGAGAAAGGGTTTTAAGTCGTCGCTCACCATGACCTTTCCTAGTTAATGAGGCTTGAATATATGTGGGGTCGCAAGTACAGAACCTTGGACTCAAACTTAGAGGCCAGTACGATACATCGTAAGTTGTGTGCCGCCTGAAGGTATGTTGGTTTCAATACTTTTCAGTCACGCCGGAACTCCGTCGTACGTTCGAGTTGGATCTCTGGGCTCTGCTTCCATTGGATGAGCCGTTACTTGAAATGATCATTAACACGGATTTCAGTGTTGAGAAACCGATTGAGGTGCGTGTCTTAATCGCTAGTAAAGTGATGCAACCTTATAATGGTTACTCAGACCGTGTATGAAGGCATGAGTGCTTTTGACTATGTTTTTGTACCTCTACCCGGTATGAGTGGCATTATTCCACGTCTTGTCGAGGAAAGTTCATCACCCGATGCGTTGCCTCAAGAGCATATATTCCCTTACACCACGTTACCCGTCCTACGTCTCCAGGTACAACCACACTATGTTGTTTTTTGCCTCAAGAGCATATATTCCCTTACACCACGTTACCCGTCCTACGTCTCCAGGTACAACCACACTATGTTGTTTTCGACTTGTACAGGAAGGTCATGAAGCACGAGCTCGTAGTGATCGACATACGAAAAGAAAAAGGATACGAACCATACTTCCTTAAATATGCATCTACTGATGTGATCTGCCGGGACATATATGATTTATGGATGACTTTGTCTATTCCTACAAATTTCATCGATCACTCAGGTGCTGATGTTGAGGGATCGCCCGGACAAGTCATATTACGCACAAGATATCCAGATAATTTTGTGGACAAGGTCGTGCTACGCCCTATAGACTCCGTCACTTTCATTCCCGACTGTGAGGATGGAGAAGACAGAGCTGATGATGATGCAGACGAATTCGTCGTGGATGAAACTGACTCTGTGTTTCAAGCTCGAATGACTCGGTGGGTTGCTGATCTGCAGCCCGGCCTGCCAGTGCCTTTGAATCTGGATGGAATAGAGATGTTCCAAACAGAGGTTACACAGGATGGCTCTGATGGATCTCCGACAATGGTTGGCTCCACATTGTTATCTGTTGATACTAAGCCGGACTGTACCTACGAAAGCCCAACTCAGGACATGGACATCTGTCGGACAAAGTCTATTTCAGATATGTCACTTGGCTCATCTGTTTTGTTGACTATATGATTTCTCATCCACTTCACTGATGCTATCATCGCTTTCTACATCATTGCATACTCATATACCATCTAAGCACCGTCTCATCTCCATTACAACCTGCACCACTTTGCATTTTACTGCAGCACTGTCACATACGACGTACCAGTAATGAGATGGCCGTCGAAAGAAAGTCACAAAATAATAGGTGTTGATGTTATCAACTTCATCCTCACGGTGTGTGTACAAATTCTGACGAGTTGACAACGCATTGTTCCAGCTGAAGTGCGTTACAATTTTGTGACTGCTTTGGCTCTCTCTGCGTTGATTATGTATCAGCTGGACAGAATGTGTAAACAATGCGTCGTGACACTCACCCAGAACTTGGTCGCACTTTTCCACCAAGGGGCTGCCAAAGTGGAACATCGCGTTACCCTACTACCCCCTGCATCCTTCGGCTCTTGGAGGACGACCCGGCCAGTAGCGAAAAATTTGGGGACCCCAACAACCTCTTTTCAAGTTGAGAAGGCTCGAATGGATCAAAAAACAATGCTGCGGAGGTTTCCCCTTTGTGATGGAGCTGAAGGCAGAGGATCCGAGCTATTTGAGCAAGTACATTTGATGCATTCGCGATCAGATATTTACACAACATTGAGTAATAACCACCTCGCTGTTTCCCGCTTCCACCTGCCCAGAAAGTGATGTTATTGTTTCCGCGCCATCCTCCTCAGTTACAAAGTTTATGATTACCACTGGGTGATGGAATTCACAAACTCACAGGTCAAGACAAGTTAATCAGAGTGAGTTTTAACTTACTGGAATAGACTAAGATTACACAGGGAAAGTAGGTAGGTAATTATGACAATTATGGTTATATCGCGACACATAATACGCAAACGACTGTTTTTCAGGTCCTCATCGCTGTTTAATCATCTTCAAACGTCCTTTCTTACCGACCGTTAATACTGGAAAATACACCCTCTAAATCAATCTGACGCTTGCCAACATACCATACTCGAGTCCGGATCAACAAACCAGAGGCTATACTTAGCGAAGCAAAACTTTCCTTGTTGTGTCATCCAAGTCTATTATAGTCAATCTTCAGAAGTTTATTTTTACTTTTCATCTGTCGACTCAACAGTTACACACTGGTTTTGTCAGGTCTTCCGATCCAGTGTTGTTCGCTCGTGGGAGATCCTCTGCAGATACTTCCACATGTGTCACACAACTTGCTCCAATGTCTTATGGTGACTGTGTATCTTTTGTAGTCTTATTTTCGGTAGTTGCTATGAGATGACGATACAAATCCTCACACAGACGTGGTTCCCCATCATTCTGCTTTCTGAATTCTGTGTCAAACAACCACGCGATACACTCTCAAGCACACGATCGGTCCCTTAGAGTCAGCCATATAAGATGGGCAAGGAACTATTCACACATTTCTGGCACAGCTCATACCATGGTCCGCTCGCTGAATCTCATTCTTCTGTCTTTCGCTGGATTGGCTGTAAGCCAAGACCTCAGTCTGGCCGTTGTGAAACGAGCCTTTGAGGCTGCCTCAGTAAGCCTCAACTCCTAAGGAAAATCCACCTCCAATTAACCCTAGACCAGATCCCGTCTGACTTGTTCATCAATTTCAACCCAAGGGCACTCCTTGAAGTCACTTTCCCTGAGCCCACAGCCCGACCGATCACCCTTCATGCAGGTGAACACTTACCTAGGAATGGTCAGTATTAGTTAGGACAGAAGACAAGGTTCCCATGCTCACGGCCTTGCGCTCTGAACAGCGACTGCCGGTCCACCAAGATTCGGCGTCATAGGCGACGTGGGCAAAGGCCCTTTTGTTATTGCTACCGTTGACCCCGACGCGCCAACCCCACAAGACCCTTCGGAAGCTCAAATCCGACACTTCCTGGGCCCCAACTTCTTTGCGGAAGCTCTTCCAGTCAACCACGTTCAAGTTCTCGTGAACAGGACCGCTGCAATTTCCCAATTCCGCCAGCCCACTCCTCCAGCTGGTTCTGATGCTCACCGGTGTGTTTTTTTCCGACAGCATTGTAATGTTCCCTCATCATGCGATCCGTCGTTTTGTATCTTAGATATATTTTCCTTTTGTTCAACCAGCCTGCAGCGTTCAATGACCAGACACTCGTCAATTCTACTACGGCCATCGATCTTTTCAATATCAGCTCATTTGCGGCGGCTACAGGACTTGGAGACCCGATTGCTGGAACCTTCATGCTCGTCGCTCCAGACCCAACGGAAACTTGATCTCCAAGGAATTACACTTGTAGGCTGTAGTTACAGATGTCGTTTTAACAAAGCTGAGATAGTCGCTTGGATACTCGGAATAAAAGATTCCATGGTGTGAACTTTCCCAGCCGTCAATATTTTTTCAGACTTGTGTATGGCGATTATTGTCCCTATATTGCCAAGTTGTTCAAATCACCAAGAATCAGGCTTCAAATACGCTCATTGAGGCACATTGGCCATCCTACTGTGGACGTGTCTGAGTATCACCGTGCAAAATCAATATTCATTAAAGCATTCGACTCGCGTACAACCTATGGAACGGTAGGTATCCAGTTAAAGTTTGACATACATGTAGTAAGAAATCATGCGTTCCATAGGGTGATTTCCTGGTAGAACAAGCTCACCTCGTAACAAAGCATTCACCCAAGCAAAGACATCGGTCGTATCTGAGCTCTATCTTATTCTATGTATTATGCAAGTCTGGAGCTTGAGAGCGTACTGTCCCTTGTCCCTACCTTGGGAAGCAACCGTGAATTATAGCAGTCCATTTAAACACTTCCAGACATGCTGGGCAATACGGAAGTCATCCAAGCTCTTCAGCAGAAAAAGAATATTCTCTTCGACGAGGTTCGGACGAGCAGTAGCACCATCTCACTCCTTTCCAAGTCCCCATGGTCTCACAATATGCAAGCGTTCCATATGAATATTGGCAATTGGACCAGACCTGCCATCATTCGGGTTCCTCAGATAGGTGCCAGAATTACGCATCAGATATAGTTTGGCCCAGCTTGACGTAACAAACTACAGTAGTGCACAAGATTTACACAAGCCATAGAAGGGAAGACATTGGGGTCGACAGCGGACCTTGACATACATTTTGTCTAGTCCAGTGATCCCTGTATTGACCTTCTGGATTCAACGAACCTTTGTTGCATGATCAATGAGCGATCGTTGAAACACTCTGAGGAACCTTGAAGCATGTCTCTAATCCAAAGTTGACTTCATAGATGCCACCACAATTACCAGAGCAAAATGCGCATCTTCAACAGCAGGTGTATGACCGACTAGAGAATGTTTGAGAGCCATGCCGTTTTAGGATTTGCCTGCAGAGTCCGAGCCGAGTTCGAGTGCAAAGGAGTAACTGGTCGTACTGGTGTCAATACCAATTCTCACCCTTCAGTTACTTCATGGGCGATGCTAAGGCGTAGGAACACATCATAAAAGATCAGGACTGGGCTAGAGTGAGAAGTCCATATAATGAAAAGGAGGTGGAGTTTAACGACGAGCTGCTCAGAGCGTGTTCGATAGGTAGGTAAGCTGTGAGGTTACCCACCTGCAGACGCACCAAGATGCCGAAGCTTTGAAGAAGTGAGGAATGAGCCTGAGAACGAACTTAAACGACAACAAGAAGAGGTATTCGGAGACCTAGGATGAACTGTCAAATGAGGCCTAGGTTGACCTAGTCACATGATCGTTGATCGAAGGTTGGCCACTTTTTTTTCGGCCCGCCCGGGGATCGGTCGAGAACCTTCGGTAACTTTTCACAGCCTTCTTGTGCTTTCTACTGCGCTGAGTAAACTCATAAGTCATTGGCACTCAGGCTTACTTATCCATTCGCTGTGCGTATATAACATCTTGGCTAAAAGGATGATACTCGCAACCCCCCCACGGTTTCTCTTTCGATTCGTCTTCTCTTATTCCCTTCGTGTTTCTTGACATGCCTCGCCTTTTTACTCTGTGTCCTCCTGCTCCGGCACCATACATGCCTAGCCCTCGAGAGCAATATTTAGATGCTCTAGTGAACCTCAGCGCTGCTGAAGCGAGCTATCTCGCTTTCAAGGCTGTCGAGCGAGAGAAGGAAGTTCTTGCCCGTCGCCTCAGAGAGCTACAATTACATCAACAGGAATATCAACTTCGCCGTCTTGCTCGATATTTCTCAGGGGATGCTAATCAGACTTGTGGCTTGTACAATCTTGGCGCGTACCAGGAAGACTATCCTTATATGATCAATCTCGCCGAGCAGCAAGCTTTTCAAGCTGGACATGATCGTTGTCGCTGCGATGGCTTGGTGGGTATTTCTCTTTATTTCATTTCTATACATTAACGACTCTTAGGCTTCAAGCATGTGTCCTTGCACGTATTATACCGAAGTAGCTCCCAATCCTCGCCTTGTAGGTACCTTCTCACAACTAGTACGGCACACGATTTCAGCTGCTGACATGCTTTGCAGGAATCATGGGATCCGTCGTCACTCGACGATGTGCATTATTTTACAAGGGTAAAACCACTGCTTGTCCCTACTTCGTCCTTCTCTAGACGAGCTCGTTCATTCCGGCGACCTCACCCTTTAGCCTTTAAACATCCCTTCCATACGCGGCGCCATCTTTCATGGGACAACGAGCAACTGAAAAGTATACCTCTTCGCCAGGCCATGTCTATCTCAAAACCACAATCTGTCGAGGCAATGTCCAATGATGAACTTTTACTGGGATTCGCTAAATTTTGCGATATCCCCACTGCCCACAGCCGCCGAACGGAATCTATCTCGGGGGCTGTTCCTCCTCGTGCAGAGACACAGTGCGAGTGTGACTCATCTGGAAAAAGCGGTTTCGCCAATATCTTTCATACTTCTAGCCGTTCCCCTGTGCCTGATGCAAGGACTACACCAGCCTCAGAAGGTGAGGCAAGATCAGCTTCGGGTGTCCCTCATGAAACTACACCTTCTGAACCTGAATTAAACACGCTCCCTGCTGCCTTGACTACCCCTTCCGACAATCCTTCCACCGCCGACCCTTCCACAGAGGCTACCTCTCCCGCCGAAATCTCCTCCTTTGACAAAATCCGCAATATCGAAACCAGCTTCAACGCTCTTAAAGGAAATTTCACTCTTCCCGTTGAACTCGACTTCCTTCCCTCGACCTCTCCTCCCCCCTCCGCCCTCTCCATGTCCGCATCTGACTCGGACACAGAATCAGCAAGCGCAACGGACCACCTGACCTATTCCCCTCTCAACCGCCCCGTTCGCTCATACGAGCAAGCATTGACGGTGCTTCTTGAGCAGTTGGATGAAATAGAGAGTCTTGGTGATGATGATGTGAGGAAGAGCAGGAGGGAGGTTGTGAAGAGTGTTGAGCGGGCTTTAGAGGAGCTGGAGAGGGACGTGGAAGGGCGGCGGAGGGTCAGTGTCTCCGAACCTCTGGCGGACAAGGCGGGGAAGGCGGACAATGAGGGTGAGAATAACGGTGCGGTGCTGGGGTTGGGGCTCGATGAGAGTGAAAGTCAAAGTGAGCGGGAAGATGATGGCGCGAAACAAAATAGGTTTGACGATCGTGCCGATGTGATTTCTGGTCCGCTCCCCGAGATTATTGAGCAAAAAGTCTTGTCTCCCGCTATCACGACGGTCAGCATCTTAGATGATTCATCTGCATGGACCGTTTCCGCCTCTACCCATGGTAATGATTCTACTCAGGCCACTCTTGAGGATAGACTGGAGTTTTCAGACGCTACCTCAGTTGTTGATTTTCCACCTTCGTCTGCTCAAACTATCAACCCTGTCCCTGTCGAAGTCACCGACTCCGTCATCCCTTCTCCCGTTCTAATCGCCTCAACCACAAATAGCTTCTCAGGTGATGCAGAACCTGGCCTATCCACCTCTTCCCCGTCATCCGTACTTGAAACAGCATCTACCACCCCTTCCAACGCCAACGCGATCATAGGTGATCATGAAAATACCATACCCGTCGATATGCCGATCGAAACAGCCGTTGAGTTTCCCACTCCATCGCTGGAAGGCTCACCGACTCTGAGCAAAAGTACTGAGCTTACCGCCTCGATTCAATGCGCTGATGTCGAACCAGAAGGCTTCGTTTTGGCTTTTCGTGAGGCTGATGAATCCGTTTTTGAGCATCCCATCGTTCGCAATAGAGATGAAGATTGGCTCGAGGTTGATGTCTGAATCTTCCTATTTGCTGTTGACGTGTATGGAATCCATGTGCTTTAGCTCATTCATTAAATCATCTGTAGATTTGTACTAATAAGATCTTCTGAAATTTTCTCGAGCTCGATATGAAGAATTTTTGGGTACATAACTTACTCTTGTAGGTGTTACCAACTGAAATCAGTGTTTTGTGTGCCCTTTTTAACTTTCCCTTAACCTTTTAGCCTTTCTATGACTTTTTTACTGAGTTCAGAGCAACGGCCTTCCATTCAGTGACATAAATATGAAACGCAACGTTCCTTCGGCCATTCCGCTGTCAACGATCACTCGAGGCAAAAGAGTGCAGGTTGTCTCGTTGGCAATGTATCTTCAGGCTCAGGATTTCGCTTTCGTCTTCATCTCGATACTCTTGTATGGTCGTCCCCGGTCCAAGTCGTCCTTCGGCCCCTCTTGATCATGAGGCTAACATTCCGACTTGTAATGAAAAGGACGTATCTAGACCCAAGACTTCAAGTAATACCCAGATAAAGAAAGATTTTGGGTTGATACCAATTCCACAAAGGCTTCGTTATGATCCAGAGGCGCCTTTCGACTTTGGGTTGCTCATGAACCTGTCGTTTGGGTTTGCAGGCACGTTTCGTGAGTAATACGTATTCTGTAAGGGTTGAAGGCTGATGATTGTTGCGAAGTCGTAGCGAATTTGTATTATTGCCAACCCCTCCTCAGTACGCGGCCTTTTCAATCGTCAACTGTCCAAGTGATCTGAATTCCTCTAATAGTACAATTCGCCGAAACTTTCAATGTTTCGAATAATCAAGTTTCAAGGTTTTTTTGTTTTTACCCAGTCCGTGTTTTGGTAGGATCGAATACTGACTTGGGCTTGACAGCATCCCAACGCTCACCCAAGCTGGGCGAGTAATATTTCCTGCTACTTGAAGACGAAATTAACACGGCATTACAGTTACGCTGCAGGTCTGCTCTTCATCGCACCTGTCGGAGACCTCGTTCGACGACGGCAGCTAATCCTGAGCCTGACCTTCCTGGCCATGACCTTAAGCATTGGATTAGCTGTCACAAAGGATCTCATCGCCTTCGAGGTCCTTTCCTTTCTGGTTGGAATGTCCTCAGTTGTACCTCAAATACTCCTTCCCTTAGCTGCAGATCTCGCCCCTCCAAATCGTCGCGCCTCTGCAATATCTATCGTCCTCTCAGGATTCCTATTTGGGATCCTCGTCGCCCGTGTCCTTGCAGGTGTAATCGCGGATATAACGACATGGCGAGTTGTATACTACACAGCGATCGGAGCCCAAGCATTTGTACTGGTTGGAGGTTACTTTGTCCTTCCTGATTACCCGGCGAAAAACGATGATTTGACGTACTGGAATATTTTGTGGTCCATGGCGAAATATTCTGTCACGGAACCTTTGCTCATCCAAGTCTGCCTCATCAACCTCCTTGGTAGTGCATGTTTTGCCAACCTCTGGGTGACCCTTACATTTTTGCTTGACGGCCCACCTTACAATTATTCCACGTACGTAAAATTCGTCACCCAGACAGAATAAGTGCTTAACGATTTTGCAGACTGGTGATAGGTCTATTTGGCCTCGCTGGAATGCTTGGAGTTGCTTTGGTGCCCGTTTTTGGAAGATGGATGGACAAACTGTTCCCTTGGCATGGCATACTCGTCAATCTTCTGTTCCTTCTCTCTTTCCAAGCTATCCAGACGGGCGCTGGCGGAATAAACATCGCGGCTGTTGTGATTGCGATACTTGGTACGGATTTGTTTCGCCAAACGACGCAGGTATGTATATCTATGGCTGTATTTAGGTAAGGGAAAACGAGCCTTTGAGATGCAGTCAAAACGCTTACAACCTCAAGTATCTCTGACAAGGCTCGTGCGAGACTCAACTCAATCATGTTAATCTCGGTATGTAATTTCCTATGTTCCAGACTCTTTTTGAACCGACGACTCCTCAGTTCTTCATCGGTCAAGTCATGGGAACTTCTGTGGGTACCAAAGTTTTCGTTAAGAATGGCTGGAGATCGGACGCTGGCCTAAACATGGGCCTGTACGGGTTACAACTGCTTTTCCTCCTTGTAAGAGGCCCTCATTGTCGCCGTTTTACGTGGTTTGGGTATGAAGGAGGGCTGGAAGGGCGGAGATCTGTTATTGAGCAAACAGTCAGGGAGAAAGATGCCGAGTCGGGTCCCGCCGACCTAGAAGTTTCCACTCAGAAAAGCTCTTACTGAACGATGGTATGGCTTCAACGTTATGTGGCTGTTTCAGTAACTCACTGTCCATACACTGTTTAAGTATAGATTGAGTGCCTTATCATCTTTTATCATGTTTGCTGCCCCTATGTAATCGATACGCTGCTTATGACTTTACATTAAAGTTCGTCCGGCATGCCCGACGTAGTTCTGACCATTCGAATGTTGCACTTTTGACACGTTGCCTGAGGCTTTATCTGGATCGATCATATCTAATCGCTCTCAGATCGCGTCAGCTGTATCCCGTGTTACTATGTTACTATTGTGATATTTAAGCTGCTCTCATATCTGTTTCGTACGACGGGAAGCAAAATTGAATGGGTAATGATTATTGGCTCAGTTTCAGCTCATATGAGGGCCCTGGTTATACTTATCATTGTGATGGCTTCATGATATCTGTTGTTCTGGATTCGGGGACCAGGAACAACTTCTCGAAGATACGATTGATACTGGCTTATGAAGAAAGCGAGATTTTCAATAATCTGGTGTGTTGTATCCTTGAGGTTATTGACTATGTTCCACCTCATCAAATCCTTAGCGTATCCGTGATTGTCTGCAGACAGAGAGACACGGGCTTCGAACGACACCTTGGGAGCCATTATCCAATCGGAGGCTAATCATGGCGCATCGTAGCAGATCCCGAGCGGGGACATGTGATATCAACGATGACGATTCTAATTGCTTGCCAATTCTTACGATTGCTTTTGAAGTCGTTCTCGACAGGATAGGCGAATGGTTCTGGGCTACCTTACAACCCCGACCGTCTGATACCTCCAAATACCTTCGCATCGCCTACGATAAGACTTTCTCTACCGAGTTAGGATCCTTTGTCAACTTCTTTGAAACCAATATATCCTTTCGCTCTTATTACGACGATGTCCTGACCGACCCTCACGCAGTGTTCAGGCTCCGTGAGACACCAATGGGAATACCTGCTTACAGCACTAGAATTCTCCCCATTACTCGTTGTCAGGTTCTTCCAGCTCTTCCACCTTCCATTCTACAATCTATCGCCAAAGCTGCGGTTGAACATAAATTCAGAGGATGGCGTTCGATAGTACTGTCTCTCGGACTAGTGTGTAAGGCCTGGTCTTGTATGCTCGACACATTCTTTACGGTTTTCACAAGGAACACTTGCAACAGACATCAACCAAGCCTCTTGGCTGTTGCGCGTTCACTGGAGATGAGGCCCGAGCGAGGACTACTCATGAATTGCTTCCGTCTTGAGGATTACGCTGGACTGTCACGAGGGATCGATAATGAGAAGCAATTCATTGCCAGATGTCGTGCAGTCCTCACCATCCTAAGCTGTGCAACAGCTATCAAAACGATCCACCTGCCGGGTATACATGCATCACTCCGCAGAGAATTTGTGAAAATCCTTTTGCGTCTCGAAAATGTCGAACGATGTACAATATATGATCACGACTCTCACATGGGCAAGATTGTCGAATTCAACATTGGAGAAATCCAGCAATTCATTGCAAGATGGAATAGACTTCGACAACTTGATATTGCCTTCCGAACTACAGTGTCTAACCGGTTCGATCCCATCTTCTTATCTTCCCAAATTGCCAAGGACTCATGATATTCATGGACATCTAGGGCTTTTGATGATAAGGTCAGTGCCTTCACGCTTACTGAGCACTGAAAATTCATGTGCATCAGGTACCAGAGCTACAATGCAACATCGAAAACCTCAAGCTTCGTGCATCACATTTAACGGGCCGCCAATTCGTGCGCTTTACATCCCATCGTCTTCAAAAAGTCGAACTTGAACGCCTGAATGGCCCTCTTAACCAGGATCTTAAATCATTCCTTCTAGTCGCCGCCCCCTCCCTGGTGAGCCTGACAATTAGAACCTGTCCGTTTCGTCGCCAATCAATGGACGAGGATTACGCAATAGACCTAGTCATGCCGCAGCTATGCTCTCTTGAAGAGCTTTGTGTCTCTGGAGACCTTCTCACTGCAAAGTCTATTGTAATGAAAGGAAAAGGAAAGCGGTCATCCGCCATGACAACCTTTGTAGCAACCCTAGTCCCGGCATTATACCTGGAAGATCTGACGGATGCGCTGGAGACTACTGGCTGGGAATCAGTGACAATAAAGACGTTACCTGGATTCACGGATGAAAATGATCTTTTGATGATGCAGGAGGCAGCTGAAGTCGCTGCGCGGAGAAATATTGCTTTCGTGTATGAGCCTGTATGCTAGTCATAGCAAACTACAGAACTCTTACACATCCTCGATACGAAAGTGTCAATTGTCCTCAGACAGTGCGTTTTCCCATACTACATAGTCCCATGATCAGACTTCCAGATCCAGCGACATTTCTCCAATTGTGGTAACGACGGCCAATCAAGATGACAAGCGGCAGGAGCCGATGGAGTTAAATTCAGAGAGGTATGTATGCCCATGGGACTTGAGTAAAACGTATACAATAATCTTGATCAACTTTCGGCATACTTGTATACCTACCTGGTTGTCAATTCGTCGTTCCAGCAGCCCGAAACAAACATAACGTGAATGCTTATTATGACAACTCGGAGACGGACATCTCGGACTGATGCTCGGCTGGATCTAGTTTCACTTGAGAATCCTCGGTCTTCTCCGACCTTGTGCACGTCTGAATGTGCCCCAACGGTCCATTGATTATACAGCGAAAGGCTTTACCATTCTCACGTCACTGGGTGTGCCTCCAATCACGGTCCGACGGCTTTATCAACCTACTCATCTACTACTGCATCTTCGTCAGCGAGATACATGATAGAGCCTTATTTAAACCTGTCAGCTGTCGAGGGACACTTGAGTTTTCAAATCTCAGCAGTCATCGCGTGGTCATCGCGTATCTGGCAACAGAAACTATGGCTCCTCTTACTATCTCATCTACCGTCAGACTCTCTTCAGGTGAGACATGTACCCGTGTACAATGTCTATGCCAATCCTAAACCTCGCTTTAGGCCGAGAGATGCCCTTACTCGGGCTTGGTGTTTATCAGAATAATAACTGTGTCCCTGCCGTGGAGGCCGCTTTGAAGGCAGGCTACAAGTCGGTGGATACGATAATGACGATATCATTGTTTGACGTCACGATCTCTGCAGACACATTGACACAGCACAGATGTATGGGAATGAGGAGCAAGTAGGTGCTGCTGTGAAGGCAAGTGGTATACCCCGAGAGTCAATCTGGATTAGTGCGTTCGTTGGTGTCGGTCGAACGAATGGCACTTGACTGGTTTGATCTAGCTTCCAAGGTTTTTCAAACGGGCGATAGGACCGCCGCATCTGTGGTGTCATCTTTGAAGAAGCTTGATCTAGGTTTGTTTGTTTCTCGTTTACAGGGAGAGGTTGGTTTATCTATATGTAGGCTATATCGACTTGTATCTCATCCACAGTGGGCATGGAGGGAAGGAAGCTCGTTTGCAAACATACAAGACCTTACTCGAGATTTGTGGCCCTGAAAAGCCTCTCAGAAGTATTGGAGTATCTAACTAGTCAGTCTTTCGTTGTGTTTACATATCATCCTCAATTGCTAACTCATTCTGTGAACAGTAATATTGAACACCTCGAGGAAATTCGCGAGGCTGGTCTTCCTGCCCCAGCTGTTAATCAGATCGAGGTAAATGATTGCTTACTCTGTATTGTTCCAGATCAGCCTAACCATCCTTGTATGTAAAGCTTCATCCATTTTGCCAGCAAAAGCCGATCGTCGAGTATTGCGAGGCATATGAAATCGTCGTCTCAGCTTACACTCCTCTCTTCCGTGGTGACTTCAGCAATTCTGTTCTCCGGAAGGTAGCCAAAGAGGTCTGCATGCTACCCCATGTTTCCTCACTGTTCTCATCATTATCTTTATTAGGCAAACAAGACTCCGGCCCAGGTCCTCATCCGATGGTCTATCCAGAAGGGGTGCGTTCTCCATCATATTGGACTCGATAATTCAAACCGAAGTGATCCTCTCCTAGTTTCGTGCCACTTCCCAAGTCATCCCAACCAGATCGTGTTGTCTCAAACGCAGATGTATATGATTTTGAGCTCTCGAGCAAGGCTATGGCGAAGCTCGACGGCCTGGACCGTGGTAGCGATGGAGCGGTCACCTGGAATCCTATTAATGTCGAGTAGATGATATTATCTTGATGCAAGAAGTAAGTTTGATGAAGTGGCCATAACCATCTTTTTTCATCCATCGCCGACAATTGACGCTCCATGATTTCTCGCACTGTGACTAGCATTACTGAGACAAAGTAAATTACTCGATATAAGAGAGCTGTGTTCTTCATCTACCTGTTCCAGCTCAGATAGCGCACTGCAGTAATCTCTTCCGCCGAGATCCTGTGACATTCCACTCGCAAGGCGTTCCTTTATGGGTGGAGATCTACGATCAAAGCACGAATGTAGGTGTCGATGTTGGAATTGTATCATACCTATTTGAAAACCTGTTTGTTGGCTATCAATAACATTTTCGATGCCACGGTAGGTTGATTGACAGACACATGGCTATAATGGGTGACGCCCAGGTCTGGTTTCGTTTATCCAATGTAGTTGTAAAAAGCCAAGTGTCAAATATCAACAGACATCGTCAGCCACTACGGTCTGTTATTATCGCTATGCCGTAGGTAGCAGGAGATACAGAATCATCGTACTTCAGTCGGCATTATTTGGGCTTCGTTCAGAGATAGTCCCGTCTGTTCCTGATATACTCGCGACATCACATGCATCACATGTCACTTGTGCCCAAACACGATCAGATATGTGGAGCACAATTTGAGTAAAGTCCACGGAAGAGAAATAGGATGCACGAGGCATTACCATAAATGTGAGATCAAGAAATGGCCAAGGCTGCTCGTACGAGACGGGTTCAAGTTAGGATGGCAGACAGATTAATCCTATTAAGCAAGTGTATTTTTCCGGTTGACACGACTGTCGTGTTGACACAAGCAATTAATGGAATGCTTTCTTTGGTAGTACTGCGTACATTCACGTTGTGCACCAGTCCTTCAACGTTTCGACCCGATACCCGCCTGAGGTTCTTTTGTGGATTTTTATGCTGCTCTTCTAACATTTCAAGCTGGAAAAAAAAATTAAATGGCGTCTTTCCCTGTATCTGTGACAGTCACGCGACCGAATGGTATGAAAACGAAACGCAGAGTCATTGTATGTCTGTTTCTTACCATGTTAATGTCCCTGAACAAGCCCACTGATTGTATGTGAATTTAAAGAGCATATTCGGGTTCATAAGATTTACTGATTCTAAAATGTCCCTGAACAAGCCCACTGATTGTATGTGAATTTAAAGAGCATATTCGGGTTCATAAGATTTACTGATTCTAATGGAATTTTTGGCCTAACCCGAGTTACTTTGGCTATTTTCTCTAGCATGCTCTAACTACTTGAGTCTTACCTTCCAGATCCGCAACAATCGCATGTCCACTGCTCCCGGAATTATTGTGCGGTGGTCATTGATAATTATGTGGACAATGGCTTACTACGCATTCCGATTGAAGCAACTTGTAAGGTGAATCAGACTTCTGACGGACGTCATGATACCCCGGCTCGTAATGCATACCTGAAACCAAGGGTCAATGCAAACTCGGATAAGAAGTCTTGCGGCACAGCTGTCCTGCGCCTTAGTCACCGGCATGCATATGGTTCTCTGTATATATATAAACCGTAATTCACAAAGTCAACGATCGGTGCTATCTGATGTCAAAGCATGCAGCCTTCTCTATTGGTCATAGCTTTATCACTAGAGCTCATTCATGCTCGACTGCTCGATCGACCTCAAGATCTTTCAAAGCATGAATATGACTACATCATAGTGGGCGGTGAGCGTTTCGGTGACAAATTTGAAGCGAACAATTTGACCGTTTCGCTTAAGGTGGAACTGCTGGCAGCGTTCTTGCGAATCGTTTGACAGAGGATCCTGCAAACACAGTTCTAGTCATCGAAGCTGGCGGGTCGTATGTCCAATAGTTCTACTAGTATGCCATACGAACTCACGATCTTTCTAGAAATGTCGCCTCAAACGATGACCTCATTCAAGTCCCTTTCTTCGTGGGTAACGCGACAAAGACCAAGTTTGACTGGAACTATACTACAACCGCTCAAGCAGGTTTTGATAACCGCTCAATTTCCTTACCCCGTGGCCACGTTCTCGGAGGAAGTAGTTCCATCAGTAGGTCGATTCTCAGCACTCAAAGCGAAAATCTTGTCATAGTGCACTAGATTATATGTTTTACACGCGGGGCTCTTCTGACGACTGGGATCAATTCGCTCGTATTTCTGGTGACAATGGGTGGTCATGGAAGAAGATGTTCCCTTATTTCCTCAAGGCAGATATCAATTACGTGAACCATTCGTTTATGATTGCTTACTCCTTCGTCAGTCAGAGACCCTGACAGCCCCCGCTGATAGCCACAACACAACGGGCCAGATAAATCCAAAGTATCATGGGACAAAGGGCCCCCTTCTAACCAGCCTTCCTGCGATGGGGCTGCCTATTGACTCACTTGTCCTCAATACGACGATTCAGCTCAAATCAGAGTTTCCTTTCAATTTAGATATGAACTCGGGTAATCCACTCGGGCTTGGTAAATATGAAACGGAGTCGTATAACGACGAATTCTTGCTAATAATAGTGAACCTTCAGGTACTTTACAATCTACTATTGCAAATGGTAAACGAAGTAGCGCGGCCACGGCCTTCCTGACACCTATCCTATCACAACGGTCAAACCTTGATGTCCTTGTAAACGGCCACGTAACGAAACTAGTCCAAGCAGCTCGTAAGGCTACTACGCCTACCTTTAATAAAGTACAATTCTCACAGACGGGTCAAAGTGGGTATTTCTTGCTTGATTGAAAGA
Source organism: Macrolepiota albuminosa (assembly GCA_027475525.1). Lineage (NCBI taxonomy): Eukaryota > Fungi > Basidiomycota > Agaricomycetes > Agaricales > Agaricaceae > Macrolepiota > Macrolepiota albuminosa. The sequence goes on along the minus strand of JAMWFC010000086.1, from coordinate 502,735 downwards.
GATTTTGATCAATCATAGAATACCTCCTGTAGGTCCATCCCATTTCGTGACTGCTTCGAAAGAAATATTACTTACAGCAGGAGCTATTGGAACCCCTCAGCTCCTGATGCTTTCTGGCATAGGAGACTCCCAAAGCCTCCGCAAATTCGGTATTAAGCCTATCGTGAACCTTCCAGATGTCGGGAAAAACATGTTTGATCATCCGTTTGTCGCATTACAGTGGTCTGTTAACAGTAACAACACCTACGATCAACTCGATCACTTTCCTGAAGCCTTACAAGCGGCACTTAATGAATACGACACGAACCATCAAGGACCACTTGCTAATAATCCCGCCGCAAACAACATCGGTTTCTTCCGCCTGCCTAAATCGTCTAACATATTGAAAGGCAGAAAGGATCCTGCTGGTGGCCCTGTAACTCCACACTTTGAATTGGTTTTCACGGTAAGTCGTGGGACGTATTGTTATGATAATTACCTGACCGTGGCCCTGTAACTCCACACTTTGAATTGGTTTTCACGGTAAGTCGTGGGACGTATTGTTATGATAATTACCTGACCTGACTGTCTTCTTGCTCTCAGAACGCATTTTTTTCCTTCAGTCAACCCCCACCTGCAACAGGAAATTATATTTCCACATGCATTGCCGTAACTGCACCAGAATCACGTTGGCCTTCTCAATTTTGAATCACTGCGATCCTTCTCGACTAACTGTGTACATGTATACATAGGTGGATCTGTGCAGCTTGCATCCATTGATCCTTTTGTGCAACCGCTGATTAACCCAAATATGCTCACTGAAGACATCGACATTTCGATTATGACGGAAGCCGTGAAGATGGCCCAACGTTTTCTTCAAGCTCCTGCATGGAAAGATTATATCAATGCTCCCTATGTAGATAGTGCAAATTTGACTTCTGATGCTGCGATCAAGGACTACATCAAGAGCTTTGCGTCAAGCTTCAATCATGCCGCTGGCACAGCTAAAATTTCAAATAGCCAGGAAAACGGTGGTGTCGTTGGGCCAGATTTGAAGGTCAAAGGCGCAGCAGGTTTACGCGTAGTTGATGCTTCTGTTCTCGTGCGTATCTGGGGCTGTATTTATTTCCCGCGGTCTAACTTCCTGTCTCTCCAATATCCATCTCAGCCATTTGCATTCGGAGCTCATTTTCAAGCAATTGTTTATGCTATAGCGGAACGTGCTGCAGACCTCATCAGAAATGCGTAATCATATGGTACTGCCATCGGGTCCTCTGATTTTATCTTGTACAATGTTACATCAATGTTACATATTTACATAAATATGAAAGACCTTTGATGAAGCCATCAGCGCAGCCTACCGGGTCTACTCGGGCCCAAGTACTCTGATATCAGTTATTTGCAAAGCCCGATTCGGTTCATTGGGCCAGGCTCAGACCGGGTCTACTCGGGCCCAAGTACTCTGATATCAGTTATTTGCAAAGCCCGATTCGGTTCATTGGGCCAGGCTCAGAGGGATAGGGCTTTCCAAGGCATTGGGCCGAGCTCAAAGCTCTTGTGCAGGCTAGGCCTGGGTATAGGTAGGAATCTGAAGATGGATGGGGGCGTCACTTTCGAACTAGAAAGAAATTCCTATACTTAGTAGCGGATGAGCAGTTATCACTAACACGATCTTGTTTCGCAACTGTGAACTCCAAAAGAAGAAATAATTGAGAATGTCAGCGGATGAGCAGTTATCACTAACACGATCTTGTTTCGCAACTGTGAACTCCAAAAGAAGAAATAATTGAGAATGTCGAAGGATTTTGCTGGTTTCTTCATAGTGAACCAAAGCTAAGTGGGAATAGATGATTATTAGGGAGTGTACAGTACATATAAGGGATATACAATTAAGAGGAGATTACAAATAATCAATTAATGTACCAAAGGTAGATTTGAACCTATCCGCGCCAGACGGCAGGGCCAGGGACCTTGTACGAAGTGGGGGAAGGAACTTGGTAGATGTCAACGTTGATACTAGGGTCTAGAAGGTCTGATTAATATGCGCCACCGAGATGAAGAGGGAAAGAAATCTAACCGTTAGGGCTGATGTGGCCAGGGATGGAGACCTTGGGTGGGTTACCAGAGCCTCCGTTGACGACGTTGATTTGGGCGCAGCCCACATAGAATTCTGGAGGGAGAACGTGTAGGGCAGTTTGTTCAGCACGAACGAGGTACTAATCACAGATAAGTGAGCACAGAATAGAGGTCAGAGAACCTGTAGGAGCGTACCTGGCCAGAGGGCGTGTCCTTGGGGATGGTAGTTGTCAACTCAGTTTTACCCAAGTCGGTGAAGGTGAAGGGCTTATATGTTGCGCCCCACTCAGCGATCTGCACCACAAAGTCAGTGACGAACACTCAGTTGTATAAAGGATACAAGACATACCTTGAACCAGTTCTCACCACTGCCATCCCAGTCAGCGGCGTTTCCGGGTGCCTTGCCGAGGTAGATAGAAGCAGGGCCCTGATGGAAAATTGCGGCGGAGAGCCTGAAGCCCACGGTATCACCAGCAGAGACGGTGATCGTTTCCTTGGCAGGAATAGCATTGGTGTTGCACCTCATATCCAGGGAGGTGACGGGCCTGACTGGCGAGTTATTTTGCGCCTGGCGGACGGCGGCAGTTGAGCCTTCGGTGCCGTGTACGAGGGTAGTGAACATGTCTTCCAGTTATTTAGCAAATCATAATAAATCAGTCAAGTTCGAGAACTTACAATGAGCAGAAGCGGTGTGGGCGATGGCAGCGAGGCCGAAGAAGGAAGTTGTAAACTTCATTATAGATAAAGAGAGAATGTCTTCGAAAGGAAGGAATAGATATAGAGATAGAAGGTTGTTGATGGACGACTGGAGAGAGACCAATCATCCTTTTATACCACGGACTGAAGCGTCTAAGCCAGTCTTTTTTTTTCAACGCTGGACCGACGCGGGTGCGGGAAGCGCTGATCGCGCCCGTTTTTCAATCCGTCAAAAACATTCGTCGATCATGATCGTGGCAGTGCGCATCGCTCACTCTCTCGGTTGTGAACTTTGAGCACTGAGCGGAATTCGAATGCGCCTTTTAACTCTATATTCCTCAACCTCCTAGATTTCAAGCAGCTCAAAAAACACTCTGAACAACTCCGCGGCTATCAAAACCAGCGTATTGTGGCGCGTGTTCAAACCAGATATTGAAAAATTATTTTCGTGGAAAAAATACAGTCATGCACAGCAATGGACGCATGAAGAATCAAATTTGTGAACCTTCAGTGCAGATCAGCGCTGGATTGAACCCGACGAGAGGCTCGGAAGCGGGTATTACGGGCAAAGGAATGAAGAAAAAATGAAAGAAAAATTTCTTTTATTAATCACGTGTCGCTGAAGTCACGTTAGTATGACGTGAGTAAGCGGGATACACGTGATTCAATCTTAAATTATCTTAGACATCTTCTTTTGACAAAGAGGAGTCCCTCAGTACTCAGTGTTCATATACTGCTGGTTATATCTGGATGATATCTGATTAAAGATTCATTACATTCCGGTTATGAAAGTCTTATGCTTGTGACGGGTGTAATGCAAACTTTCTCCATAATCACTTGCCGTAAATTAACTATTGACTCATTCCGAGTCTCTGAGGATTGAAAATCTCCTAAATCCTTTACTACCGTGCGAGCCACCATTTTTTAAAGTACTGAGTCAATGTGTCAACTCAATGCATCAAAGAACCTTCGACCTGTGGACTCTCAAGCTAGACCATAAATCCCAGCATTTGAACCTAATCGTTCATTTGGCTACAACAAACTAAAGCGAGCATGATTACTACAACAACGATAACTATAAGTACGGCGACGTCTCGCGTTTCTATCATAACGGCGCAAATAAATATCCAATCCTAAGAGGTATGCAGTATAGCGACGCCCTCGCGATGACGACGCCGGTATGAATCCCAACCCAAAAAATCTGAAGGTATAGAAAATCCATGATACGTGATTGAATGGAGTAAGTCCAATGGAAGATAAGTGGCAGACGGGTGAAAATTTAGGCAGGAACAGATGCTATAGCCGCGCCCAAGCTGTCTGACGTCACCGTCGTCGTCAACCGCATGTCTGAGATTATGGTGCTCACCAGCGTCCTACGTGGTGAAGCGGCGTGGGGCGGAAGGCCGACGCCAGTCCGCTTCCCATTCCCTTAGCGCGGCAACAAATCCAGGATTGGGCTGGACGCAAGCCCGTTTTCGTTTTACATATGTCAAAGCATTGTCATACGACATTCCGTGATTTCGAATGAGATACGCGATGACAATAGCCGGACTTCGTGAGATGCCCTAAAAAGGTATGACGAAGAAATATCAGAAAATGATGTAGTCGATCGTCCAAAACTAACCTGTTGGCAGTGAACAAGGACATTTCTACCATTCCGAAGTGCTCGGTCAATGTAGTTGCATGCAGCTTCAAGATGGGGTTTCAGGTCGACGGTGGTCTGGTCATGAATTTGTATCCGATGACAATTGAAACCATCTTTTTCAGAAACAGGTATCCATGATGCATCGAGGACTTGTACGAGATGCGAAATTCCGTGATGAGCGAGGAGATCCCTGTCCTGGACTGCAGATAAGGATCCAAGGTAAAGCATACCAGGTAGTGATCCTTGAGGCGGCGAGATTTGGTGCATCGGCGTGCATATCGCCTGCATGACCTCGACAGGCATATTCTCGAAGCGAATCATAGCTGAACAGGGTAGTGGAATCGTTACAACTCTGGGGTCAGCAGCTCTGTCGAGCAACTTTCATTATAGCACGGGTTTAAGTAGGAAAACGGCTACAGGGGTGTTGTAAAATTATACCAAAGTGCAGATTCGCCGCATCTGCTTACCGAGAGATTCTGAGAGAATGTTTCTTACACGAGGTCCTCTCACGAATCGACGCTTCACGTTCTCAAAGAGGAGGTCCGAGCCAAATGAGTGTAGTGATGATTGTTTGAGATCAGGTACAAGGGGTGCAAACAGGGCCGATCAAACTCGGAACCACGTTGTGGCGGACTCTAGATCAGATCATAACTTGGCAACTCCCTCATCATTCTTTCAGCTTGTCATTTCGAGCCTCCCGTATAGACAGTCTTTTATTCTTGACCTGGAGCTCTTTCATTCATCATCCGACGTAATTCTGCTCAATGAAACCCACAGATTCACGGATATTAGCCGACAGTCCGTGTTGAGGCTGCAGTACTGAACTATAGAAACTCGATCGCCAGATGAAATCAAAAAAAAAGATGGCCCTGTACGCTCTCTTATGTTATCGCTTCCTGGACAGTTCGACAAGTTGGACAGATTTGTCCTAGTACTCCCTGAAGCTGTCCGTTCTTGCTCCGACTTACACCTCTCAGTCGACGTCAATACGTTCTCATGACAGGACATACCAGTCATGTCTCATTCAAGTGAAGTAAAGCTTTTATGTCATTCAAAAGTTTGCCGTAAATCGTAATAATCAGGACTGCCTTGGCCAACCCCTGTAAAGACAAAGTACTCATTACACCCTCATGCAAATCGATACCCATTAATCTTATGCAAACTTCCAGGAGATTGATTCTCTCGGCAGGAGAGGCTGGGGAGTGCGGCCAGTACGAAATTTTGTTACTTCACACATCCAGTCATACTGTCAACGTCATATGTAATAGGAAGAAAGACACTAGTGTACACCTCAGGAACCATTGATTATCATAGACTTACATTTGTACTAACATCTGTCTCCGTTCTCGCGATTCCAATCCAACTCTTCCCTGTCCACTCAACCCTTCTGATCTTATTGAACACACAGTGTATTTGTGTGTTGAAGCATCAAGACATCTTTTCCTTCTGGATCACCCTTTACTCCCACTTGACCAAGCTCTCGGAAAAATCAATACTATTTATGACCACTATCTTGGGACAGCCGTAGTTTTTGAAATTGTCCAGTGCTTCTGGCCCCACTTCACTCCACGCCCTCAAGCGAAGCAACGTACTATTTCCCAATCAGGCATAAGTACTCCAACCCGCTATTGTAAACAATAATGGGCTTTGTACTCTGACCTTATTCTTGTATTTCTCCCGACATGATCAACTTTCGATCAACTGCCCTTCTAATGAGGTTATGGGCTAACGGCTGATGGATCGTAAAGACATGCGACTCACGCTTAGTATGATGGACTATAAACGCATGATCTAGGACGGCCTGGCCTTGTTGGGACTCTTTCCATCTGCGGGTAGCCTGCCTTTTGGATATGATACGATTTCAATCTTCTCAAGACGTCCACGCTTTAGCTTTTCATCAACCACAGTGATAAGGTTGATGGCTGGCATTTGCTTCCGTCTTCTGCTCCATGTTTTGTCGTACAGCGCACTTTCTGCGGTTGGTGTATGCCCCCTCTCGGTGCATGATTAAACTTTGTGATTTGTCTGTCCTTGTTATTGCTCTTGATATGTCCGGCACAAACTCGGGAGGGCACATGGAAGTAAAATTTCGCGGCAAAACAGAATAAGAAGCAACCTTGAACAAGAAATGATGTTTTCGTTTCATTCAGCTAACCGGTCTACTTCTTCCCCTCCACCCCACCACATACCAATCCCTATCTGATCATGATGTATGTACAATTCAAGGTCTTACTTCTTGAACCTTAGAGAAACATGACGAGATTCTACTCATCTCCGTCAGCATCCGGTGAGGACCCCCATACTGAAACGCAAACCCTCATGTACATGGTCACGTCCTGCTTACCGCCTACATTTAAATTTTCATTCCCTTGTTCAAGGCTATCAGAAGCTGAGGACGGGTCCAACGGCAATGATCTGATCAGGCACCAGCTGTACAACCGAGTGCGCCTACATCTAAAACAAATACCTGAAAAGGAACAATAGGTAATTGGCGCTCACACGCCCTCATAATAAGATAATAAACCTTACTGCAATTGGTCATGGCCTTTTGTCAAGCGTGGAAGTTTCGTCCGAATTACTCAGCCTAACAGTGTTTCTTGCGTTGGTCAACTGTTCAGTTTTGTTATCACTTTCCTAAGCGCTATATCCGCACGACGGAGAAGGCGGCGTGTGAGTGAGCCTTTTGGTGAGTTTTAGTGTGAGCACCCCAATATTTCCGACCCGGAACACCCCAGAACTAATAATTATGTGAAAGGCTCTTTGAATTCTTCTCTCAACAACATGCTCCATTCCCCATTTTCTTGAGTCATCCATGTGGTGATCGAAAAAGGCTGGTCGCGGCAAGCTAGCGAATCAACTGCAGTCGCTCCAAATAGGACAAAAACACCGTTCGAAAGATGAAAGAGCAACTGGAAAATTGAGAGGCTTTCGAGGGGCTTTAAACGTACATTTATACCACACGCGATCGCGATTGGATGAGCGAGACTGTAAGGCGGGGCTTATCAACTCATGGGACTTGCACCCTTGAATATTGAAGGGATGCAAACCCCATATTAGTCACCGCGAAGTTGAGCTTAAATAATGATATTATCCACGTGCACACAGGTGTTGAACACCTCGTCTTTTTTTGCAATATGCCTTACTACAAACTATTGCCTTCCAAGGAATTTGGTGACACCACTATAGGCGTAATGAGCCCAAGTACAATTTTCCAGTGGTAGAAGATATTTCTCTGCAATTTACAACAAATCTGTGGAAGAAACTGAAGATCGATCGGGTATCGAGGAATAAGACAGGCACAACCTTGCTATTAAGAGAAAAGTGTAAAACAGTCTGATTGTTTGTGGGAGGACTGCATCAAAGGCCAGCGGTCCCGTCGCAACTTGTCGAATAATAGGACATCGCGCAATATAAAGGTGGGTCATGGGTAGGAGCGATCGAGGTCAAAGAAGAGTACAGGTAATTATTTGATAGCCTATTAAGACGTACACGGCTTAAGTGTTAGAAGTGCGAAGCAAACCGAGGCAGTTGAACTGCGTTGAGGTTACTAGAGTTGAGGAAAAGGTTTCAATCTGGAAAAGGGAAGTCTCTGGCTCGAAGATGATGAGAGTTGTGTCAAATGATGAAAGATGAAACACTGTCGTAAACAATACCTTACTTTGGTTTCCAAAAATTCAGTGTGACTTGGAAAAGGTTGATACTCACGCGTTGTCTCCTTCTGAACATTTGACATCGAGAACCAAGAGCGGTATCCAGTTTTTACCAATGAACTAGACACTCATCGTACAGAAAGGTCTTGTTCTATGGAACTTGTCTCTTGCAGCCTCTACCTGTCTCATTTTTGTCGGGATCCGTCATGGCAGACATTGTGAGGTCTCGCAACTTGACTATTTGAACAGAGGGTAGACACTTTAGACTCATAGAGAGTGTTTTCCATAATCATTTGATTCTCCTGTAGCAAATCGTCCTGCTCTTATTCCGCAAAGCGCAGGTCGTGCTCCTTCCAGAGATTCTCAAAGTTTTCAGAGTTGCCTAGATCCATAATTTTTTAAGGCCACGTCTGAGCAGTAGAGATCAAGCCAGCGGAGAAGTCGACCCAAGACAGTCTGCCGGCGGCGATACCTATGCGATGAAAACAGATATCGAACGTTCTAGACCAAGTTTTACAGACAAAACCGAAGGAGAACACCGTGTTTCTAATTGTGACGACAACGTGTGAGTCGGGAATCCAGTATTTGGTCTCGGAGTCAGACAGAACTTTGTCAGACAGAACTTTGTGTAGCGTTGGCAGAGAATCCTGACATCCGTTTTCAATCAGTCCATATCACACGGCAGAAGAATTATCTGGTAACTGAGGAAAGATCAAGGATGAGCATTATCGTAGACAATTCGTTTTTGCCAGACGGTCTCATTCGAAAGTACATAGTCCAATGTCTATGGCCGGCTGAAAATCGGGGAAGGGTCGGAAGTTTTGTTTTTCACAGGATATTCCGGCCCGGTTTGGCCGGCTCCCCGGCTCCGGCTAAGACTAACCAACCCTTGGCCACCCCAAAAGCCTGCCGGGCCTACGGCTTGGCGTGTCACAAGCCATGATTTTTGGCAGGCAGAGTATAAGTTTCTGCAGAGTGTCAATAGTTCGATGTAACGGATCTATATTTGCACAAACAAAGACTTTCTGCGTGTTGTCTAGAGCCTGTGATGGTGAGCTGTGAGCAAGTTCAAAGCAAAATTGAAGAGCCCTCACTTCAACTCTTCAGTCAGCTTTCAGTCAAATTCTGTCATTCAAAGTAAGTATGTCCCAATAAGATTAATTAGCTAAAAGTCACACCTATCCTTGCCCTCGATCGAGTATTCCCCGCGGTCTCGGCCGCTGGGCATTGCCAATAAGCCAGGCTAACTCCCTGGCTCGCTGGGCCTGGAACGTCACTAGACCACAGTCTCTTTCAGGTGTTCTAAAAACTTTTTGACGAGCTTGTTATGAAGAACATACCACATGCCATTGCCTGAATCATCCATCCTCTTGCCTTTGTGAGCTTCCAGCGTAACTTACAACTACGAACCAGATAGACGTGCGGCCAAACATACCCTTGACTCCAACTCAAGTGACAGATCCTTAACTACCAGAAACGTATACCTCGGAAGATCGTGCCACCCGCCGTCAAGGACTTATGGATTTACCCGGGAACTATGCCGTTTAGCCTGAGCCGTTGATGAATGCGTCGTCAATGATGGCAAAGTAAAGCCAATCATGGTCTTCAAATGGTTAGCGCTGTAGTGATCACTTATCGTACCACTTGGGTCATAATGTTCTGACGTCAGTCCCACTTGTTGAGCCTGGACCATGATGTATATATGATGCATGAGCTAAACCATCTTCTCTTTGATACTCTCAAAAACAACTTATCTACGTCCGTTGTGTACACCGTGGCCCGTGACCCATCGTTAAAGGCTCGTCGAATTGCTATAGTCGTTCAAGTCCTTATTAATCTACACAGCTCGCTTCCAGAATAACGTCAAGAGGAAAAGGATGAACTTCATTATTATCGCAAACAGAGGAACCAACGCGAAAGAAAAACAGCGTCGTTCCGTACATGTATGTCAGAGACCATTGTGTAGAAAAAAAAATTAAGTATAGGTTTCCCTGTCCCGGTCGGTACAATCGAAAAAAATCAGAGCGTAGCCAGAGCCTAGCGCATGGTCACCATAAGCTTGCTTGCATACATATAGTAGGGAGGCGCGGAAAGAAAAAGGGGAAAGGGACAGTAAAAAGTGGAGAGAATTGGCGGCTATGCATTTTGTATATGTAGTAACCCATCGTTGAATATAGTGTCAGATTATTTGTTGAAGACTACGGAGACAAGAACAAAAAACCAAGGAGTGTGAATCGAGTATAGCGCACTGTAACTCGAGTTGGTGGGGAGGGGAGGGGGACAATATGAGAATGCAATAATGGGTAATGGGTAATTGAAATGAAGGGAAGCAAGAAAAGAAAAGAATCTGTAGTCGGAACGAAAAAGAGACAAACAACAACGATACTTACGGTAAGTAGGAAACGCCAGGATGGAGAGAGGGAAACGAGAAGGGCAGCCCAAGGTATATATACATATGTTCTGATCAGAGTCCGCTGAGAAGGGGGATATAAAAAAGGTTGCGATCGAAAAAGGATATATGAAGGGACGTTGACCAAGATGAATGTCGATGAGGAGCAATGGATTGATTGAAAAGGACGCGGACATGAATGGACACAAGACAAACAAACATGGCGATTTGGTGGGTTGGCGCGTCGATGGAGGGGCGAGGGATATCAAAGCAACCACAGCAGGGAAACAGGAAAGGAAGTGGCGGCCAAAGAATCCAAGCACCAGGCTGAAACTAGGCTATCAATGCCCATCCTGAGGAGTATCGCCCCCATCACTCAAAGTCTCTACCCTGACTCCGCGCTCCGACTTCACACTACGAATATCCCGACCCTCCTCTGCGAGCTCACGACCTAAAATCGACTCCTTGCCTTCTTCAGGACTCTCACCCTCCTCCACTCGGCGCGCCGCAAAGTCAGGTTTCCGTAGCATCTTACGGAACGCATCCGCCATGATTGCGGCGTCCTCGCCGCTAAACGGTGCTTCGTTGTTCCCAGCGCTACCTGCACGCGACATGGTTGATGCACCGTCATGCACGCTTGCTCCATCACGAACCGCATGTTCGTGGCTGATAGATCCAGCGGCTGCGCCAGCACCAAGGAGGGGTGATGAAGGCCCACCAGCGTTTGCCATCATAGGTGATGAGGAACCCATTGAGTTGCGTTTCGAATCAAGCTCCTGACGTCGTCGCATGCGGCGCATGATCAGGAAGGTGAGTATACATGTGGCCACGATGGCGAAGAAGCCTAAGACTACGATTACGGCAATAGCCCAATGTGGAAATTCTTTGCCCGAGGAACCTTGTTGAAGAGAGGCTGTGGAGGTGGATGAAGAAGTAGCTGTCCCACTGGACCGTGAATTCGATCCTAAGGCCCTTGAAGCAGACTCAGAGGCGGCTGATGCGGCTGATGCGGCAGACTCGGAGGCGGCAGAGGCCGAAGCGGCAGATGCAGACGATACTGACGCCGCCGATGCAGACGATGCCGATGCTGCTGAGGACGAAGCAATCGAGGCAATGACAGAATCCGCAAAAGTGGTTTCTGTAACGTAATGAAAATTAGCATTCGCGGATGAGGCAACGATGAGGTCAAAGAAGATTGAAGCATTAAACAGAAAGTAAGAACGTAATGAAAATTAGCATTCGCGGATGAGGCAACGATGAGGTCAAAGAAGATTGAAGCATTAAACAGAAAGTAAGAATCCAGAGAGGTTTGGTAGGGCACCCCCAGTCAGCCCAATAAAATCGCCACTAATATATAGCGGTGGGAAGGGTATGTCTAAAGACAACCTCCCTCAAAAGCACTAAGCCGAACAGGAGGAAGAGAAACTCCAAGAAGCGAGAAAAGAAACAAATGAACCTGTACTCACGTACGGCAGTGAATGTGGGTTGGGCAATTGCGTTTGGGCCTATAGTTGTTCCACTGGGTATAAGAACCCAATAAAATGGGTAACTGATATTTTGGCCTTGAAAGTTTGTTGCCCTGTCACCGAACCATGTGTCATTTACCTGGGTATTTATTCGTCCTGCTTGGTCTGTTGGATTTCGAACATCTCGATAGTGCAAAATTTGTTTCCGAGAATCACCGTGGAAAAGGAAGATGTCGACGAGGTTCGCCTGTGTAATTTCCGGTCGACGTGAGTTCCCTGACGTCAAGTTAGTTTTCAACGAGCTACAAAAGCTTGAAGAAGCCACTAACAGACGAAAGAGATCCACTCATGCTGGGCTACAACGGTATCAGAGGTGGGAAAGCATGAGATGACAGTGTTGTCAGAGAGGAGTTGACAGTCTGTTAAGGCTTGTTCTACCAAGTTTCCATTCAGTACTGCGCATTTGGATTGAACCAGGTACTCGCAACTTACCAACTTGAGACTGATCGACAACCACCTGTCTCCTCGCCGTTTTCGACGTGCTGGCATGACCATCGTCACGAATACGTCTACGTTTCAACGATCGTTTCCGCGTTGTTATAACAGGTTCTGCTGCCGGGGTTCTTGCTGGCCAAGGACTTTCAAGGGAACGTGAAGGCATGGGGAAGAAAGAGTAGGTAGAAGAGTAAGATGGGAGAGCTGAGGACAATCTAGTGGTTGGCTATGAATTGCGAGGTTGTGCGGCAGGTCTAGCTCGCATTATCCAGGGTTAGAGTAGAATTATGAGAGGCACGGCGACAGGCCTGGGCTGGACGACGAGAACAGCGGCGGCGAGGGCGTGGTCGTCGGAAAAGACGATGAGCGGAAGGAGAGCAAGAAATTCGTTTCCACGCCTCTCCCATCTCTCAGGGACCCCGGACACCGCGTGCCCAGTTTCGATCGTGCCACCTGCAAACCTAATAGTCATTCCACGCTTGCCAAAAAAAGCCAGATCCTTGCTTTTTTTCTTTCTGAAACTGTCTGGCGCTGCCGCTATATTCTTCCCACATGAAACCGGTCCCGCTCAGAGCTCTGAATCCTGGAGAACTGCACGACAGACCCTGTCTAACGTAGGTGTCAATTACCTGACAAGACTCTTTCGCCAAGACGTAATCCAGCCGTCTTCCTAGAAAGCGGGTGGATAAATTTCCAGTCGTTGATGCATTGATGCTCAACGGGTTTAGCGGATTTTCTTCAGACACCTAAGTTTCCGGGGTCCTGGTCTCATGTACGTACTTTGCTTGAAGGGTATACATAATTGATTGACTGACGTAGACAATGCTCGTAAATTTACACGACGGGCGGGAACTCCCGTCAGGTAGGGGCGCTCGTCTCTATAGACGCCCGCAACATCCATACAAAACTGTATACTCCCACAGACTGGGTCAGTAACCACAAATCACACATGGTGGATTATACAATGTGCATCGGCGCGGATAAATTTGCCCACGACCTTAGAAGCTGGCCTCGTGGTTTCCATGCTCTCGCCAGAAGGGTGCCATATAAACTCTCCCACGTTGCCGTGAAGTTAGGAATAGTGAACCCAGAGCTCATAGTATGTATATACAGCCTCCGATCCATGTGTTTTTATCGTCGATGATCACCCGCATCATGGGGCTCCCTCTAATTGGCCTATCTATCACACCTACTGACGCACACCGTCTAGCCATGTTCCAAATGTAGACGAACTCTGTGCCAGTAGAGCAATTCTGCTATGACAAACGTGGCGGACCGGCGCTCTTAAAGAAAGACCGTATTACATCGCCTTTTCCATGGCCGATAGGCTTGGACCGGTAGCCCGGGCTTCATGCAATGGCACTACTTCTTTTACAACGCTGAGGCGTCCACAGCTGCTGCGCCAACTTGGACAAGCATCCAGTATCACCGTCTGGCCCGATCGGTTTCTACCCAAATCTCTATACCGCCGGTCCAAATTTGTCGCTTCACACCCAATCATAAAAGTACTCACCGGCGCGGGTCTCCTTCAAGTGATTACATATCATCTTTTCCCATCCACTATGAATGGTTCTCCGATTCGGACCATTGGTATACATGACATTGACATTGACATTTTCCTTCACTGGAGATGGTAACAGACACTGCCACTCCGATTCGGACCATTGGTATACATGACATTGACATTGACATTTTCCTTCACTGGAGATGGTAACAGACACTGCCACTCGGAAATTGATATTTCATGCGACCCATTTACAGACAACACCTATTTATTGTACACCTCTTGTAAGAGCCTAATGGACTGCTTTGACATAGACTGATAACGCTCGCACAAAAGCGCCTGCATCAGTGGATGATTTGTAGCTTGTCAACTGACGTAACAACACCCAGGGCCATGGGCACCATGGGCCATGAATATCGCATCAAAAAAATATGCTCGCAGCGCAAATGGCAGTTTCTGACTCCGGAAATTTGCATCGTAGCCGTAATGATATATAATTCCCTCACAACCGTTCATTTCAACTCCAGGGCTTGCTGACTCCGGAAATTTGCATCGTAGCCGTAATGATATATAATTCCCTCACAACCGTTCATTTCAACTCCAGGGCTTGTCCAGGATCCAAATACAATTCACTATGTAATAACATAGTCCTCACCATCATCTCACGAAACGACGGGTGTTTATCGGCCGACTAGTACGTCCAACCCTGCGCCACTTGACTATCAGAGCGCAGCTGCTTCTCAATTACTTAGTTTTCCATTTCCACCGGACCCTCGGCGCATTAAAGGAACGTCACACACAGCTCCGGATCACCCCACCCTTGAAAGTCCAAAGGAACCAAACGGGACGACTCGCCTCGTGAAACCCATACTTAGTTTCAGCGATTAATAATGATCGCTCAAACTCCTGGGGGAAAAACAATATAATCTAGTTCCGGCGGACTTTGCTCAAGCGAAAAGGCTAAGAAGAACGATGACAGTGTGTATGGATGCATTCAATCCAGTCTATACCAAAAACGACCTTGATACAAAAAAAGGCTAAGAAGAACGATGACAGTGTGTATGGATGCATTCAATCCAGTCTATACCAAAAACGACCTTGATACAAAAAAATCTCGTTTGGACTATGTTGTAAGGCAGGGTAAAGAGCAGCCTCTTATCTCTCTTCAACGCTTACAGCATACACGTCTCTCATATGATGTAATCAGAACCTTCTGGCAGCGATATTCGCTGAGCGATGTGCGTCCCATCAGGAGACCAAGCTTGAGGCTCTCGTCTTTTTCATGACAACAACTGAATAACCCCGGAAGTCAATAACCATGGAGCGCCTATTCCGTTATGAAGGTGCCTAATTTTTCTATTCATCACAGTCGCCATCGGGACTGATGATGATCGGTACTAGTATTCGCGAATATGTATCTTCGCCATAGGCCATAAAACTGCGTACGCTACCGGTGTCATCAGCGTCATCGGTGTCACAGGTGAAGAGGAGCTGAACCTTCAATTCTGCACAAGTTGACCGAAGTTCACCTAGGGCCACATATATAATAGCGCACCCGAATTTAGCACTAATGTTTGTGGCTTACTTCGGCCAATTAAAATCAACCTTGGAGGTTAGTTTTCCTATTGGACGTGAGGACCTCAAAAGTTTGTTTTCACCTTCTTTTGGTGTTGAATGAGGTCGAAAGATGGAAAGCCATTTCTACGAGGGTTATAGAATACGGATGTCCCGTGAAAGAGATCTGATCGTCAAGTTCCTATCAAGACCAACATCAAGTTCAAATTCTGCTCCGAGTCGCCCGTTGGCCAGGTTCAATTTCATCAACACGCAACACTGTATGTATCCAGCTCTGATCCAGATTCTGCTTCCATAGATACTTGGGCCCAAGTTATCCCCCTCGGAAAAAGAGTTTCTACATTGAAGATTTCGTGGTAGAACGACAGTCATACCACCAAAATCAGCGTTCGATTGACGACCGAGCCATACTAGTCATTAAATTAGCTCTAGACATTGTGCGCGTAATATAATAGTGGCCTTTACCATCAATTTCTGTCAATGGCGGTATTGCAGAAAGACTACGGATGACGTCGATGATCGTGATGGTACCAGACTGGGGAACAAGAGCACATCGACCCAACCTGGTATATGTACTACAAAATGATTTTTGGTAAGGACCCGTAGTCTATGGAAGTAGCCCTGAGCCATTGTCTGAAGGAAAACATCGCAGTGACAACTAACACCGATGATACTTCCCGAGTCACTGGTCCTTGATGGAAATACAAGTTGATGTGGATTCTGGGAAGTTGGACTATCAATAGATGTTTCAAGTGGTTACTTTTGGTTTTATGATCCTTTTTTCTGCTCCTGGATGCAGAAAACGATGCGTCACGGTCTCCTATGTGAATTGTAACACCAATCAAGCATGGGGACAGTAAGAATACTTAGCTACTCAATCAAGTCTTGATTATCAGGTCTTGATTATCAAGTCCTGATCATCAATCAAGGATATGATGTACAGAGAATGATCTCTATGATAGGTGAGTGTGACTGTTATAAAAGGTCAAGTTATAATTATCGTATGCTTCTGTGTCTTCTCTATCCCTCCCCCTCAAGTCTCTTCAACACTCCCATCTTCTTCGAAACAACCCAGTCAAGGCACAACGTGTTGCATTCCCCTCACTTCCTGATTTTGTCTGTTTTCTTCAGTTAGAAACCAATTAGCATCTGGCAGCAATGCCCAACCCATCAGCAGTCTATGAACCAGTCTTTCTAAGTATGTCATCCAAATATTAGGCCTGATATTTCTGATCTCTCTCAATCTAGCCTTTATAATTGACTTGTGGTATGAGCATTGTTCTTATTTTTTTTATTGCTTTTTCATATACATGCCCTTTATTTAGGCTTTTGGGGATTACATGCTCACAGACTTTGTATTACTTCCGCATGTATTCTCATGATCATTGGATGTTAAAAGGAGCAGTAAGTCTAGACTCAACAAATGTTTTTGAGTTATTGCCTTTGATTTATTTTCTACAGGTCATAATACTTTTGTAAGTAATATAAGCTGGTATTTTCTTGTTTTTGAGTTATTGCCTTTGATTTATTTTCTACAGGTCATAATACTTTTGTAAGTAATATAAGCTGGTATTTTCTCTATGATCAGAAGTTTGAATTTTGTGAGCATCATGGAATGTGTACAGATGGTTTTCTTGTCGTATGGAATATATGATATCTTTGTTGTGGACAAGATACCTGAAAAGACATCAAACATCATCAATGTCTCTTTGTTAGTTCTGATCCATAAATTATTTGCAATGTTGACTTTTTTTACTTTTAGTGGAAGTATAGTATGCAGCACATTTCACTTGTTTGTGATGTGTAGATGTTGATGCAGTTGTCAGGCTGCAATAACAATCACAGTGAGTTATTACTCATTTTCTTCCAAAGTTCTTGTTTTTGATGAAAATCAAGATATTTGTGACATCAATAGTTCAGAGGTGTGCTTACATTGTCAAGTAACAACTATTCTGCCTGAAGCTACTATCAATTCTGTCAGCTTCTTTACATGGAGAATATATCGTCGCAAGTGTAATGACTTCATTTTATTCAAATTCATACTAAATAATATATAGTCAGTCACAGATATCAATGGCAAAAACCATTTATTGCATTTATAGTATGCACTATTTAATCAGACTTTCTATATGTCCCAAGCATGAATCATTCTTTTAGATTATCACATCTCTTGTGCAATTGGGTAATTCTGCATTTAAGCTGCTTTTTATACTTTTACAAATAATCTGTCCAGGCATTGGACAATGTCAAGATGACTATATATTATTTTCAGGATTTCTGATTCTGATATGATTTATTGTCATTCTAGTTTTTGTCACATTATTGTTTGTATCAATTTGTTTATCAGCACAATTTGAACTCAGGTCCAAACAGGTACAACAATGCCTCATATTTCATCGTGACTACCCTACTTGGACATGTAGGAATATAAATGACTTCAGAAGTATTGCTCAATTCTGATTTAGGCTGGAGATAGGTCTCATTATCAGTTTATTTGACCATGTCTATCATCTGTGACTTGTTTATTACTGCATCTCTTGTCTATCTCTTAAGAGACATGCATACTGGATTTATAAGGTGGGTTATATTGTGATTTTTGAACTACTCTTGCACAAGTCTATATGAAATATGCCTTCAGATCACAAAATGCAATCAATTGTCTAGTTGTCTTTAGGTAAGTTATATTATGTGTTATGGTCTACTTATTATTAAATTGATAGTATGAGCATTGGACTATTGACAAGCATCATTGCAGCCTGTACACTTCTAACTGTGAGTATTATAAGTGCAATGTTGTTAATAATTTGATTCTGGTACTCACCTATAACAGTACTATCTTGCTGGAAATCTTATTTATGGTTGTATGTCTTTTATTTGTAAACATTACCCTGATGCTAATGAGTACTACTCAAGTTTTTCTCCTGGTCAATGCAAGAAGTGTGTGGCTAAGAAGTTTCTCTTGTTTCTATCACTCACTTTCAATTTTAGTATATTTCAATTCAATGCTGGTAAGAATGATAACTGTGGTCTTTAATATTTTGTCTGAGTTGTGCTAGGTAACGTATGTATTTCACTATTATAAATTTTCTATTATGACAATCATATGTCATACAGGCTTAATTCTCGTATCAGAGTTCAAAGGATGTTTGCACAGAGTCTGGTCAGAGAAACAAATTTCTTTGAGGAATATGAGGTATCTTCCTTGGAGACACCGCAAGTAATTGTTTCTCTCTGCATGGTCATTCCAATTAATTCTTTGTCATTGATTTTAGGTTATCATGAAAGATGGTACAGTGGCTCAAAAAACTGTCCCAATGTTTCATACTTTTTGAAAGATGACATTGGCATGAAGGATGGGAAGTATGTAAAATTCTGATTAAATCATGTAAAAATGTTTCATACTTTTTGAAAGATGACATTGGCATGAAGGATGGGAAGTATGTAAAATTCTGATTAAATCATGTAAAATACTATGGCATTGTAGCTACAGAATGAATTTAGGTTTATGTAATCACAATCAAAACTGATGGAGCAATAGCCATTTTAAAATATTCACTCATTGGGACAGTTTTTTGAGCATCTCTAATTTTTCAGGTTTATTCCTATTTTACTCAGAAATAAAGAGTAATTCACTCATTGGGACAGTTTTTTGAGCATCTCTAATTTTTCAGGTTTATTCCTATTTTACTCAGAAATAAAGAGTAAGTTGCATGTGGAAATATAAACAAAGTCATGTGACCATGTTTAGATATATTTGGGAGTAGTTCAAGCTGGTTGAACCACATCTTGACCTTTAACCACTATCATGAAACCCATTCCTTCTGCACAACACTCTACTGTTGTTTCTCTTCTTGCTCAAGGGTATTCTCTGGTCAGATTGGGGCTCAAACTGGTCTAAAGAAGTCTACTACTAGGAGGATTGGTAGAGAGTTGGAGATGGACAAGGAAAACCATCCTGGAGGCCATCCTGCTAAGCTTACTCCATGTGATAAACAGGCTATTGTTCGACAAATCTCAACTGGGAGACTTGATACAGCTGTCCAGGCCACTAATTTTATCAACAACATCATTTCCAACCCTGTCTCTTCCAAGACTGTCTGGAATGTGTTGAAGGAGGAGGGGTATTGGTCTGCTACCAAGAGAAAAGTTCCTATGCTCAAAGCTAAACATTGACAACTACAGCTTAAATGGGCTCAGAAGCATCAGAACTAGACTATAGAGGACTAGAAAAGGGTGTTGTGGACAGATGAGACAAAGATTAACAGGATTGGGTCAGATGGGAAGCAGTATGTGTGAAAGCTACAAGGAGAAGACATTTCAGACCAAACAACTACACCTACTGTGAAGCATGGAGGAGGGAATAATCTCATGGTATGGGGCTGTATGAGTTGAAATGGGGTAGAAAAGCTTGTAGAGGTGGTGGGGATCATGAATGCAGAGCAGTACTGTGAAATTTTAGATGATGGAGCAAAGGAGAACTTTGAGAAGTTGGAGATGGAGGAGGGTGCCCACTACTTTCAACAGGACAATGACTCCAAACACAACTCCAAGAGGGCTGACAAGTGGTTTGAGGACAACAACTTTAATGTTTTTTGGTGGCCAGCCCAATCCCCTGATCTCAACCCTATTGAACATCTCTGGGAGTACCTCAAAGAGCAACTTAGGCAATATGAAACACCTCCTTATGGTGTGTATGAATTATGGGAGAGGGTTGCAAAAGAGTGGGATGAAATACCACCAGAGGTATGCCAAAGACTAATAGAAAGCATGCTTAGAAGGATTCAAGCAGTTATCAAGGCAAATGGAGGACATACAAAGTACTAGATACTAAAATTAGAGATGCTCAAAAAACTGTCCCAATGAGTGAATATTTTAAAATGGCTATTGCTCCATCAGTTTTGATTTTGATTACATAAACCTAAATTCATTTTGTAGCTACGATGTCATAGTATTTTACATGATTTAATCAGAATTTTATGTACTTCCCATCCTTCATGCCAATATCATCTTTCAAAAAGTATGAAACATTGGGACAGTTTTTTGAGCCACTGTATCTCTCAAATATAATAACTCTTGGCAAAGGGCATGGAGTTTTGATATCAAGATATTCAGTTCTCAATTGGTTTTCATCTAATTCAAATTCAGGATTTATCTTACAAGACCAATTGTTAATTATCTTAAAGACTAATTCCACCATGTGATGGAGAAAGAAAATAAAAATGAATGTGCTGGCAATAAATTTAGATAAGACTCACTGTAAAATATGAATCAACTGCCTATCAGAATTAGTAGAGTCTAACTTATGAGATATAATGGTTGCCCAGTGACTGAAATGCCCTCTAAACTCCCTATCCAATCCTTTTTATTCCGATTTATCTTTGTCTCTGTGGTGGTGGCGATGGATCACATGTCCCTGACAATCCTTTCTAACACTCACATACAAGGAGGTCCTATAACAAGATCTCTTGAGGGCATGTACATAGTTGGTTGAGGAAGTCAACACTCATTATATAGAAGTCAGTTCTCCTTTAATTGATGAATAGCTAGAGAGACACTGATAGGATCCCACACAGGCTAGGCACATCAACAGCAGGCTCAGCAGCAGTTCCAGACACCTTGCCATGCATGTGCCAAACTTGGCACACACAATTTAGCCATTTTAGGCCTTACCCAATGGCCATGCATGGCAAGCAATGAATCTGATCAGTGATAGCGCTGGCAGCAGCTGGAATGACAGCTGGCATCATGCCACTGGCAAACATTGACAAGTAGCAGCAATCAATCAGCACAGGGCATAGCTGGCCAATGGCAGCGCTTATGAATTAGGTATAATGTTATTTACTCATGATGGACAGCCTGACATTTATCCTGGCACCTGGTACAACTGGCTGACAACAGCGCTTACGGATTAGGTATAATGTCATTTACCCATAATGGACAGCCTGATGTTTACCCTGGCACCCCCTCCCTCAGACAGATGGACAGCTTGCTTGCTTCATTTTTCAACATTTAGTTTAATACAGGACGTTTAATTATATTACTTACAGTTTACTATCTCTTGGCGACCCTTAGCCTCTTAGTGGCGGGAAACTTGTTTCTCACTATAAATACTTACCATTGTCACTAGTTACCACAGAACAGAGTACCCCAGTTTACACCCCTCAGTTCATCCTATGGTTCAGATTTCTTTTGAGCTGACTAAGTTCATAGTCGCCAATTGTCTGAACGCTCTTAGCCTGCTTGCCACAGTTATGCTTATAGAACTTATGTGCCTTGCACCTATGGCAGGCATCATACAGCTTAGTTGTTGCTAAGCCTCTAGTTCTCTTCCCATATCTCCTTGCCACACTTACCTGTATTCATCTCCTTATCCCTTTGTGAGTGCACTTTGTCATTGGCACATCCTTCTTACCACACATCCTTGCTGACTACCGCTACTAACTTTCACCGAATCTTGCCATGTAACTCATTTTTCTGACTTGTTCTCTGAGAACTGCCCAGGACTCCCTCAATCTTAGCATGCCCAACACATTTTACACAGGTCATTAGCCATAAACCATATCTGCTACTAATCATCTTTTGAGCATCATCAAATTGGAGCCCACTGCAAGGGACTTTAGGGCAGAATTCCACCAGAAACTCGTCTCCAGCGCATACGTCGCCTGCTAGAGCAGTCAGCAGAAGGCATTGTCCCTTCCCACCCATCAACTTCTCAACCACCTGGTGCCTTACTGGGTCTATCTCTCACTCAGGAACTACAGAATGCCACTGTAAATGACTTTCCTGACCTCTTCCCACATTTTCTCAATTTTACCGCAGATGATCTCTTAGCGTCGCCTCTTGCCAATCCTCAGCATTTCACTCCTCCTACTCTTTTAACACCACTTTCCTGCCTAGACATTTCCTGTGTCCCTTTGCTAACCTCTTGAACACCATCACTACTACTGCCTCCTTTGCATGGTAGGCCAGTCGCTATGAAATAGCGTTCCCAGTGCATGCCGCTGCGCAACCATTTCTCAGCACCAAAATAGGATAAGTCTAAACCACGTGAGCTCTCCCAATATTTCAAAGAACTCGAATATCTCTTGAGAGACTGTGGGGTTACCGACTCCACCCAAATGAAGGAATATGCAGCATGCTACGTTTTCTATGACATGGCAGAAACCTGGACTAGTCTTCCCAAATTTGCTGCTCCCATGCCCGGTGCCCAACCAGCTATTAACAGTACTTGTGAAGAATGGAAAATGGCAATTATTCAGCTCTACCCTGATGCTAAAGAGGCTATGCTGATGAGCCTGCATTGTGGCTGGCTACAGATAGCACCAATACCCACACCTCACATGAGCCCACTAGTACCACCAGAAGCGCCATGCTCTAGCACTTCCAGCACTATTTTTCCCATATTTTTACACTAATAACTCGCAGCTACAGACTCTAATTACTCTCAGACCACTTTTTATGGCACCACTTATTCTTTGCACCACTGTTGACACCTTGCTGCACCTTGCCACTTGCACTCCAAGGCTATATACTTACATGGACACTTGGCATCAGTCAATCCAGCATAATGCTTTTAGCTAGTGGCAGTGCTTACAGGATGGAATGATAAAGTATTTCTATGACAGCATCATTATGGACATTTTTACTACACAATTCAATTCACTACATTTACTTACATTCTTATCAGTTTACCACCCTCTAGCGGCACTTATTCTCTTAGCATCAGCTACCTTCCTTTACTATAAATACTTACTTTTTGTTAGTAGTAAAGAGAATCAATTTGGCAGTAGGGATCGTATCCCAACATTTTGGTCATCATATGCAACAGACTACCTCTTGTTGACCATGTCAAGCAAGAGGACTCTGCTCTAGTTTTCTATCTCTCTCTCTCTAGTGCCTTGCAACTACGGCTTGGCTTTTGTGCTTAGATCCACTAAGCAACCTTGTCTTTTATTATCACAATTTTAGGTGCTAACACTTAGCGCCTCTTAGCGACCCTCTCCCACACCTCTTAGCGCCTTCCTTAGCAACTTTCCCACACTCTTAGCGCTCCCCCTTAGCAACTTTTAGTGTCCTGTAGCCACATTTTGGAGCCTTATGCAAGTGCCTCCAATCACCCACTTTTCTTGCCACCAACCTCTTGCTTACTATGTGTTTTCTGGGACCTGTCCAGGACTCTCTCATACACTTAGCACGCCCAAAGCTATATTGGCTAAGTAGCTGTACTAGTGATAGTTCATGCAGCATCCAGCTCAATTTAGGTGTCATCAATGCAATATACGATAAACAAACTCCAGAAACTCATACAGGATACCTTCGATAGTGGTACCTATTCTCTTGGCACCTTTTCAACTTACTATTGGGAATTCCAGAAGATCACCAGGTGGCTCCTCTAGAACAGTAAACTCTATATTAATGAGGAACATTGCTTATTCCAGCAAGGCATCCTGATGTCACTATGGACTGGCATCGCTAGGTGCTTAGAAATTGTACACTCAACTCATTATCCTGAGGAACCCTATGCCGTTACCAATGTCTTTGAGGCAGGTAAATGGATCTTAAAGGGCACTGACACAGGCATTGACATTGGCATTTAATGTGCCAGGACAACCCTGCTTGAACACACCAATGGTATTCTTCCAGTCCAGACCACTGCTGCACCACCTGCTACTGACTTTGTGAAGAAAGAAGACCTCAATGCCACCATCAATGCTGCCGTTGCCTCTGCCATGACCTGAATCAAGACTATGATCACCACTAGCATGACCGCTTTCCACATCGCTAATGCCCCAGGATCCAATAGTTGCCACTTCTGTGGGAAAATAGGACAGACAATAACCCAAGGATGCTGCAATACTTTGGAAAACTATATATGGCAAGGTAAAGTATGCAGGGCCATGGACGGCAAGGTTGTTTTAACCACAGGTGCTATTATCCTGAACTACTCAGAGCTCAAGACCTATCAGGAATGGGTAGACAAGTGGCACAGGCGCAACCCAGGACAGATCGTTACTGGCACTCTCTCAGGCAACGCTAATTCCGATCCTGACCAGGCAGCACACCAGCAGATGATCCACGATATATTGCACTTTGACAGCATTAGTGACCACTCCGGCTTCTCTCAGGAAGAGCATATCTCCAAGCTGGAACAGGAACTTAGCTCACTAAAGAATCAGGTATTTGACGGTGTTGAGATTAAACAGTCTAAATAGCCTCTTTGTGGCTATAAATCCATGTCAGCTACTTGTGATTCTTCTTCTGCTGCACCTGCACCAGCCATGCCAGCTCCTACCATTTATTCTTCCATGTCTACTTCCATTCCCAACACTTCCTTGCCACCTCTCCATCCTTACACTGGTCTCTCTGATAGGTATCATGCTCCCGTCCAACGCAACTTTGCTGCTCCCAAAAAATGTCCTGAAGGCGGTTACTGCTCTACTGCGCCAATCTTCAATATAGAGAAGTTTAATCATGTTTTTAGTTGCATCATGAAAACTCCAGTTACGCTCTTTGTTGAAGAATTCTGCAGTATTGCTCCCGACATCAGAAACTAGGTTAAAATGGCAGTTACACCTTGACAACCCTTGGCAACCACCATTACCGAGATTAATGAGTTGGACAATGCACTTTCTGGCTTCTCTGTGACCACCAACTCTCCCATTACCCTTAGTGCCAACACTTTTGCTGCCGAGTTGCTAATGCTACCTTAATCAATCCAGTAGAAATATCTATGCGGTTGCTAGAGCATAGAGAAGATCCCGCTATCCTTACCATTGTTCAGGACTCCCATGCCATTAGATCTATCATGCTTACCATTGACAACAAAAGTGATGTTGAGGCCATTGTGGACAGCAGTTCCCAGATCATTTTTATGGCTGCAGAAGTCACTAATAAGCTAGGATTGATTTATGACCCTATCATTGTCTTAAACATGCAGAGCGCTAACAGCACCATTGACAGATCTCTCAGTCTCGCCAAGAATGTGCCATGCACTATTGGCAACATCACGTTTTATCTACAGATCCACATCCTATGCTCACCCACCTACGACCTTTTCCTCAGCAGACCTTTTGACATCTTAGCACATTCAGTAGTCAAAACTCTTACTGACAAAGAAATGACATTAACCATTAGCGGCCCCAACTCAGGCATCAGACACATGGTACCAACATTCTCTAGAGGACAACGGAAAGGTATATATGGCAAGCCACCAGAGTTTACTGAACATCATGCCAGTGAGCAGCTCCACCAGTGTTTTTACAGACCATCAAGGAGGTGATTGGCAATGATCACAGAGATGTAGTGCTCACACTAGAATATGACCATGCTAGTGGTCTTGTACATATTTTGAAAACGGCCTTTCTTGATACAGAAGTACTTTCTACTACACCTAATCTCACTACTGAAAATCCCCAGAAAACCACACAAAATCTTACCAACTCATCTCTTGCCTACTTGTACCTTACTGCTTCAGACTCCTTCCAGAAAATCACTACAAAAGACACATATCTTACCACTCTTTCTGGAGCCTCTGCTCCTGCTGTTCTTGGACTTTCTGCACCACACTCTACCTTTACCAATCTTAATCCCCTTTCCACCTCTGTTTATAGTAATGCTAACATTCCCAAAAGAAAAGGTGTTCAGGTGAAGAAGAAATACAAGCCCATTGTGCTGAAAACCAAGCCTGTAGCTGCTCACTCTCCTGAAGCTTTCCAAATCAAATGCTATATTCTTGGCAACCCTCTTGCCGACATCCCGGCCCTCACGCTGCATCCGCTACTCTTCCAACCAGCAGGACAATTTACTGCTGAGCGCCAACAGCAGTTCATCAAAGATCACGATACCGGTTTCTTTACCAAGGACAAAATGGATGTTCTTACCAATCTCATTGCCAAGCAGAATCAGGCCTTTGCGTAAAAAGACTCCAAGCATGGCAGCTTGCACACAGACTTCTTCCTGCCTGTGGTAATTCCTACTATCCCTCACATGCTGTAGACTGAACACAGCAGACCCTTACCACCTGGTATCAAGGCCAAGGTCTGCCAGATTATATGCACCAAGATACAGGCTGGCGTCTATGAGCTCTCCAACAGCTCTTACCATTCCTGCTAGTTCTGTGTACTAAGGAAGAATGGTAATTTGTGTATTATTCACAGTCTAGAGCCATTGAATAGGGTTACTATCCAGCACTCTGGTGTGCCTCCCTTTCCAGACCATGTTGCCAAGTCCTTTGCTGGACGCATCTGTGGCACTACTTTTGATCTCTATGTTGGCTACAATGAGTGCTTAATCCATTCCTCTTCCTGTGACCTTATCACATTTCAAACTCCCTTTGGCACCCTGCACCTAGTTACTCTACCTATAGGCTAGACTAACTCAGTTCCCATCTTTCATGACAACATCACCTTTATCCTCCAACCTGAGATCCCCCACAATGTGCTTAGTTTCATTGATGATGTTGGCATTAAAGGACCCAAGGACTGGCGACTTTTCAACGGCTTGCCAGAAAAGCATCCTGACAACCACAACATATGCTTGGTGCTTTGAGACTTCTTTCAGCTTCTCAATCATGTTCTCCAGTGCATGAAGTATAGTGGCAGCACCTTGAGCAGTCACAAGCTTCTACTCTGTGTGCCAAGATTTAAGATCCTAGGTCATATCTGCACTCCTGCTAGTCACGTTCCTGATGAGTCTTGCTTGATGCTTTTTGAGCGCTGGGGTCCTTGCCACAACCTATTTAAGGTTTGCGCCTTCCTCAGCATTGTTGGCGTTCTCTGTATATTTGTTAAGAACTTTGCCCATTGCACCCACCACCTTATCCAACTGACTCACACTAACGAACTCTTTGAATTTGGTCCTGATCAAGTCAATTCCCAATGTGACCTCATCAGAGCACTAAAAGATGCTAGGCCACTTGTCCCTATCAACTACACCTCTGCTGACTCAGTTATCTTAGTGGTCAACACTTCATATATTGCTTTCAGCTATTTCCTTTGCCAGTGCCTTAGTGACAACCAGAAACAGCATTGCTACAACCGATTTGGATCCATCACACTTAATGACCGGGAATTGCACTATAGTTAGCCAAAGTTGGAGCTCTATAGCCTGTTCAAGGCGTTTCAGGCGCTACAAATGTACCTCATTGGCGTGTGCAACCTTATTATCAAAGTGGATGCTAGGTATATCAAGGGTATGCTTCAGAACCCTAATATCCAGCTGTCAGCTAGCATGAACTGTTGGGTGGTAGCTATCCTCATGTTCTATTTTGAGCTTGTTCATATTAAAGGCACTTTTCATGAATCAGATGGACTCTCCAGGTGACCGTGGCAACCTGGCAACCCAGCAATTGACCCTAACAATGATAGCAACTTTGAAGACTGGATTGACCGCCTACATGGTTTTATGCACCTTATTCAGCAACCTGTCCCCCTTCTGTGTCGGCAACAGCCCACCACAGTTCTCTTGCATCCCATTGCTCCTTACCAACCCAACATGTTTAGCACACTGCTTATGTTCTACATGGCAAGTATCCTTAGCCAGGATTCCCCTCTGGTAAGGATTGTACAGGAACCTCAACTGCTTAGAGAAGACAGTTGCCAACTAACTTATGATGCCATACTCCAATCTCTCAAGGCACAAGCTGAGGACAAGCACTTATTAGCCATGGAACAATGGATACAAAACCTTAAGCACCTGGAAAACCTTAGCAACATTGAGTACGCTACCTTTATCTGCTATGCCACTCACTTCTTCTTTGCCAACAACTGTCTTTGGCAACAACATCAAGATGGTGCTCACAAGTTGGTCATCAAGCAGGACAGTCGTCTACATATCCTACATGCTATGCATGACAAACTGGGTTACTGAGGTTTGTATGCTACTCAAGCCACTCTTCTAGAGCGCTTGTAGTGGCCTCACATTAGCGCCAACGTCGCCTGATACATCAGGACCTGCCACCTCTACCAAGTTTAGCAAACTTGCCAAGTGCTCATATCGCCTATCATTGCCATGCCAGCACTCTTGTTTAGCAAGATCTATATTGACACTATGCACATGCCAAAGTCAGGTTGCTATAAGTATATCATCCAGGGATGCTGCTTGTTAATCCATTGGCCTGAGTTCTGCATGCTTCAATGTGAAAATACCAACACCATTGCCAAGTGGCTCTTTGAGGATGTTATTTGCCGATGGGGAGCGCTAAGGGAGATTGTCACAGATAATGGTGTGCTGATCATTAAAGCCTTGACTTACCTTGCCAAGAAGTACAATATCCACCACATTTGTGTTTCTGGTTACAACAAGCACGCCAATGGGTTGGTGGAACGACCCCACTGTGATGTGCAGCAAGCACTCTTCAAAGCAGTCAATGGCAACGAGTCCTGTTGGAGTGAAGTGACATATTCAGTCTTTTGGTCAGAAAGGGTCACTATTCATAAGCACATGGGTTGTTCTCCTTATTATGCAGCTACTGGCACACACCCCTGCTCCCTGCTGACATCATTGAAGCAATATATCTCCAGCCAGCTCCCAACAGCATCTTAGCAACTACCAACTTTATTGCCAGATGTGCTATTGACCTCCAATGATGATGCAAGGACTTGGAGTGCCTTTATAAAACTGTCTTTGCCACTCATTGCCAAGCAGCACTTAGGTTTGAGGCTGACCACAGCACTACCATCAAGAACTACGACTTCTTGAGGGGTGTGCTAGTGCTTATGTGCAACTCCAAAATTGAGACTTCTTATAACAAGAAGATGCACCTACAATACCTAGGGCCATTGGTAGTTATCTCCCATAATCATGGAGGCGCGTACGTCCAAACTAGATGGATCTGTACTCCACAGACCGGTTGCCACATTCCACCTACTGCCATATCTTGCTAGGAAACACATCAACTTGCTATTTGAAGCACTAGATATTGACACTGCCAAGCTTCAGGAACTTGAGGAAACAGAATTAATAGATGATGATGACTTGCCAACGATATCAGAAGAAGAAAAGAACGACTAAAATACTATAAAACATTGATAAGCCTACACTTTCATCTTACTAATTTTGCTTCACTTTTCTTGCCAGACTGCTTACAGTACCATACTTTACAGACATTTGCCGTATATACTCAAAACGCAGCGCTAGCGTGTTGCCAACGCTTAGCGCCTTGCACAATCTTTGCCAAGGGTTTTTTGCTATGATGATCTACTGAGCATTCCCTTTATTCCAAAAATTTTGCTAAGTCCTTTACTTTGTCTATCTGACTGTTTCCTCCTTGCCATACTTTACTTACCATTTTACTGCCCCATACTGCCACTCCTTTGCCAAACTCTATTCATTTGCTTACCGTCTTTATTTCAAGTTGGGAAGTCCAGGCACCAAACACGAGATATATTGACAGGCAAGAATTAACTATACACAAGATGGCTAATCTACTTTATAGTCCATTTAATAATCATCAGCATCTAGCAGCAAAGAATTGTCATCCAAAGGGAGCAAGGAAAGATCACGTAGCAGCAACAGGTCACTGGGCTGAATGTTATTGGCTGCTTGCCAGTCTAGAGCATCCTGGCAGTCAGCTTGGTAGTCTTGCAGAATAGCAAGGCTATGTGCCAGGTTGTCGTAACAAAGGCAAAACACCATGATTTGGGCCCAGATTTGTTCCTGCTCCTAACCTAAAACCTCCTCCATCCTGATTGCCCTCCCAGCAAAACGCTCCAGCATCTCTCAAAGATACAAGGCAACCACTGGGTAGACCAAGTCTTAGCCCAGCCAATGGAAGGCATTACCATTGATGCGAGGTACTGGTTGGGAGGTCTAAGAAGAGTCTACCCTGGCAATGTCCTCCTTGTCAAATACCGACTGCCAGGAGGCGGCAGGACCAAAATGCGGCAGCATCTGCCAGGCTGGTTCCTCCCTTGGCGGCTCATCTGCAGCCTCCTCAACCGCCTGCTCATCTGTCGCTTTCTACACATCCAGATCCTTCTCTCCTAACATGTCTTCATCGCCAGCTACCACTGCTGCTTCTCCCGGTCTCTCCCATTCCTGCTGGTATCTCTGCCAGGTCCCCCTCATTGTTGACCACCAGTAAGGAGGCACCCCTCAGGTGGATGAGGAATAGCAACTTGCTGGGCCCAGCTTTCTAATCCCTTAGTGGCAGGCGACTGGCAGCAAGCACCTTCTCTAGCTCCTCCATCTCCATATCCTTGGGGGTAGGGGGAGGAGACTCTAACCGCACATGCTTTGCCTTGCCTTTCCTCTTGGCAGGCAAAGAGACTTGTCATTTTGAAGGGATCCACTGTCCCTTGGTGCTTGCCAGCACCATGGTTACTGACTGTTGCATTTTTGTTTCTCTGGCACATTAGCAACACCAGGAAAACCTTGTAAATAGCGGCCACATCGCCAGCGGCCTTCCTCTTCCTCTCTTTCTCAACAAATTCCCATGCTTATTTGACTAAGATGGCATGGGCAAAGGTGCGCTCCACTACTGCATCAGGGGCATCTGCACACTCACAACTCTTGGCACCGTCTAAAGTATAGGCCTGCTTGAGGGTCCTGCATTGTTAGCAGAGCTGACTACCAGTAGGGTCCCCTCTGGCCCAGCATTTGTTGCATTTATAACTAAGTCAGCAAGGACGGTAAAAGAAAAATTGGTATGCTTACCGCTCTCTGGGAATCCTTGAACTCCTGCCTTGCTGCTGGCCCCATAGTCTTCTTATTTTTCATCTCTGGCAAGGCAACTCCGGCATCCATTCCCCCATCAATTGCACATACTTCTAGGACATGTTCCTTGATCTCCTAGTACCAATAGAGAGGTCGATCCTCTTCATCTGAGTCTATGTGGCTGTCTGCCTGCACATACTCATGAGGCTCATGAGCCTCTCTGACTACATCAATCTCAAAGTAGTGAGACAAATAGTCTGCTACTTTATTAAGTTCACCTTTAATATAAGTGATGTCAAATTGGTATCTCGACATATAGTCAATCCACCGTCACTAATGCAGTGATAAGCTCACCTGAGTCTTGAAAAACTCAAGCGCTTTGTAATTGGTAATGATATGGATGGAGTATCCCATCAGTTTATTCTTCCACTTGAGGAGGGCCTCAAGTATGGTTAGAGTCTCTAGCTCATGCATAGCATAGTTTTGCTGGGCAGTCATGAACTTCTCCAACATGAACTCTGCTGGGCAGCATGTCTGCCAGCTACTCCCCTGGCCATACATGGCACCAACGCTTGTCTTAGACGTGTCACAAATGAGCCAGATAGGCTTATCCCATCTGGGGTCAATTGATCAAATAACCAGAGTCTTCATACAGATCCGTTTGACTATTTTGAAGCACTGCTGGTGCAGCGGCCTCCAATTGAATGGTGACTTGTTTTGCATCATGGCCATAAGTGGCCCAGTATAGGCAGTAACATTGGGCAGAAAACTCAATATGTAGTTGACAAGGCCAACAAACCATTGAATGTCATTGTAGCTTTGTGGCATGTGCCACTCCTGAATGTGGTCAAGCTTGTCCTGATCAGGATGTATACTTTGCTCATTGATGACATGCCTTAGGCAGTCTATACTTTGAGCATAAAGCTCACACTTTTTCCATTTCAAATACAACTTGTACTTGCATAGTCATTCGAACACAACTCTGAGGTGCTGTTTGTGCTCCTCCATGAAATCTGAATAGATGAAGATGTCATCTAGGTAGACGTGCATAAAGCATCCTATCATGTCTCAAAATATAGAGGTCATTAACCTCTGAAAGGTTGCTGGGGCATTATAGTCCCCAATTTGCATGATGTTGCTTATAAACGTGTCCATGATTGATGCAACCATGGTCTTGGGTACGTCTTTGGTGCAAATGTGCACCTGCTCATAAGCGTCCATGAGGTCAATCTTTGAGCAATACTTTGCTTAATCCACTATTGCTGCCCTATGAGCCATGAGGTTTTTCCCCTCACGTATAAGAGAATACGCTATGGAAACTTCATCCAATGCTGGCTGGCAATATGCTGGTGTGACGGTTATTTGTTGCTGGTGCACATTTTGCACACATCTGGCTGCCACCAGCTCATTCCACTCCTGCAGCATTTGAGGATTGTATGCCCAGTTATACTCATGTCAGAGGACTCTTCATTTCTTCCTTTTCTCACTTCTTATCTCTTCACTCTCCCTTCATTCATTCTTTTATTTCTTCTGACATTATTTCATTTTACTGTTTCTATTCTTTCAACACTACCTGTTAGTACTACTCTCAGCCCTTGAGATGCTCTGGTTCTTTAGCTACTATTCAGACAAGTATGGGCCCTTCAGCACCGCTTCCAGACCACTTATATAAGCTGGAGTTTGCCTTTCTGACTTCTAAAGTCCGGAGTTTTCCTGCCTTGTTTGCACAGTTGTTTGGTTAGTCAATTTTCAAGTTTTTAAGGTTTTGTTGTACTGTACAGTTGTTTCCCATGCTTCAGAGGCCCCAGAAGCATCCAACCTGGCATAGGGAATCCCTAGACTTGTTCTCTTTGGATCTCCCTCTGCTAGGTGAGTAGTTATTATGATATTGTCAGTACATACTCTAATACACTTTGGATCTCCCTCTGCTAGCTGTGTGACTGAGCCACAGCCTCTAGAGGTCACCCTTACAGCAGAACAAGTCTCTACATTTCAGTCTGGGAGCCCCCTTCAGCCTGCTTGAGCCCTCTCTTGCCCCTTTAGGTCCCTCCTCCACTGAATTACTCCCTGCCCCTCTGTTGCTTCTATGACCCAACCAGCCCCCTCAGACACTCCCCTGGATGCTTCTGCCCCTCAGGATGATGCCTGGGGTTGCTTGCTTGCTCTGGAGACTTAGGTGCAGACTACTCAAGCTTCCCTCACCCTCCACATCACTGAACTTGCTGGATTATGTCAGGCCACAGACACCATCTCCCATTCCCTTCAGGCCCTCTTAGAGCGCCTCCCTCTCACTCCTACCCCTCTCCAGGTCAGGCCACAGACACCATCTCCCATTCCCTTCAGGCCCTCTTAGAGCGCCTCCCTCTCACTCCTACCCCTCTCCAGACACCTCCAGTTAGGGCTCACACACCCCCAGTCCCTTGCTTTGGGGCCTCCCCCCCAGTTCATGCCAATATTCCTCGCCCAGCACTTCCAGACACATTCAATAGTGACTGAGCGATGGGCGAGCGTTTCCTGCAACCTATATTCAGCTTAGTGGTGAGGCTTTCCCCTCTGATGTTCTCAAGATTGCTTGGGTTCTTTCTTACATGAAGTCTGAGTGAGCTTCAATGTATGCGCTACCAGTCTTTCAACGCCCTGGAAGAGTGGAGAGTTTTGGAAGTTGGGATCAGTTTGAGAAGGAGTTTTGGACAGAGTTCTTTTCCTTGGACCCTGCTAAGGTGGCAGCTCTCACTCTCTGAGATCCTCATTGATATGGACAGGAGAAGCGGACTCTAGATGAGTATATTGACTCCTTCAGAGCTCTGGCTGAACAGGCCTGCTATCCAGATGGTCTTCAGCTCTGTCTCACCTAGATGAGTATATTGACTCCTTCAGAGCTCTGGCTGAACAGGCCTGCTATCCAGATGGTCTTCAGCTCTGTCTCACCTTCTGAGATGGCCTCCTTCCCTTTCTCATGGGATGACCTGACGACACAAGTATCAAGACCTGGTATCAGGTAGCACGGGATCAGTGGCAGCTCATGGAGTTATAATGTGAGCTCCACCATAGAACCGCCCCTCACTCCACCTCACAGGCATCTTTTCCTGCTCGTCATTCCATCCAGCCCTCCTTTCCATTTTGTGCTTCACCTCCAGCTCAGGTACCTGCAGCACGTCCCCTCCCTTTTGGGGTACCTATGGATGTTGATGCCTCTTGTCAATATTCCTCCCTTCCTCTCCT
The DNA here is from genome assembly GCA_027475525.1 of Macrolepiota albuminosa. NCBI lineage: Eukaryota > Fungi > Basidiomycota > Agaricomycetes > Agaricales > Agaricaceae > Macrolepiota > Macrolepiota albuminosa. The sequence goes on along the minus strand of JAMWFC010000086.1, from coordinate 468,384 downwards.
CTGCCATCGCTGTGGAAAGCCTGGTCACTTCGCTTGATATTGCCCCCAGGGGTTGGAGGTGTGCTATCTCTCAGCTTTAGAGCAGGAAGAGCTTCTTCTCCAGCTCCTTGCTGCCTGAGACGTTTGAGGAAACCCCTCTCCAGATGTACAGACTGAAACAGAACCTTTGAATGAGTCCTTGGGTCCTGTGGAAGCTATAGCAGAACTATCAGATGGGTCCTTTGGTTCTGCAGGAGAGGGTTTTCAATAGAGCAATGGATGAGTTGTACGCCTCTGCTGCCTGATGCTAATTAGTTTACATGTCTATCAGTAGAACCTTCTAATGTATCGCTCCCTGTTCCTGATTCTCTGACTGAAACTGTAAGCGCCCCCTCTGACGTACAGAATACCCCCTTGGTCCAAGCCTCAGCTAAGACCTCATCCCCTCCTTCTTCTGTCCGATGACCACGTGTCCCAGCTTGGAAACGACGTCTTCCTTGTCGCTATGTTGTTGTCTCCACTCCCTCTCCCAACTCTCTGCATCTGAATGTAGAGATTGAGACAACTGACACTCAGCAGACTCGAAGCGTCATAGCTCTCTTAGACAGTGGCGCTACTGGACTCTTCCTGGACACCCATTATGTGGAACAACACCAGCTCACTACCCAACCCCTCTCTCACCCTATTCCAGTCTATTACATTGACAGTACGCTCAAGGAAGCTGGATCCATCCACTCAGTGGTGGATTTAGTTCTTCGTTGTTATCAGACGCATTCTGAGCATGCTGTCTTTGCAGTCACCAGCCTAGGAAAGCAGGACATGATACTTGGGTTCTCCTGGCTGCATGATCACAATCTCAAGATTGACTGGGCCAAGAATAAGGTGAGCATGAGCCGCTGCCCTCAACGGTGTTCCACATGTGCCAAGGAAGTTAGAGAGGAGTGTAGAGAGGCAGTCCATGAGCATGCTGCTATCTGGGCCTGCCGAGTTGGACACCTCCCCTTTGCAGACCTTGACTTACTGGATCCTCCCCCTTTGGTGTTCCCTTATAGAGAGGCCCTCTATGAGGACATTTGAGGTGTAGTGAGTAAAGCCCAGATGGAAAATAGATGTAAGGGTGAATTTGGGTGTGCTCCTGAATCAGAGTCTCCAGACGAGGCTATTGAGACAGGTGATAGGATTTATGCAAATACCTTACAACCTCCACCAACAGTAGCAGAGATTAGAGCTAGCCAAACTACTTCCCAGCGACTAGCTCAGGCATTTGCTGCCAACTCTGCTCCTAAGTTGTTCCAAGATGCAGTTTCTCATCACCTGCAAGACTTTGAGGATGTTTTCTCTAAGGCATCATTTGACTCCCTCCCTGAGCATAAGCAGTGGGACCATGCAATTGAGCTTACACCCAATGCTGAGCCCTCTAGCTGCAAGGTCTATCCTTTCTCTCCCAGAGAACAGGATGAGCTTGATGTCTTTTTGCAGAAGAATTTAGACTCTGGTCGCATCCATCCCTCAAAGTCTCTGATGGCCTCTCCAGTCTTCTTCATTAAGAAGAAGGATGGATCTCTATGTCTGGTTCAGGACTACCGAGTCTTGAATGCAATGACTGTGAAGAATTGCTACCCTTTACCACTCATTTCAGAGCTTGTCAACAACCTCCGAGGTGTGTGCTACTTTACCAAGTTGGATGTCTGCTGGGGCTACAACAATGTGCGCATCAAAGAAGGTGATGAGTGGAAGGCAGCATTCCAAACAAATCGTGGACTCTTTGAACCTCTGGTAATGTTCTTTGGCCTCACTAATAGCCCTGCTACCTTCCAGACCATGATGAACAACATTTTTCAAGACCTCATAGTAGAAGATGTTGTGTGTATATACCTTGACAATATTCTCATCTATACCAAGACTCTAGAGGAGCATCATCGGATTACATGCATCGTACTGGAATGTCTTCGCCAACACCAGCTCTATCTTAAGCCAGAGAAATGTGAATTTGAGCAGACTAAGATTGAATATCTTGGACTAATCATCTCTTATGGAATGGCTGAGATGGACCCAGTCAAGGTGGCTGGTGTGGCGGAGTGGCCAGAGCCTAAGAACAAGAAGGAGGTTCAGGCCTTTCACACCATGCCTGGCCCCTCTTTGATCTCACCACTAAGGACACTCCTTGGCACTGGGATGCAGCACAGCAGACAGCCTTTGATGCCCTCAAGCAGGCAGTCACTTCAAAGCCTGTCCTTCTATTCCCAGATGATGACTCTCCCTTCCATGTTGAAGCTGATAGCTCAGATTTTGCTACTGGAGCCATTCTCTCTCAGCAGTCAAGGGAGGATGGTAAGTGGCATCCTGTGGCCTTCTACTCCAAGAGTCTCAATGCCATGGAGCAAAATTATGAGATCCATGACAAGGAAATGCTGGCTATCATTTGGTCATTTGAGGAGTGGCAACATTTCCTTGAGGGTGCCAGGCATAAATTCTAGGTGTGAACTGATCACAAGAACTTAGAGTACTTTTGGATGGCCAAGAAACTTAACCACCGACAGGCTCAATAGTCTTTGTATTTGGCCAACTTTGACTTCTCTCTGCATCACAAACCTGGACGGAGCATAGACAAGCCAGATGTGCTTTCTAAGCGAGCAGATCATGGTTCAGGAGCTAGTGACAATAACAATATTATACTCCTGAAGCCAGAACTATTTGCTATCTGTGCTCTGGAAGGTGTGGTTGGCCAGGGAGAAGAGTGAGCATCCTTTGAGACATCCGACAAGGTAACCGGGAGGGCGCTCAAGAAGATCTGGTAGATAAGGCTGCCATGGTCTTGCATGCTCAAGAGAAAACTGGAGTGAAGTCTGTCTGCACCAACAAGTGGTCTTTGAAAAATGGTCTTCTCACCTTCCAGAGACACATTTATATCCCCAACCTGCCAGACCTTTAGAGGTGGATTGTGAAGCAGCATCATGACTCTCGAGTTGCAGGACATCCTGGCAGATGGAAGACACTGGAGCTGGTCTTGCAGAATTACTGGTGGCCTCAAATGTCACAGTATATTGGCTCTTACACCTCCACCTGTGACCTTTGCCTTCAGACTAAGCCTCGTTGTTAGCCTCCTATGGGACAGCTTCATCCATTGCCTATCCTAGCTGAGCGTTGGAATCTGGCCTCAGTAGACTTCATTGTTGAGTTACCAGACTCTCATGGATATGACGTGATCATGGTGGTAGTGGATCTCTGTGGCAAGTGTGCTCATTTTATTCCAACCCACACTACCTGCTCAGCCATGGGTGCCACAAATCTGTACCAGAAGCATGTCTGGAAACTCCATGGGTTGTCAGATGCTTACATCTCCAACCGTGGACCTCAGTTTGTGGCAGAGTTTACTAGAGAACTGTATCGCCTCCTCCATGTCAAACTCCACACTTCCACAGCCTACCACCCCCAGTCTGATGGCCAGACTGAGCGTGTCAACCAGGAGCTAGAACAGTATCTCTGGCTCTTCTGCAATGAACAACAGGATGACTGGGATGACCTATTACCAGAGGCAGAGTTTCAATACAACAACCATGTACATGCTGCCACCCAGATGTCTCCTTTCCTTCTAGATACTGGTCGACATCCTCAGATGGGATTTGAGCCTTGTGGACGACCCTCAGAGAATGAAGCTGTCAACAAGTTCATAGATCGGATGAAGGTAGCCCAGGAGGAAGCCAAGGCAGCTTTAGCTAAGGCAAAGGATGACATGGCCTGCTACTATGATCGTGGACAAACTCCAGCCCACAAGTACAAGCCTGGAGATTGAGTCTACCTGGATGCCTCTGACATTGCTACTACCCAACCTTCTCAGAAGCTCTCTCACCGTCATCTAGGACTCTTTTCTATAGTAAGGCAGATAGGCCCACTAGCCTATTGATTCAAGCTGCCTAGTGGAATGAGTCAACTCCATCTAGTTTTTAATGTGGTGAAGCTCTCTCCAGCTCCAGAGGATCCAATCTCAGGTCAACGTCCACAGCCACCTCCACCTCCAGTTCTGGTAGACAACCAAGAAGAGTACAAAGTGGAATGAATCCTAGACAGCCAACTCTTTAGAACCAAGCTTTAGTTCAAGGTCAAGTAGAAGGGCTATGGAATTGAGGACATCTCCTAGGAGCCACAAGAGAATGTCCATGCCCCTGCCTTGGTCCGGGAATTCTATCAACAGCATTCCAACGCTCCCCGGGCAATTAGAGGCCTCTATTCTCTCTCCAAGGTAGACCAGGCCATCCAGAACTACTTCTATCCAGCACATCGAGACGCCGCACTCTAAAGGGGGGGTGATGTCAGAGGACTCCTCATTTCTTCCTTTTCTCACTTCTTATCTCTTCACTCTCCCTTCATTCATTCTCTTATTTCTTCTGACATTATTTCATTTTACTGTTTCTATTTCACTTCTTATCTCTTCACTCTCCCTTCATTCATTCTCTTATTTCTTCTGACATTATTTCATTTTACTGTTTCTATTTTTTCAACACTATCTGTTAGTACTACTCTCAGCCCTTGAGATGCTCTGGTTCTTTAGCTACTATTCAGACAAGTGTGGGCCCTTCAGCACCGCTTCCAGACCACTTATATAAGCTGGAGTTTGCCTTTCTGACTTCTAAAGTCCGGAGTTTTCCTGCTTTGTTTGCACAGTTGTTTGGTTAGTCAATTTCTGAGTTTTTAAGGTTTTGTTTGTACTGTACAGTTGTTTCTCATGCTTCAGAAGCCCCAGAAGCGTCCAACTTGGCATAGGGAATCCCTAGACTTGTTCTCTTTGGATCTTCCTCTGCCAGATGAGTAGTTATTATGATATTGTCAGTACATACTCTAATACACTTTGGATCTCCCTCTGCCAGCTGTGTGACTGAGCCACAGCCTCTAGAGGTCACTCTTACAACTCAGGAAGGGGAACTGGTTGCTTCTATAAGAACTATGAGTCCTCACAATATGAGGCTTCTGCCTTTTGGTTGCTGTCCTTTAAGTCATCTAACTTGACTCGTGAGGACGTAGGTAGACATACATCCACTGAGTCCTCAAACTTTTTTGCCTTCTGCTGGCATTTACCTGGAGGCTTTGTGTCTTGAGCATCAGGAGCAAGTGTTTGCTCATCTCTTGTCTTGGAGGCTTGATACTCCTCCTCGCTCATCATCACTATGTTGTGGTCTGAGCTCAGTCCAGGTGTAGCCTATTCTTCCTCATCCACATCCTCCACCACCAGCACTTTGCGCTGACTGAGTTATGGAGAATCCTTGCACTTCTCTGTAGTACAGTGGTGTTACAGGTAATTATTAGTGTCGTCTGCTGTAGCCCATTTAGCTAGGATTACTTTCCCATTCACTAGCATCTGACAGTGCTCAAAGTCTAGCATGACTTTGTTATGCCATATGAATGGTGTTCCCAATATCATGTCATAGCAATCAAAGTTCGCTACATCCATATATTCGGTGTCTGTAACGTTATGTTCATTCCATACTGCACCATTGCACGGCTCATTTGTCTGTTTAGATAAACTATAGGCAGCAACAGTTTTATATAAGACTATATGAGAAAATGCTAACAAGACAAATATATTCATGTCATTATATGAGAATAAACAATTCATGACAATATGAACATTGAAAACATTTTTATCAAATGCAAGTACACAGTCTGATACTAAAGCAAAGTAACATTTAGAAGGATAGAATGAGAGGAACATCAAAGTATTGATTTGTTTCAAGAAAAAAATAGGCAGTGTCTGTTTTGAAAAGGTAAATAGAAAATAAGTTGTTAAGTCTAGAAGAGCATAGCAATAGTAAGGTCTTTGAAATCAAGTGATGTAGACACCATCAATTAAAATGTTCTTAAAAGAAATGACTTGGATAAAAGTTACCCAGATTGAAGATCATATACATTCATTGGTATGTCTAGCAACTATGAGATGGATGTGTGTGAGCATATGCAGTCAGTGGGTAGAAATAAATAAAGACAAGCCTATTACTTATATTTAACAATATCTTTAAATTTGAGTTTGGAACATATTTGAAACAGGGTCTGCAAAAGCAATACATAGTGATATTATAGTGGAGCTTTATATGATCAATTGTCAAACATGGAATTTTCAGCACTATTGTTTAGAAACCAAAGACCTATTATTAAAATAGCAGGAATAATAGCAATAACAACAAACAGAATTATATGATGGCAAAAATTAAAGACATTTTTTTTATACATAGTCTGCTGCACAGAAAAACCTCAATGTATTCTAGATTTTAAAAAACTGTCAGAGTAAAGCTATGGGTCCTGCAAGTGCTCTATATAAAATAATTTCTACTTTAGGAAATGTTAGTATGGAGAAAAGTAAGTTGGCCTGTTGAATCTCAAGGAATGAAGAAACAGGCAGGGTGTGATCTTTGAGTAATGTGGCTGTGAAATTATAAGCAACTCTTTTTTTTGTCATAACTATCATCTCATAGTGCCTGTTCTTCTTGCAGGCAAAAGTATTTTTTAGTCAAGCAGTAGTTTTTTAGATATTTTGCATTATAAAAAATCATGATAACACTTATTATTGACTTCAATATAGAAGCAGCCCCTGACTTTAGCATCAACAAGCACAGATTTACTAAAGATACAATTAGATTTGAAAGAGACAGAATGTTCAATGCCCAGGCTATAGATATGCTCCTGTCACGACCCTCCCACACTGGGACACCTCCAGAATCCTGCCTGAAACCTTCTACCAGCCCCACAACACAATACCCACAGACACCTACCATCACAACTGCCAACACCACCATCATGCACATCAAATACCACCATCATACACATTTTCCTGACAGCTTTACACCACAGACTCTGGAATCACCTGTCATCACAGCCATCATTTCACAATCAATAATTAGATCATGCCAATTATCTCAGCTATCACGCATCATGCATCATAGTGTTTTTTATATGCCAATTGATTATGCACTCCACATATGTAATCTCCAGAATACAGTCTCCTTTCTATCTACTGCCATCCATTAATTTTCAGAAACCATCTCAAACACCCCAGAACCTCTCAAGAATCTGGAGTGACCTCTGTAATATTTATAGAGTAGCCACACTCTTGTATTACCTTAGTCTTGATATTACAATTGCTGTTTGCATGCCCTTTGATTTAACTGGTACACACTGACTGGCATGCTTGATTAGCATACATACTCTGAGACTAATATGTACTTCATGACTTTAAGTTTGTTAACTCTGGTCTCATCTTAGAATTTTCAGTTCTTGACTCAACTTCAACTCCAACCCACTCTCAACTTCCTTGATTTCTAGACCAAGTCTCTGACTTTGGATATTCTTCTTTTTGTATCTCAAACTCCAGAACATAGCCCAGAGTTCTAAACATCTGAGTACATATAAATCAGGTCTGCTTTGTAAAGGCATTGCTTTCTTAGAAGGCCTCTGATTTAGCAGTATTTGACAGGTCCTCAATCTATGAAACATTGCCTATAACTGGATGTTAGTAATTTGAGAAACCAAACAAGAAGAGAGAGAAATAATTAATATCAAATAGCTTGAGCAGCCAGACAGAGGCAATGCTCTGAGACTTCTTGTTAACAATGACATGCTGCAATCTAGGCCATCCAGACAGTAATCACCAGAAACTGGAGAGAAAGCTTTGAATTTAGTAGCTGGCATGCTTGTTTCAGATATTATCAAATACCTATCTATGTACTTTGCTATAAAAAAGCTAAGGAAGTGCAAATATATCAAATTAAGCTATTTTACTCTCAAGAAAAAAGCAGAGGCTGCAAAAAATGAGTCAATGTCTTTTGGCAAAATGTTCACTTTAGCAAAAGAAAAATATATGTTATTGTTAAAACTTATAATTAACTTTAAAGATACCAAAAGAAAAGCCACCCAAGATGAGAACTTGCCCTGAGACCAATTATATATAGCATCAACCAACTTTCTGGAAAACATAGTTCAAGAAGTATGGCCAGGCAACATGGTCAATTCAATGCATACTTTCTTCTTCTGCTTTACTAATCACAAGCTATGCAATGAAGATGCTGACAGGCTGAAAATGCTAACCTTATACCAAGCACAAGTAAGACACAAATAGCATCACCAGATAAAAAATCTGCTAAAAGCTAGAATTTTTAATATCAGCTTAATTGACAACAAAGTTCTTAGAACACTGAAAAATAAGTGTATGATGCCAAAAGAAGTGTAGTAATGTCAGGTGAGCAAAAGTTGTTTCTCAACAAACCCACCTCTAATCAAAGACACAGTCAAACTCAACATTACATTGCTTATTGCACTTTGTTATACTATGCACATATTGCTTTACATGCATTATTCTGTATCATATTGCATATGGCACTCTATATTGCCAGCTTTAATGTCTTTTGATGTAATACTTTAATTCACATTATTACACTTATAATTCAGGATTCATGTCAGCGCTTCACATGCAAATGGACATCCAGTAACTCCTCTGCTTTATTTTGCATACCTTTTCAGATAGGCAGTCATAGTATTTGTGTTAACTGTCAGCTCTGTTGTATTATACTTTACTGTCAATATGTTCTCTATTTGCTCAGCACTGCCTTATCATTGCATTCATTTGTGCTCAAATTTTTAATTAATTAACCAATGTGTTAACAAATGACTGGCCCCCCTCTTTATCAGAGTTTAACATGCTAAAGCAAGAAGCTTGAACCTGGGAAAAGGCTGTCATGACCCCCACCATCTAGGACCACTCCAAGACACCCCCAGAACCCCATCCAGAACTCTCCACTAATCCCACAACACAACTCCTGCCAATACACACCATCATGGCCACCAATACAGACATTATGCACATCAAACTCCACCATCACACACATCTTCCTGACAGCCCCACACTACAGATTCTAGAATCACCTGCCATTACAGCCATTATCCCACAATCAATAATTGGATCATGCCAATCACTCTGGCTATCACACATTACGCATCATGGCATCCTTTACATGCCAATTGACTATGCACTCTGTATGTACAATTCCTGAAATACAGTTCTCCTTTCTCTTACCACCACCCATTAATTTCCAGGAACTGTCCCAGACATCTTGGAATTCCTCAGAAACCTGGAGTGACCTCTGCAGTACTTATAAAGTAGCTACTCTCTTGTATTACCTTAGTTTTGATATTACAATTGCTGTTTGCATGCCCTTTAATTTGTCTGGTATGCACTGACTGGCACATTTGACTGGCATAGTGTCCTGGAGAGTGCAAAACAACTCCTCCAATCTAAAGAGGGCTCTAGAAAAACATCTCAGCCTGAACAACCCAACTGCAAATAGACCCTTGTTTGCATACAAAAACAAGAAAGAAAAATTGACCCTGCTCACCAAAAAGAAGTTCCTAGAGGTGCTCTCCAGAGCAGCCAAAGCTGCCAACCTGGAATCTCTGCAAGGCCATGGAATCTGCATAGGTGCCACTCTAGAGTACCTCATGAGGAGAATACCTTTCAAAGCCATGAAGGCTATAGGTTGCTGGTCCAGCAATGTGTTTTACAGCTACTTATCCAAACACAAACAAATTTTTGTGCCTTATTTACAAGCCATACCATCTTTACACAAATCTTTCTTGAGGCTCACTCTTGCATTCAGAAAGTAACACACTAATCTTGGTGAGTTGCTACCCACTCAGTTCATGCAAGGGTCCACACTATGTGCTTAAGGGGGAATTGCATAATACCCACGTGATGTGTTGTGGCCTCCTAGACTCTTTCAAAAGGGGAATCGTGGCTAATGATGTGAAATGTAAGTTTTAATTTTATTTAAAAGTTGTTCAAACAGAATTGAACAAAACTCAGATTAAAATATAAAACCTCAGTTCACAAAGTTCTGGGGGTTTTAGTTACACGTGCACACACATTGTAATAGTATTATAATTTTTAATTGCTTTATTTGAATGAAAACTAAAGTTGTCACTCAAAATGGGCACAAATAAGTATTACTACTAAAGCCCAAAGACAATCTGTATGCTAAAGGCCTAAGACATCCACTCCCTGAGGACTCCAAGCTGTGGCAAGTTGATTGCTTGCCAGGCCTCTCCAAAATCCCACCCTTTTTATAATCCTTTCCTCGATGCACGGACCACACGTATGCTGCGTGTTTTGTTGGTTTATTCGCATTACGTTCCCATGTACAGCTATTCAGTGCAGCGTGCTACCAGGTCTGGGCACCGGGGGATGTATTTTCCGACACTGGACATGATGGCTAAGTCTTCTTTCTCCTTTGATTTCATCCTTCGTTCCCTTTGTTTTGTTTTTGGAGCTTGGAGTGGCCGTTTATGCTTGCGTTATGTAGCGCATCGCATCTTTTGCTGTGCGTGCGGTGGAATAGCAGGTTAGAAGGGTACAGTCGCCTCTGTCATAATCTATACTGTGATAACTCATACTCTGTGATAATCCATACCTTTTGGCATCTACCAAGCTATTTCGTGGGGAAGTATGTACATAACTATAATATTCCATAATCCATACCTTTTTGGGTGGGATGAAACCCATACTTTGTCAACTTTTGCCTGGAACCAACTGAAAATTTATCATTTCTAACTATTTAAGGCAGATCGGAGCTTATAACTGGTTGGATGTATTACAAATTTTTACATTTCTGTGTAAATTACTCACTTCAGAGAGGAATCCTTTGCAAGAGGTGTAGGAAATATGCCTCCAAAAGCTATTGAAGTATTGAAAACAGGCCTTTTCCGACTCAAGAAACAGGTGAAAGACAAGAAGAATGACATTCTCTCCCATCTTCAAAAGCAAGAGAAAATTTCCGAAGAGGAAGAAGAGTGGCTAGACCATGAAGGGAATTTGGTTGATGAAGAAGCACTGATTGATAGGCTTGAGAAGGCCTCAGACTATGAGCGTGGTGTCGAGAAGCTTGATGGACACTTGAAGCCTATGCTCGAGAAGTTGATGAATCTGGGAAAAGATGTCAAGGATGCTGTTGCTGTTGCTGGTCCAGGAAACAAACGTACACCTCAATATCTCAGTGAGGCATTGGAGGAATTAGAGCAGAGAGGTGTTTTGTCGAAGAATAATCGGATGAATATTGAGGAGTTACTCAATCCAAGGCACGAAGATGGACTGGGTGAGACATGGATTAGTGAGGAAAAGTTGCTGGAAGGGATTGCCGATGCAGTACACAAGAAGCGTGAGGCTGCGGAGAAGATCAAGATTAACCAAGAAGATGACATCGAAGGGGAAACTGTACCAAAACCAACATGGCAGGAGGCCCTTACAGCCTCGCTACTCCTTCAGCAATATGTGGCCGACGACGCTGATCCCAGTGCACGACAGCTCGAGAACCTCCTTGGAAGTTTCAGGCGCCAATTATGGCTTCAACAAGCTCACTCTCTCCAACCTTCGTATATTCTACAATACTTTACAAAGAACTCTACCTAGCTTGTATTACACTTGATCAATAATTTCACTGTCAAGCTCTTATTGACTTGCTGAAGGCATGCCGGGCCGGATTCCGAATGTAAGGGTCCTCTGCGACAGTCCATACTCTGTCATAACCCATACTTTTAGAGGTCCCCGAAAGGGTATGGATTATGACAGAGGCGACTGTACTTGCAGGAGGGAAGTGACGACATGCTTCGATCATGATCGGATCCCTATCAATCTTGATGGGATCGGTCTCGGCCTCACGCCCGAGATCTTATCTTATCAAGACCTCGTTTCGGCGGTTGCCATTCAAGCTGGCTATCGACGTCGTTAGGGCTGTCTCGAGTAGTGGGCGGGTGGGTGTCTTTTCTTCTGAGGTACGTCAGGTCTACGGTTTTCGACCTGCACATATCAGCTTACCGTTTTCGGCTGTATGTGGTACTTTCTAGAATTAATACTATTTGTTTTTAATTCTCTCAGTTTATGTCTCGGATGCGACATACGTATCACTAACTCACTCACTAATCAGGACATTGGACTCACAAATATTCTCTACCCATCATGAGAATTGGAGCGCCCCACAAAGAGGGCCTCTCCCAACCCCCAGTACATAATTGAATAAATTCAAATAACCCAATCAGCTTTATTATCAGACTAGTTTAGAGCTATGTAAATATTGTACCAACAAATACTTGCACAATCGAGCGGCGAAGTCAAAGATGGGTCAGCTCACTACCTGTTACATTTATATCATATCCCATTGTTCTAGTTCCAACACAACTTTATGTACAATATGGTAAGTTTTTATACTCACTAACTCAAAGCAAATTTCACATGGTTTGACTGGTGTCATCAGTCACCTTTTAACAAGATGATTTTCAAGGGATATATGCTGTCTGGGATTGGACATGATACCTCTATCAAGGAATTGCCTTCATGACAAACAAATAATCCAACTGGTTCATCGTGGGCAAATACGATTAAGCAAAATGTCACACCTAGCACACTAGTATGCGTAAGGCAAAGTGCTAGGTGAATCTCGGGCGTCACGCAACAGCTAGAACGTTATATGCTATACAAAAGGAAATCAACAACACAAGATCATACACAAGTAGTACCGTTTTCATGGCTTGCCATAAGTACATTACCTATACTGAAAACAGTCGATACTATTTCTGGAACTCAGCCAACACCTCATCCGTATTCGAAAACCTTGTTTTGTCAAGGTCCACATCTATATGATGTATCACTTTCTCGTTATCGGTACAAAAGAGAGGGTGAATCACCATCAGGTATAGTCGTAATATTATCTCGTTTCAGTTGAAGAAGACTACGATCGTGCAGGTTGTACTTTGGCCAGTTATCTGCCAATATATATCAAGCAGGGCTGAGAACAATGGATACCAGACGAACCACCAGGATTCATATCATTAACAAACGCCAACCAGAAATCGAGCATCGTGTTCGAAAAGTCGTCCTCGACAGCTGCTTCGCCAGTCTGCAACTCGAATAGCAGCAATAGCTCCGTCGCATGCGCCACTGTATGGTTCATCGTCGACCCGGAGGAATAAAGCGCCCGCGCTGGATCATCACTCACCTCCAAACGTAGCATTAATCCCAGGAATAGGTTCCGCAAACATGTATCCATACACATCCTGCACGGGCGCCGCGTGCTCGAAAAACAGCCTCCGCGGGGCGAGGAACATCTCATCCGTGTACCACGCCTCTCCGCGATCGAACAGCTCATTCCCTGTCGCAAACGGGATATCCTTCGTCGTCGTCGTCGGGAACAGCTCGAAGAACCGCTCGAACGTCTCCTGCTTCACGGTCGAGTTGTCAATCAGCAACTCCTGGATGAACGTCTTGAAGAGCGCGTCTGACTCCCGCGTCGTGTGTGCTTCTGCGTTCAACGGGAGGAGCGACACAGAGAAGGTTGTTCCTTCATTCAGCTATGTACTGAGAATAAGAAATGGGAAATCAAAGGGGAGGAGAGAGTTACGAACGTTCGTACCAGCGAGATACGCTACGTCGTGCCTAAACTTGCCTGCTTTGATGAGCGTGGACGCGCGTGTGGACGCAAAGCTCCCCGGTGGACCTATCGCGGGCTGCCAGAGTTGGTTGTTGAGCACGACACTGACCATAGAGTTGCTGATTGATAAGAGAGTCTGCCATTCATAAATCAGCAGAGGCGGGAGAAAGAGATATGAGGATGCGCAAACATCGAATGGAATCGCCTGAAGACACGCGATCGCATCTGGTCCCGCGGAGCACCCTGTGTTGGCGAGGAGCCGTGCAAATGGCTTGTCAGGCTCGTCGTAAACGCTTGCAGGGGGGGATGTTTTGCTGCGTGGCACCTTAACCCGTGCTCCTCAAATAAAAAGAACTGTAAAGACTTACAAGGGGCCAACGGGAGAGTCGGCGATACCAGCTCGGAAGAGCTTTCTGGAAGTGGGATAGATCATGTGCGCTTCAACGCTGCCTGCACCAGCGGACTGGACTCGTATTAGCTCTCAAAAGAAAGTAATCTTGATGATTTAAATGACCTGTCCCCAAATCGTAACCTAAAAACCAAAACATGAATGAGTTAACCCAGGCATGAGTCGTGATACATCAATGTACCTTGTCAGGATCGCCACCAAACGCTGCAATGTTGTCCTGCACGAACTCGAGGGCAAGGCGCTGGTCTAAAAGTCCAGCGTTCAGATCTTCGGGCGCGACGCTCGCACTTGCAAGCTAAAAAGAACAGGTTGATACAACAAAATGCACAGATAAATCAAGTCAACGCACGAATCCGAATGTATTGACACGGTAGTTTCTGAGTTTCTTGAGGTGAGTCATTGGAGCTAAAAACCTTGATGGTCAACGTACATAGATACAAAGACGATTGGGCGCTTGTTAGTTACGCTCCGTTGGATGATACCTGGTAGCAGTAGAAGAACAGATCAAACGAGAAAGAGAGAGGCTTACGCGTGGGATCATATAAGGGGTCTGAAGCAGCTCTATCGAAGAATTAGCACTAAGACTAGGACATGAACAAGGGAGCACAACCCCGATGTATATTGACCACCCTATGTATAACGTAAGTCACACATAATCTAACCAGAGTAGAAAATAGCACATGAATCCAAACTAAAACGGGCAAACCGGCAGAAGAGGACGTTCCATTCGACCTGAACACCTAAAGACTCGTGCATAGAATCGTCAGAACAAGTTGAAAACAAGCCCGTTTCAACGCACATTGAGGAACAAACAATCTTCCGCCATCGGCGCGCCCAGAAATTGGGACGGGAGCTGGGGACAAGCATTCCCGAATGTCGACGCGTTGATCACCCCCGCACTTGGGGATGCAACGGGGACAGGGACGGGCGCTTTGAACCGCAGAGGACCGACAGGGGCCTGGGCGTATCGGATGCCGATCCACTTCTCGATACCTTGTGCTGTGGAGACACCACGAAAAGTACCGATAGGTAGACTGATGTCCAGCGGCTCTGCAGCGGCGAGGGCACAGGTTGTGATGACTAGAGCTAGAAGACTGGGGACATGGATATGGCGAAGCATCGTAGGACGTGGTCAGAATGGGGAATGGTAACGGACGTGTTTTTGTACTTACCAGGAGAAGACCGGTGAGGGAATAAAGCTCTTTTTCCAGGTGCGAGATAACCAATCATAGTACCCAGGACGCTTTACGTGCTGTTCTGGGAATGTTCACACGATGCCTGGATCAGACAGTGTGATGGGGTGATCTTGACTTGTGTCAATTACCGCTCGGGTCGCTTAACTATCTGAATGATACTTGCCAAGTTCTTCATGGGCCGACCACTTAGCACAGTATGTAGAAAAGTCCTTGAAGATGATGAGATGACTTAGGGATGAGCGAATAATGGTGACAAGGGGCTGTACACCTTAGATTCCGACACCGGACGATGTGTAGTGCTGTCGAGAACCGTCGGGAGCGAGAATAGCAAACCTTACCCCGCTGACAATACCACCCCTGCAGCAAAAGAACGTGTTTCGAGTTCAGCGTGCGAACTAAATGCGCATTTATACAAGCTCCGGCCCCAGTTGGCTGGCTGTCAGTCGTGAGACTCGAACGACGGAAAGGGTGTGGTCTTTGACTTCGTCGCGTGGGTGAACAAGAATTAGATTATTTTATTTGTTTTAGCTTTGCGCGTAATAACAATGGATTTTACATTATTCCGTTACAGGATGGGAATGAATGAATGAATGAATGATATTGGCTTATACCGTCGGCAAGCCGCAATACATGGCTAAGAGGCGGGGGTAAAGTAACTAATGTACTCTACGCCGGTTTGGTGTGATAGTAGCGATAATAGTGCTGTGCTGTTACTGTAGCGATCGGAACTTTCCTCGCAGAGTTAACGTGACATTTCCAGTGGGCTGGGGTGCATCGCGAAATGATTCGGTGAGAATTGGGGTGTTGGGGGTGTTTTCGGGTTTCATGTGGTGTCGAATCAGTGAATCGGGATCCTGTATCTGACCTGGATGGGATGGGTGAGGACAACCGAAAGTCTGGCCACGGCGCCGCGTGCTTCGACCTTCCGCGAGGTTCTCGGGTAGGTGGGTAAGAAATATTTTAGGGTCCGGCACCGATCTTCTTCCCTTCGCGGGGGCTTTGGCACTTAGTAACCTTCTTCCGGTGTCGAATGTTCGTTTGTATTAAGTTGTCTTATTGTCTTTCTGTCTTTACCCTCCGGATGGGCAGGCGGGGAAAAATATTTTGCTTTTACGGGTAGACCCTATGCTAAGACACGACGAAAACACTGAGAGTGGGAGTGACTGGGAAAAAGGAGTTCCCGTGACATCACAGCCACCCTCGTCGATTGTGCCTCACGCCCGGTAAGAACGGGATCTGGAGCCGACTGAAAATATCTGAGGTCGGTCGGGATGCGTATGTTTCAGATATTGCACACCTGATCATCACAACAATGATGGCTAAGTAGGCACATTGATATCCCCCTTTTGACATGGCTCTAATTACCCATGAACACACAACAGTCTCTGATTGCCAACAAATATGAATATTTCAGCATATTTCCCCTCCTGAGAAACTCAAGTTCCTTGTCATATTCCTCCTCAGTTCCGTGCCTCTTCCTCTGCTATCAATCATGGTAGTCATCACCTCCCACACCTCTCTGCCATCAGTATCCATTGTGCATGCCATCAACCACCCATCAATATTGTTTGTCACCAGTTTTCCTCGTGCCTCTGCCATCACACTGCCATCAATATTATTTGTCATTGCTCTCATTTTTTTAGCATATCATCAACCAACCATCAATATTGTTTGTCACCATCATCTTCTGCCTCTCCACCATCACACCACCATCAATATTATTTGTCATTGCTTCCCATTATCATTTTTGCTTGGCATCATCTCTTCCCACTCCTCCACTCACTCATTCTTGCTTGGCACCATCTCTTCCCACCTCACTGCCCATCATTCTTGCTTGGCATCATCTCTTCCCATCCTCTATTATCAATATTACTTGTTATTGCCACATCAACTGTTCCAACAATGAATTTCTGCAGATTATACTGAGTTCTACTTCACTTATTTATCTTGTCATTCACATGCATTTAATATCATTGTCTTTATCAAACATAAGATTATTCATTGAGCTGAAGTTTATTCTAATATATATTTCCAAACTATTCATTGTAGAC
This sequence comes from Macrolepiota albuminosa, assembly GCA_027475525.1. Classification (NCBI taxonomy): domain Eukaryota; kingdom Fungi; phylum Basidiomycota; class Agaricomycetes; order Agaricales; family Agaricaceae; genus Macrolepiota; species Macrolepiota albuminosa. The sequence goes on along the minus strand of JAMWFC010000086.1, from coordinate 451,292 downwards.
AGATATACTATGAAAATCTCATTGTTGTTGTTGGCAGTGGCAGCATTAGTGCTGATGAAGCCTTGTTCTTGCATGGGCCCCATTTTATCTCTGCATCTTTCTGCTTTTTATGTTGCCTGACACTGGCTACCATAGTGCCTAGGGCTTAGCTAGTAGTATGTGGAGTTATCATGTTGATAAACATTGAAGGGGCTTCAGAAATATTAGCCTGGTCATTCTGAGGCATCAACAATGACATGTTCCAATCAGCAGAGACCTGCAATTCTATGGGCTCTGAAGAAGCACTGCTAATGGGCAATGTTGTGGATGCAGGGTCAGGGGTGGATGGTGTTGCTATAAAGTATGATAAGTATTTTGTAGGTACAATGATGATAGGAATGTAGCTGACTTGGCAGCATAATAATCAGTCTGCTATATCTTTTATTTCTTCTAGTCCATTTTACAAAAGTAAGTAGTCTTTGATGTCCATGCATTAAAGAGGATATTGACCTCAGCACAAGTGAGCTTACTCAGAGAGTGGAACCAATCAATTGGCCAGTGTTCAATGATAACACTAGAGGAAATTGTAATCTTTTCATCAAATCTAATGTAAACTATTTGAACTTTTCCAATTATTGATTCTAGAAACATGTAACGAAATTATGGAATTCAGTGAGGGCTTACAGTTTATACTACACAGAATCAGACCAGTCTGGTCTATTGACTATGTAGAATGAATACAAAATAAGCTGCTTAATAAGCAGCAGGTAACTAAGTATTTATAATTATGTAAATAATATTATAATAAATATAATATAATATTGAGCTAGTCTACTAAGTAAAAGCTATGTGGCCAATGCCACATAGCATGCTATGCTACACACCCCCCAATCAGACCAAATTACAGTTTCAAAACATCATGACAGTCAGGCTGTTGGTAGATCAGGAGCAGGGGCAATAGGAGAGTCTCTGGGAGCCTGGAATGGATTAGCTATAGTATCGTCCATGTCATAATCAAGGAGATTATCCTTAGATGCGGGCTCATGTGAGGTGTCCAATGGCTCAGCCTCAGGCTGGGAGTTGTTGTAGTCCTGGAGAGGGGACAGTGTGAGAGTGGAGTCAACAAGTTGACCCATCATTGGTTTGTCAGGCTCAAGAAGATCCCCATTGTTGGACAGATAGTGGCACATCCACAATTCTCGAGCATAGATGTCTTGCCTAATGGAAAGATACATTTCCTTGCAAAATGCATTGTCAAAGGTGCGACAGTCATCCTGCTGCTAGAGCAAGAGGCACTGTCAATTGCTGATGGTGGCCTCATGCCAGCCATCCTACTCAGCGAGAGACTGGGGAGTCCCATAATGTTTGAGGCATTGAAGCCTCTCATTGTTGATAGCCATGGCTTCCTGCTGAAGCTGATGGTTGGTCAAGAAGGTGACCCCATACATGTACGAATGGTCAGCCCAGCTGACCAGAATCTGGTTATAAATAAGGATGCATAACGCATCCAAAGTGGTGAAAACAGAGGCAGAGGCCTCCAGGATGTCAACAGCCCAAGCCTCAAAGGTTAGGTTGTGGAATTGGAGGGGCATAAATAGCTGTCCCGTAGCCACCTCATATTTGGCAATGGCTTCTTTGTAGAGGCCAGGTCATGCAAACACATAGGTCAGGTGCTTATGCACCATGGACTTGGATGGGCAGCTTATACAAATAGCACATACAAGTGCAAAGCCAAATAGGCTGCACCAGTGAATGTGCATGGCACATATAAGAGGGCATAAAAGCCCAGGTAATCCAAAGCAAATGGCTGCTTTCAGGAGGAGTTAGGCTTACAAAGGCCAGCTTCACATTCTCCTTGTGGTAATAGATCTGCAAAGGCACAATCATATGCAGGACTTTCTCCTGCTCCTTGTTACTCACAAAGGATACTGCAATCGTGTGGTACACAACATTGCCAAGTAGTTGGGACATCGTCCAGTCCTGGACAGTAGGGTGACAGTTGAGTGTCATCCACATAAATTTGTTGAGCAGCAAATAGCCCAACTGATGCTGATAAATTGGCATAAACTAGTTGTTAACTAATGCATGGAGCCAGCAAAGCTCCTAAGAGTTGTGAGGGAATCTCCAAGGTGCAACTTGGTACACTTTGCTGTTGTGGGGCATTTGCATGGCGTTGCCCTCTTTGTTGGCCTCAAAGGCCCTGGCTGCGCAGGCTTCTTGCCCGATGAAGATAGTGTTGGTCAATAGAGACCAGTTGTATTGGGGAGCTAGCCCTATGCCAAAAAAGGAGTTCTGGCACTCAATAGTATGATCATAGTAGATCACCATGCTGAGCACATCAGAGCTAGCCCTATGCCAAAAAAGGAGTTCTGGCACTCAATAGTATGATCATAGTAGATCACCATGCTGAGCACATCAGAATGCACCTGGTTTCTTCTTCAAAGAGGGCAGCTCCTTGTTTGGTGCTATCCTGTGCCCAACAGTTCAGTCCATCTTGGCTCATCAATTACTGTTGTGCTGCTCATGCACCATATGTTGTGCCACAGTCTTGTGCAGCACAGGGGATTCCATACAAGCCTCTTCAGGCTCCTCATACCAATCATTGTCAGAGGGTAGAGATGGCAGCCTCTCCAGGACAGAACTCTCCAAACATGGGTCCATTGCTCACACACACTGAGAATATTGGGCTGAGGAGCCTTCTACCAGTACTGTGGGTAAAAAGAGGATGTTAGCCCTTGGAGCCTCTTTCAGGGCATCCTTGGGGAAGTTCACGTTGACATAGGCATGCTTTTCTGGTTGCTTATCCTGACAATCCTTTCAGGGTTGTAAGGCCTTAGCCTCAGTGGGGCATGCACTGACGTCCCAGGAACTCTGCTCCCCAGAGTGCATGGTGGATACCACGGATAATAGTCGCAAAGACATGACCTCAGATGTGCCACTAGCAAGGCGCTGAATCAGACAGGGGGTGGCTGGGACAGGGACATCATCATAGGGGAAGATGTCCTGTCCTAGTCTGGCCTCCTGGCTGGGAGTGGAAATGCTTGATTGAGTTGAGCAGGAGGGCATGTCCTCCACTCCTTGCTGATGTGCCCTTTTGCTAGAGTTGATGTCCCAACTCGGGGGTGTAATCTGCTACTTACAAGCAGCCAAAAAGGCAAGGAGATCAGTTTTGCACTGAGCACACATATGATCCATGCCATTCATCATTCAACTGATGAGGACAATGGCCTCTGCATTGCAGAAGAATGACAAGTCTGTGAGTATGTTGTACCCATTGTCCTCCAGGCACTGGAAGAGGGAAGCCAGGACAAAGTCCTGGTTGTGAATGGGCTCAACAGTGTGTGCTTTTTCTTTGTTGCATCAAGGACACAACTCTTCTTCTGAGCTTGGGTTGGTGCAGCATCTCCAGCTGCTGTAACAAGGAGAGCCTGTCCAGGCTCTTCATCAGTACTTTAGCCAGAGACTTGCTGCTTGGTTCTGTATTGAGAGCTTCTGTGCTCTCACCGGCTGTTTTTGCCAGCATGAGAGATGATCTACATCCTTCTGGACTGTTAGTGAGCATTGTGGCCAACTGGGAGGTCAATTTTCCTCCCTCAGTGGGCACCTCATGGGAGGCACCATACTGATGTAAGGGCGACCTCTAGAGGCTGTGGCTCAGTCACACAGCTGGCAAAGGAACATTCAAAGTGTATTAGAATATATACTGACAATATCATGATAGCTACTCACCTGGCAGAGGGAGATCCAAAGAGAACAAGTCTAGAGATTCCCTATGCCAGGTTGGATACTTCTGGGGCCTCTGAAGCATGGGAAACAACTGTACAGTACAACAAAACCTTAAAAACTCAAAAATTGCCTACACAAACAATTGCACAAATAAGGAGCAAACTCTGGCAAACTCTGGCTTATATAAGTGGTCTGGAAGCAATGCTGAGGGGCCCACACTTGTCTGAATGGTAGCTAAAGAACCAGAGCACCTCAAGGGCTAAGAATAGTACTAACAAATAGTGTTGAAAGAATAGAAACAGTAAAATGAAATAATGTCAGAAGAAACAAGAGAATGAATGAAGGAAGAGTGAAGAAATAAGGAGTGAAGAAAGGAAGAAATAAGAAGTCCCCTGACAGCTGAGGCATTGCACCCCAAGCTCCCATCCAAGCTGGGGAGTATGGCATCATTGCTGGCACACCAGCCATGCCAGGATAATGTGCTGGGGCTATAAACTGGGGCAAAGAATGAGTCCCCATTGATCCCCTTGCCAGTATGGGGGCAAACTGCCCCCATCCTGGCATTGCTTGGGGGCTAAATAGCCCCCTGTACTGGACTTGCTGGGATTGGCCCTCAGTGTGATGTGGTGCATAAGCACCCTGTACTATCTGATGATGCAGAAAACTATCCATGGATACGTTCTGGAGCATAAAGTTGCCCTGCATAAGTTGTTGTGGCTGATAGCCACTGATCACTGGCTGCTGTGGCAGGTAGCCCACTGCTGGTTGTTGCTGCTGCTGTGAGAAGCCCACAGCCTATTGCAATTGTTTCCACTAAGGCACATTTTGGATAAGTGGAGGAGCCATCTGCCCCCCCCCTCTTCAGCCAACAGTATGCCCAATGGTGAGAACTCAGATACATGCTGTTGCTGCTGATTATCCTGGTCCATAGGCGATGTGTCTATAGTTGAGAAAAGAAAGGGAAAAAAGAAATTTTGAATTTTACGATGTGTCTCAGCCACAGTTGCTGACCAACTCAGCCAAGCCATGATTGGCACTGCAATCAAATTAAGCACTGGCACACTTACCTAACTGATGTGAGTGCTTAATGCCCTTCAACTCCAAATAGTGGTCAAGTGCTGCTAGCTTGAAGCAATAGGAGTATGGCTTCCATGTTGTGTCTCTGAGGGACCAGCATATCTCGAACTTGAGCATATTTCGCTCAGTCCACTGGTGCCCAATTATGCACTCAATAAACCACTTGTTGTTGTCTTGTTACCCCAAAGTCATAAGGGCCAAGGGTCGCCCTGTTAAGGAACAATGTGTCATCAGACATGTCATATGGTTGCAGCAGCAACACATGGAACTTTGGAACGATACATTGATAGGCTTCTACTCGGACTGAGCGCATCAAGGGACATTATAGGCCAACCAACACTTGACACACTGGAGACTCTAGTGACCAGTTTGGGTACAGAGCAGCCCTAGCTCTGTCGCTCTATTGCAGGACTTATCCATTTACCCTATTCACTAGTTACCAGGCCTTCAGCATACTCCATTCACCTAGTTTAAAGACAAAGGAGGCTCAGAATGTATAGCGCTAACACAATGACAGGAGAGGACTCTAACCAAACCCCAATTACTTCCTGAAGGAGTCAGCAGTAGATGCTGCCATTTGACGAGGCACTTCAATCAGAAGTCTAAAAGGATCAATGACAGCAGCACAGGATATACTTAAACCTGACATCTGGACCTGTCAGGAACTGGTACAATGAGTAGCGCTGACATTAGCACTCATGGTGTCTGTCGAGGATTTTCTGACCATACTCTGGAACAGTCTGGTCAATCAGAGTTATAGTAAAAGTGAGCAGACCTGTATAATTTAGAGTTGCTGTTGGTCACCATAACGCCATTGGTTGCCATCATCCATGTGCAAAAGATTGCCGTTGACAGGTCACTGTTAAAGGAAACCATGAGGAGAGGTGCTAGGAGGTAGCGCCGCAGATGGACTTATCTTGGGAAACACAGTAGCGCATAGTATATAAAATAGCTACTTCACATGTATATAACAATGAATTGTAACCTCTTGAGCACCCAGTTACACTTAGCATTCAAATCATGCTAGCTTTATCTGACTTCATCACTAAGTTGGGTGCTAGCCTTGTCTCTCTCATCTTCATTGTTTACAGTGCCACCTACAGGCACATTACGCTGCGCTACTCATCTTTTCTTCTATATCTTTGCTTAAACTATGACACTTACTGTCTGCTAGGTAGCATCTGAGGCGCTATCACCTGGCACATTGTTCTATCACCTCTGCTTGAGCACACTGGGACCCTGTCAGGACTCCTCACAACCACATATGCCAGGTGCTGAAGACGGCATTGTACTGCGTATATGTCTAGTGCACCAAACCACAGTTGGCATCATCAACGCTGTTTCTGCAGTGTCTGTGGCAGCTCCAATACATAGTTGGTACTAAGCTCTGCACCTAGCACTTGATATGGGCCCACCCATTTCAGGCAGAGTTTACTTGCCTGTCTCTTGAGCAATCTTAGATTATGTGTTGACAGATAGACCAACACTTCTACTGATATAGGCAGATATTTCTGCCTACAATGATTGGCATTTTTTGTCTGAAAGACTTGTGTCTCAATGATAGTGTTATGTGCAGATGCAATATTCTCCAATGCCTGCCTAGCAAACTCAACTACTCCTCGGTGGGCGACCACATCCACACAAATCTTGTACAGCATGAAGGGCATGTACTCTCCATTGAGCTCAAAGGGTGCATATCCTGTAGCTTCTGAGATACTTGCATTAATAGCAAACTCAGTGAGTAGACACCAGTCCACCCAGTCTTGTTGGTCAGAGCAAACAACCATCCTTAGAATCTGGCTTATACTGTGGTTGGCCTGCTCAGTTTGCCTATCCATCTGAAGATGGAAAGACATTGACATTAGGAGTCTGGCTCCTAATAGATTGTGGAGTTCCCTCCACTATTGCAACATGAATTTTGAGTCACAATCACTCACAATGGTATTAGGCAGCTCATGCAGCCTAACAATCTCTCTGAGGTAGATCCATGACAGCTCCTTAGCCATCAGCATTGTTTGCACCAGTATAAGGTGCACCATGCTTATCATATAACATCTCAATACTCAGAGGTAATCAAACCCTCTTGATTTGGAAAAGAGACCTATAAAGTCCATCCCAATGGAGTCTCAAGGCTTTATGGGCATCGGGAGCTGGTGCAGCTTTCCTGCAGGGGGTCCAGGAGGCAGTTTTGCCTGTTGACATGCTGTGCATGATGCACAGAACTTGGTAATCTCCTGAGCCATGTGTGGCCACCAATACCATCTCCCAATGTATCTCAATGTTTGTGTGGCACTGAAGTGCCCCACCAGTGCATAGGCCTGGTCCAGAACATACATCACAATAGTATGTATCTCAATGTTTGTGTGGCACTGAAGTGCCCCACCAGTGCATAGGCCTGGTCCAGAACATACATCACAATAGTTCGTGCACAGGGAAAACAGATCACTGCCACTTCTTGATAGTTTTCCATTGTGATTAAACCATCAGGCCCCTGCCTGAACTGAGGATGGTCATTGGAATTGGTTATTACCTCTGCAAAGAGGGGGTCATGTCTGTACTCCTGCACCACTTCCTTATAAAAGTTGTTCTTCTCCAGGCTAAGTGGCTGAGATGAAGGCAACTTGCCTTTTAATATATCAGCCAAAGTAAAGGGCACTCAGGTTCCCCAGGCAAGGTGAGCTCTTTGGCCTCAGTCTCTTTTAGCAGCTTGGCTGCTATGTCCCGCTCTTCATGCTGTTCTTGGAGGTGAGTACTTTGCCTCTGTTCATTATTGCACATAGCACATACCTCAAGGACATGTTCCTTGATTTCCTAATATCAATGGAGAGGCAAGTCCTCTCTATCTAGGTTTATGTGGCAATCTGCCTGCACATACTCATGAGGCTCGTGAGCCTCACTAACTACATTACTCTCAAAGTAGCAAGACAAATAGTCTGCTACTTTATTGAGTTCATCTTTGACATAGGTGATATCAAATTGGTATCTCGACATGTAGTCAATCCACCATTGCTGATGCAGCAATAAGTTCACTTGAGTTTTGAAGAACTCAAGTGCCTTGTGATCAGTAATAATATGTATGGAATATCCCATCAGCTTATCCTCCTATTTGAGGAGAGCCTCAAGTATGGCTAGGGTTTCTAGCTTGTGCACAGCATAGTTTTGCTGGGTGGTGGTGAACTTTTTCAACATGAATCCTGCTGGGCAGCATGTCTGCCAACTGCTCCCCTGACCATACATGGCCCCAATGCCTGTCTTAGATGCATCACAGATGAGCCAGATAGACCTGTTCCATTTAGGGTCAATCAGTCAAATAACCAGGATCTTTGTACAGATCCACTTGACCATTTTGAAGCACTGCTGGTGCAGCAGCTGCCAATTGAATGGTGACTCATTCTGTTTCATAGCCATGAATGGCCCAGTATAAGCAGTAACATCAGGCAGAAAGCTCAATATGTAGTTGATAAGGCCAAAAAAATGTTGGATGTCATTGTAGTTTTATGGCATGTGCCACTCCCAAATGTGGTCAAGCTTGTCCTGATTGGGGTGAATACCCCACTCATTGATGATATGCCCTAGGCAGTCTATACTTTGAATGTAAAGCTCACACTTTTTCCATTTCAAATACAATTTGTACTTGTATAGTCATTCAAACACAACTCTGAGGTGCTGTTTGTGCTCCTCCATGGAATCTGAGTAAATGAATATGTCATCTAAGTAGACATGCATAAAACATCCTATCACGTCCTGGAATATAGAGGTCATCAACCTCTGAAAAGTTGCTGGGACATTACAGTCTCCAATTTGCATAATGTTGCTCATAAATGTGCCCATGATCAATGCAAATATGGTCTTGGGTACATCTTCAGTGCAAATGCGCACCTGCCTATAAGCATCAGTGAGGTCAATTTTTGAGCAATACTTCACTCAAGCCATGTCTTCCCAGATTACCTCCTGATCTGGTAAAGAAGTTATGTCCTTTATGGTATTATCATTGTGCTGGTCCACATCAAGAGCTGTTTGAAGAGTTCTGTCCTTCTTTGGGATGCACAGTAATAATGCAGCCTGAGCAGTGGTGCATGGTGACCACCATTGAGCATTCAAATAGCAATTAGTTTTATCGTGTAATTGCTTCTGGAGTGCACATGAGCAGCGTGGCAAGTGGTATTTGTACTGCTTGCTCTCATCTATGAGATTGATCTCATGGTTTACTTCCCACTAAGGCAGGAGCTCCTCCTTGGTCCCATTGACCATATTGGCAAATTCCTCTTGCCATTGCTGATGCAACCAAGGAATATTGTCCTCACAAAGGCTCATCACCTTCTGTTTTCCCTTCAGATGCATCAGGGGAAGTACTTCTACTGTATCCAATAGTGTACAAGACTGCTATGCATATTGCTTATGCATTGCAAACACCCAATCTACACTGTCATTGGATATGTGCAGCCTTAATGGGGATTCCACTATTGCTGCCCTACAGGCCATGAGGCTTTTCCCCTCACATATAAGTGAATATGCTACAGAGACTTCATCCAATGCTGGCTGGCAATACACTAGTGTGACAATAGTCTGTCACTGGTGCATGCTTTGCACACATGTGGCTGCCACCAGCTTGTTTTATTCCTGTGACATTCATTCGAGGGTCATATGCCCAGTTGTACTCAAGTAGGTCAGTCTTATAAGAACTGCATGTCCTCACAATATGAGGCTTCCACCTCTTGGTTGCTGTCCCTCAAGCCATTTTCTTCATTTGTACAATGTTATTCTTGTTGTGATTGTTTAAAGACAGCCAATCCATCATTGCTGCTAGGCACTCAGAGTTGCTATCATGACTGTAGTACTTGTTGTTGAAGGCTTCATCAAATATGTCTATGATGACATACTCCTCCCCCTCCACAACCACACTCTCAGGCTCTGCACCCAATGCCTCTTCTGGGGGCTCTTAGTTGTCTGTGGAGTGCTCAGCCTCAGACTCAGTGGAGATATCTCTGTCACTTCCACTCATGGCTGCAGTATGTGCAGCACAAAGGTGGGCTCAGGATGTATACCCCTTTCTCAGAGCTCCCACCCTTGTAAGACAGTTGGTAGCATAGTGGCCTGGCTGGCCACATGCAAAACATGTTTCCATCTGACCAGATGGATTGGCCAGCTTGACTTCCAGCCATGGCTTAAAACGTTCTCCATCCAGAGCCCACTCTGGTCATTGGTGGCTACATCCTCAATTCCCAGCAGGAGCTTGGCATACCACAAACCATAGGTTATGGTCACATTTCAAGTCAGCCTTTTTAGCCAGGAAGGTTTCTACATGCTAACCTTGTGAGGATGCCCCAGCAGGTATAGGTCGCCTGCTTCCTCCTTTGTGGCTGCTACAATGCTTGTAGTGGTTAGCAGTCTTAAGAGACTGCTCATACCTTATGGCGTATGCTACAAACTCCTCAACATCATTGACCTCTGGAGATAACCTGTCATCACATATCAGATAGCAGCACATGTCTGCTGGGATACCATCCAAGAATGTTTCTAGCATAGTGTACCCGTCTGGGTATACTGCCATGTTCTGGGCATGGTCATTCAGGATATCATAGAACCCTTGTATACCCAACTTCTCAGTGTACTTGGCAGACTGGAAGTCCTGCCTTGTGTCCTGTAACATTGAAGGGTGCACAAATTGATTGTACAGTCCTGTAAGGACTCCCTTGAATATTCAATCATACTGGACCCAGTTGACATGCAATACTGCTCGTCAGAACCAACTCATGGCCTCTCTAGCCAAGAACTCAGGCAGAACAAAAATTTGTTCTCGTTCCATATAGTCACCCCTGTATAAGCACATGGCGAGGTGGGTGCATACATCCATTGCCCAATCCTCCAAGTCACTAAACTTGGACGCACCTGAATAGGTGTGAATGTGCCTACTCTCTGCTTTATGCAGCTTCACTCTGTCTGGTAATCATAAGGTTACTCCCAGACTACACAATGAAGGCAGTTGTGCATGGCTTCACAATGCATACAAATGGCCTCTCATTGGCCTGAGGATCTAGTCGCTAGATCAGCAGCTTGAAGAAGCAATTTTCCTTGTCTACCCTGCAGTGGACATTCCAAGCCTTCTTGACTGTAGGCATAGTTGCCTGATCTAGGGCACTTATCCTGGCATCTACCAGGGACATCACATCTCATGGCACCATCTCAATCGAGGAAGTTTCCTCAATCATGATCATTGCGCTGCCCTGGTTCTGGAGAAGATTGATTCTCCTGGCTCTGTGTCACAAATCAACAATGCATCTCATCAATGGGCTTAGTGTCCTCAAATACAATGCCCTGATTGTCAATAAGGGAATGTCCCTTAGCCCAGAGGTTGCTATTGCGCATATGTTGATAGACAACTCAGTCGCTCAACGTTTCTGCCATTGGCACATGCAGCATCAAAGATGCCTTGCTCTCCACCTTAAAAGCAGTACTAGCCTGTCCATCCAGGCCTGACATCTCTGTCCTGGGGTCTCAGTTATGCATGTGTGGAGGCTCCTCATGCCACCTTTGTCCTGCTCACTGAATTTGCCTCAGACACTTCCTGTGCCTGTGCTAGTGCCTCTACTAGCTTGACTCCGATATCCTAATTACAACGTGCTGAGCATTTCTTGAAAGTGTGGCTTCAGAAGGTTGACACTCCTGATTGCCTTGCAGCCTTATGCTGCAAATACATCTGAAGTTCTAGAGTGAGAACTTTCACCATCAAATCAGTATATTTAGTACTGAATACAGTGGGCACCTCATGCCCTTATCACCTAAGTGCTACTATATGTGCAGAAGCGTAATGCTTGAGTTGCACCTGAGTGGTGTATTTCATCACTTTTGGATATAGATCTCAGAACACCTGCAGGTGCACAGTGTACATGGTTTTCAACCGCTGCACCTCTGCTCTGGCATTGTTGTCAGTAGACAACTCACCAACCTCCTCTGGGAGATCAGAAACCTTCTGGACCTCATTTACTGCTGAGGTGCACAGGAAACAATTTTCTGTGTTGCTTGCTTCCTGGGTTGCATTCTCCTCCAATACCTCTTCTATGTGGACTTCTGCTATCCTTGTAGGCATCACACCCACCTTGGCCTGCCTGGCCCCACTATTCTGGCTTGGGAGCACATGTTCTCCAGTCCATACCAATAAGTTGGTCACTCCTGAGGTGCCCTAGACACCTGTTGACTGTCTGACCTCATTGGAGGGCCCTTTGGAAGCCAACCAGCTGGACTGTTGAAGTCCTCCTGGCAACTGCGTAACAGGGGGAGTTAATCCTCCTAGTGTCAGGAGACTCCTCATTTCCTCCTTCCTTCACTCCTTATCTCTTCACTCTCCTTTCATTCATTCTCTTATTTCTTCTGACATTATTTTATTTTACTGTTTCTATTCTTTTAACACTATTTGTTAGTACTATTCTTAGCCCTTCAGGTGCTCTGGTTCTTTAGCTACTATTCAGACAAGTGTGGGCCCCTCAGCACCGCTTCCAGACTGCTTACATAAGCCAGAGTTTGCCAGAGTTTGCCCCTTATTTGTGCAATTGTTTGTGTAGGCAATTTTCAAGTTTTTAAGGGTTTGTTGTACTGTACAGTTGTTTCCCATGCTTCAGAGGCCCCAGAAGCATCCAACCTGACATAGAAAATCCCTAGACTTGTTCTTTTTGGATCTTCTTGTTGTACCAGATCTGATAACTAGTTTAATGAAACAGAAAACCTCAGTGTCCGTCAAAGTGATAATGAACAACTTTTAATTATACCTAGTTTAATGAAACAGAACTGTATCATACATGATAAGTTTAACACAAATCAACAAATAAGAAAAACTAATGACTCACAACCTCAGTGTCCGTCAAAGTGATAATGAACAACTGAGGTTGAGTGGTGCGTCAATGCGAGTATATGCTAATGATCATGTGACCACTAAGCAGCTGACCTTCCCAGTCAGGATAACACAACTGGTGCGTCAATGCGAGTATATGCTAATGATCATGTGACCACTAAGCAGCTGACCTTCCCAGTCAGGATAACACAACCCCATCAGCGTAGAAGTGGGTACATGATAAAAGGAATTAAGAATGCGAGACAATGCCAAGAGATTTAACGAATTTGTTGTGTAGGTCTTTAGGGAGAGATTTAGTCAGAATATCTGCCACCATGTCCAAAGTGGATATCCACAAAGTTTTAAATGATCCTGTGGTCAAGTGTTCACAAATAAAATGGTACCTGATGTCAATATGTTTCGATCGTGAAGTTACCGAGTCCGAGTTTGCAATATCAAGAGCACTTCGGTTGTCGCAGAAAATTGGAAATGGTCGTGGAATCGGCAAGTTGAGGGAAGTGAGAAGATAACGAATGGATAGAGCTTCACGCATGGCATGAGACAGGGCCATGTACTCCGCTTCCATCGAAGATAATGCTATCGTACATTGTTTGACTGAGGACCAAGATATGAGACTCGAATATAAAAAGAAGGCGTAACCAGTAATGCTCTTCCTGGTCATTGAGTCCGATGCCCAATCCACGTCAACTGCACCAAAATCTCCTGGAAGTAGAAGTTTAGTGGGCGGATCCAGAGTCGCACGCGAGAAATTATATTCTATTGCATAGTCCTTTGTGCCAATGAGATAACGTAAGACTCTCTTGGCCGCTAGAAGATGAGCTCGCATCGGATTCGAATTATACTGTCCCAAAGACATCGCTGTCAAAGCTAGATCTGGGCGCGTACACAGGCTAAAATAGAGTATAGACCCCACAAGGCATTGATAGTGAACCTTAATATCATTATCTGCGACCTCCGGAATCGCATTTGCTGGTGGTTCTGGGAGATCATCCAGTTTGCCAGCTAGTGGCAGAGATAAAGGTGTAGCATCCATCAAACAATAGGTCGCCAATAGATCCAAAATGTACCCTTTTTGTGACAACCAAAGTTTTCTCTGACCCCTATCCCTGTCAATGCGAATACCCAGATACAGAGATGCTGCACCTAAGTCTTTAACTTGAAAACGTTTGTTCATTTGCCCAATGATCCAGTCGTATAAATCCTTCGAGTTCGTAACATTAAGTCCATCGTCCACGTGAATGCATATGATGATAAAGAGGTCTTGTCCATTTGATGGTTTTTGGAATCGACTGGTGTGGGGGCGACGAAAAAGTGCCAAAGAAAACTGCATGATTGACTTCACACCGTGTCAACCCAATTCCTTCCAAGACTTCTCTCAACAGATTGTACCACTCCCTCGATGATTGTTTTAGTCCATAAATAGCACAAAAAAGTTTGTTGACCTTCTTTGGATTGTTGTCTGGGAAACCCGGAATCTGCTTACAATATAGTTCATGTGTAAGCGGTGCATTTAGAAACGCTGTCTTGATATCGAATGAGAATATTTCAAGATCATTCATTGCGGCGTATGCCAGGACGATTTAAATACTGGTCATTTTAGCCACCGGAGCATATGTTGACCCATAATCTTTGGGTCGCTGGCTGAATCCTTGCACTACAAGCCTGGTCTTCTCTTTCCCCTTGATAATAGTTCCATCCAGGTTATACTTGAAAGCGTACACCCATCAAACTCCTATAGCTTTCTTTCCTTCTGGTAATGTTGTCGGTGTAAAGACTCCTTGCTCTTTCAAGCTATTGACTTCTTCTTCCATCGCTCGCCACCAAATCTTCAAGTCAGACCTTTTTATCGCTTCCCAAAAATTTTCTGGAGCCTTCATCAGATCTTGATCCTGATGTTCTGTGCAAAATGGTGGGGTGTCGTTACCATATGTCGTGTAAGCTTTAAAGTCAAAAATGGCTTGCTCTTCAAATTCAGTTAAGTCCTCCATGGTTCTCAGAAACGATGCCAATTTTATCCATGAATCAATGTCTAGTATTGCTGAAAGACTCTGATGTGGTTCCAACCTCGCATTGCGATCCGCTCGGAGTTTGGTAAGCCTCTCGTTTCTCTTTGCTACATCTTCAAAAAATGTCCTCCCCGCCTCTGTTTGTCTAACCTGTTGTTTCGGTCTCTGGCAATCATCTATAGGAGTCGAAGATTGATGGTGACTGTCCAGTAGAGCATCAGGTGTTTCCAAGGAGTGATCCAATAATGAGGAATGAGTGTCAGGTGTGTTCAAAGAGTGATCCGATGACGAGGAATGAGGTGTCAACAGAATAGATTTATTTACGCTTGTCGGCATTCCTGGTAGTAGTTTTCCTCGAGTATTTTCATTGAATATCACATCTCTTGAGAAGTAGTATCAACCATTCAGGTCACGTACGTGCCAGCCTACTCGGTTTTCATCATAACCCACAAAGATTGCTTCGAACCCTCTTTGAATCTCCTTTCCTTCTCGTCTCCTTCGGATTCAATACAAAACATTGACAACCCCAGACTCAAAGATGCAATAAATCCGGTTTGACTTCTTCAAGCATCTCATATGGAGTCATAAGTCCCGGCAGCGTTGTTGTTGGTAATCTGTTCTGAAGATATTGTGCTGTCAGTACAGCATCCCCTAGAAATGACATTGGTAACCCCGATTCCGCCATCAAAGTTTGTGCGGTGTCCTCAATGGTGCGTATATATCTCTCTGCTTTGCCGTTTTGTTGATGTGCGTAAGGTGCTGTTGCTTGCATCATAATCCCCTTCTCCACTAGGTAGTCTCGCAATTTGCCCTCTACAAACTCCTTCGCTCCGTCACATCGGACAGCTTTAACTCTATTTCCGGACTTCAACTCTAATTCGGACTGAACTTTCTTGAAATGATTTAATGCCTGATTCTTCCTAGAAAGTAATTCCGTGCGTCTGATGTTGGTAAAATTGTCCAGTATCGAATGAAAATGACTGGTATTGCCATTTGAAAATCTCGTAGAGAACGGACCACAAGAGTCCATGTGTAGTAACTCCCCAATATCTTGTGCTCGACACTTGTTATTGTCGTATGGTTGTGCTGGCTGTTTGCCAATGATACACGGTATGCACTGTGAATTCTCGAACCTGCCTGAGTAGTCAACCCCAGTGACAAAGTTCTTAGTCAACACCCCCCATGTGGTTTCTTTCGACGGGTGACCCATATGTCTATGCCAAAGTTCTGGGGTGATAGGTACATTCGGAAAGGAGACAGTAGTATGTCCAAGAGCGGAAAAAGAGATATCTTCATCCGAACAAGGTAGCACAAAGTCGCAGTATAGAAAAAAAAGCCTCTTATGCACCGTCGCTGTAAGAAATTTACCCAAGAGATGCTTTGAAGTTGAAGGGAAAAAGAGGGACCTGGAATCCTTTTCGAATATCAACTTCATGTTGTTCTCTACCATTGATCCAATGGAGAGTAAGTTGATAGGAACATCCGGTGCATGCAAGCAATCCTTCAGAACAAGAATAACATTCTTCCCGTTGATGTGAGTTCGAAACTTGACGTCACCACGGGCAAGCGTATTCAGTGTACCACAGTTAGCCGTACCAACTGGAACTGCCTGTTCCGGATGATATGTCCAGAAAAACCGTTTGTCTTTGACGATATGAGCCGTACAACCAGAGTCAAGTATTGAGTTGAATTTGGAAGTGAGAGATGCTAAAGCAACCGGCGTCATGGAGCTTACAAAAGCCATGTAAAGAGCAGATTCTTCTAACTCAGTGGAATCGGTATACAGGTGAAAATCACTGTCATTTTCCTCAATCTCTTCAATAGTATGAAGTACAGTAGTATCAAGTTCTTCGGTAACGAACAAATGTGTAGAAGGTATTGATTCTGTAGCAGGTTCGGTCGAAAGGGCAACATTGGCTTTAGGTCGATGCAGAGTATCTCTTGTGCCTTCCATCGTAGTTCCATGTCACTGATTTGCATCGTTCTGAGGGGGTGTAGACATCGTAGATGGAGTCAAATTGTTCTTTTGGGTATTTTGCGATTTAGGATGTGGTTGCAAAGTAGCCTGGCGTCTTCGGACATCAATATCAATCTCTAATATGGCATCCACCAGCGTGAAGAAGTCAAATAACCCATCAGGATTGCCATCCCATGATCTCCTCACTTCTTCACGCAGTATATTGTAAGCACGATGATCTGGAATTCCATCCATGAACCTCTGGATCTTCTTGTAATAAGTGAAGTCCCAAGGTGTCGTCAATAATTGATTAATCCCAATTTGCCAGGACTGAACATATGAGGGGATTGCATTTGCTGCACAAGGTAATCGAAGGACAGAGTCTTTGATCCATTGTGCTGATGCTGTGTTGCCCACACTAAAACGTTTCCTCAGGAAATCCAGTAGATCGCATGAAGTCCGAGACAGAAAGTTGTAGGGACCACCACAAGCTGGCAGTAAGGAGTTGAAAATATCAGCGGAGAGTCTGCCAGAAATGATATAAGAGCAGATATTGTTGTTCCGCCAAAATTCTTCATACGCCGTCTGCTCCATTTGTGTCTGATGTGGTGGGTATGGGGGTGGGAGAGCAAGTCGACAAGTGGGGTCAAATGGTGCGCCTGGCAGAGGAATAGGACAAACATAGCTGTTCAGACCTAAATGGTCAATGAGCGCCAAGACTGGATTAATCCACGTTCCCCAGTCCGCAGCAGACGTAAATCGAGGTATTGTAGTCAAAGATGGGAGCTTGGAATCCAAAGTCGTCGAAGTCACAGGGCAAACATTATAGAGCGGATTAGGGACAGGATGTTGTATAATGTACTGTTGATGGCCAAAGTCCAGTTGCTGTAGAAATGCTGGATCGACATACGGAATATCCCGTTGTATACCAATGAAGTTATCCGGGACAGGAATGTCCGGAATGACGGGAATGTTTGGCATTGGTTGCTGGGGAGGAATTACCTGAGGAACGGGCTGGGGAGGAACATTAAGGGGTGTAAGAAAACCTGGATTGGCATGATGTGGAACAGGATGTTGAATCTGAGGTGAATGCTGGGCTGGTGGCAGCGTCATTCGTAAAAATACAGAAGGCGGGCGAGAGAACGGAACAGGAGGAACATGAGGAGGTGTAGGCAGAGTGAAAGTTGGATGAAATACAGATGTTTGACGAGAAAGAACTCTTGGTAAAGGAGAAGGTGGTGTAAAAGGAGAATGGTGCTGATGAAGTGGAGGAACAGGGGTAGTATTAGCAGGAAAAACAGTATTCAACGGTACATGTGCAAGTGGAGTCTGAGGAAGAGGAGAACGAGTAAGAACAGGAGAAGTGTAACCGGAGTTACGAGTTAGAACTATCTTGTGTGTATCACACAAGTGCTAAATCAGACTGCAGTATCGGATTGACTAGTACTTAGAGTGAAAACAAGATGTTGTCTTACGTAATACTCTACTAATTGATTATAGCGTTGTTGACGCTGATGATAATACGGATGACTCCGTTACATACCCCTTAATGAGACCGAATACTCGGTCTTGAGAAAGGGAGGTAGAGCGAGATGAAAGATGCACAGTAGTGCAGCAGAGATGACAGATGCACGGGAGTGCAACAACGGATGAATGCACGCGTATGGCGTGGCTGCAAGGCGTTAGCACTCATGCGCCATGGAGATGTGTTGGCCGGACACAATTGAAAGCAGTCCTTATCAGACAAGGGCGCAGGGGGCGCCAGCAGTAGATAGAAAATGGTATATATAAACAAAATATAAAAAAAAAAACAAAAAAGATGACCCCTCCTCTGGGTCCGCTGTATCTACACGCAACTCTAGAGTGCGTATCAGCTCAAATGGTTCGAGTGAGATACTCGGAATGGACGTACACAATAAAGTATACAAGGGTCTAGGACCCGGATGATGATGCTCCCGCGACAGCGCCCGTCTCAGTCACCATTGCCTCCTCCTCCAGTGCGACGTTAATCGTGGGAGGGGGAGGCGCCGATTCCGTCCTCGGTGGGGTTATAGGCCCCTTGACTGCAGGCGTGTCTACCACCATAGGCTCTGTTAGTGCGACGTTAATCGCTGAAGCGGTGGTGGTAAGCGTACCCTGCTCTGCCGTGCGTGACAGGAGATTGACCCAGCCTGGGTCCATGTCTGCTGCTGGCAGGTCATGCGCTGCCGAGCATTTTAGGAGGTTGACCCAATTCGGGTCCATGCCAATCAAGTAATAGAGGCCGTTGGCCTCAGGGTTTTCCGGGAGCTTGCTCTCCTCGTGGTGCTTGAACATCAGACGATAGTGATCGTCTTCAGTCATCTCCCGCCATCCATCCCATTGCGGGATTGCGGCGGGGGTGCCATACTTGGAGAGGCGCTCCATGCGCTCGTCGTCGACCTGCTTAAAGATGTCCATAGACATCGTGGGGGAATGGAACTGCTGTTCCAGGAAGACTACGCCGTACGTGTAAGCGTGGTCCACCCATTCCAGCGGAATCCGGTTGTGTAAAAGGACGCGTAACGCGTCGTCGTCGGAGAAGTTCCGTGCATGGTCGTCGGGCACGTGAACTTGGTGAATTTCGAGCTGCGGCCCACGTTGGGGCTCAAATGGCTGCTCGGGGAACATGGCGTCATACGAGGCAATCGCCTCTCGATAAAGCCCTGGACGGGCCACGACGAGGGTCATGCGCCGTACGATCACCGGCTTGGCTGCGCTGTTAGCGCACAATGCTCGACATAGGGCGAACCCAAAGAGGGTCCGCCAGTGCATGCGATAGGCATGATCCACGGCGATACCTTGATAGGTATTTTCCAACCCCGGTCGGCCAAAGACCAGCGCGTACTGCACCAGTTGGTCAAGGTCGAAGGGGGTGGCTGGATCCTGAGCGCGCATTACGCGCAACGCCGTGGTGCCATCGTCTTTCATGCGCAAAAAGCGCCCCGGAATGTGTCGTTGCTCGACAAGAGCGAGGTCGTCAGGGCCCTGCATCGGGTTGACGAGGTCTTGATACCTAGGCTCCTTCATCAGGAGCTGCATGGTTCGATCATGCAGAGCCTCCACTGTTCGCTGCGCGAACATCTGGAGCTCTGTGATCAACATATATGCGACGATTCTGTCGCGACGCGGAACGTGTACATTGGCGTAATACTTGTAGAGCCGGTCCAGCTCTAGAGGAGTGCGGGGAAGACCGCGTGGGGCGTGCTTATACACAATCGTGCCCGGGATGTGGGCAGGATGGCCAGAGGAGTATTCATATGACGCCGCTCTATTGGCGTCAGCTCCCATCAACACCGTATTCATGGCATATGAATAATAGGTGCAATGGCTAAGTGCTCCTCTAAAGCACGAGTTCATTCGCTCGACATTGAGCGGACCCCACACCTTCACCCCCAAGCCATTGGAGATCCTCCCCGAACATTCATCCTCGGCCCTCGACTTCTGAGCCTTTAGCTCCTTGGCGTGAATCGCCTTCTTCTTCGCAATGCGCTTATTGCGCGCTACTCGTTGGAATTGGTCTGCAGCCGATTCCCCCTCCTCCCCGTCCTCCTCCTGCTCCGAGCTCGACTCTCCATAGTCGCTCTCGTCGGACAGGGATGGTACTGGTTTCTTGCCTCTATCAGGCCTAGTCTTCCCCCTCGAGGTCGCCACCAGACCATCATACTGCTCCGGCGTACGGGGGTCTGGGGTCAAGACGACCACGGGGTACTTTGCTGGTGGGGCCGGTACAAACACCGGCAGCATAAACAACATCTGGACTTCTCCCGCTCGTGCGGGAATGCCAGCAGGAAAGAGTATAACCTCCAATTTGGAGGCATCGAGAGGCGGCTTGCGGCCGCGGCGCTGACGAGACGGCCCCGACTTGGTCGGGGCGGACGATTCTGGTTGTGGCTGAGCCACCGGAGGGGCAGGCGCATTTCGCGCCAGAGTATTCCCTCCAGGCCCACCGCGAGGGGTGACAGTAATGGGCGCTCTTGGCACCACAGCGACGGGTTTGGACCCCCTAGGTGGGGCCCAAGATGATGCGGCTTCCCGCTGACCCAAGGACAGACCTGCCAAGGGTTCACTGACGGCAGCCAGCGACTCTAAAGAGGCCTGCGGGCCCGACTCGGGTAGCCGCAATGACGAAGCCACGGGCTGAGGAGGCTGCTCATGGCGCGCGAATTGCGCTTCCGACGGCATCCTTGCCTGTGGAGGAGCGACCAGTCGACTGGGCTGATATCTCGCCCTCTTGACCTCAGCGGTCGATTCCTCACTCGTGGCAATTTTGCGCTTAGAAGCGCGTTCGATCTGCTCCAGCGCTGCAACGCGCTGCCTCTTCATCAGCTCGATCTGGTCGAGCAGCCCCTCCATTACCATTACGGCCAAACTGTCCTGCAGAAAGGACGCAGTTGCAGGGACTGGCTGTCCCGCTGCTTCCAGTCTGCCCAACAGCACGTCTGACCCAGCTACACTCTGCGCTTGTGGCACAGGCTCCCCATATGACTCTTCCACGGGCCGGTGCGCCCATGGTACTGACGGCGGCCCCGTCACCACACCCGCATACGTCGGATACGACGCAGTTGGACATGACGACGGTTCCTGATAATAGCGCTTGCGGCGCGTGCTGTCCTCCGGGCGCCCATAGCGCCCTTCATCATCGACCTCCATCTCTTGCGAGTGGAGGGGCGTCTGATACGGAAGCGGCTCATCACGGCCTGGATAGGCCACCGCTGACTGAAACTGGCTTGCTGCCGGATATGGCGGCTGCCTCGGAAACTGAGTTGAAACTTGTATATTCGGGGGTCTCCCCCCTCCACTAGAGCCTTGCCGGCTCTGATCAGTATTTTGCGGCCCCCAATAGGCCATTTCCGCTAAACACGTAGACTACATGTATTGGGACTTGAGAAGAGAGAAAAAAAAACAATCTCCCAACTCCGCTAGTGGTGTAAACAACCACAAATACACGCCACCCGGCCTCTCACCGGCGATCATAGTCGCATAAACGGTCACAAACAGTAGCCACAATTAGTAGCCACCCGGTTATTCACCGGCCATCAAAGTGGACTTCGTCCACATTCCACCACCCCACGTGCATTATGCGCGTTTTGCTAGCTGTTGAGGGCGTTTCACGCCCTGCAACTCTAGGTACCTATCCATCGCTGCAAGGTCTTTGCAGTTCACTAGTGGTTCCCAGGTAGTATCACCTAAGCTCCACCTCACCTCGAATTCGAGGTTTCCTTTTGTCCACCGGTGACCGATGAGGTCATCTACAAACCACTCCTGGTCATTGCCAGTTCCAAAGTCATACGGCTCCGGCGTTGCGCGATTAGGAAATAGCGCATCACTACTGGCCATATACAGTCGCAATAGCGACACGTGAAACTTGGGCACTATCCTGCGCGCTTGCAGCGCCTGGGGTAGTTCCAGCACGTAGTTAGACGTGCTCAGTTCCGCCTCAAGGACCTTATATGGTCCAATCCATTTCGGACACAGCTTGCCCGCCCTGCCTTTCGGCAAGTTCAAGTTCTTCGTCGAGAGGTACACTAGGCTCCCTTTCTCGATATCCGGCTCATCACGTCTGCGATTATTCGCATGTTTGGTTTGCCACACACGCGATTCTATAATCGTGTCATGGGCATCTGCCAGATTCCTTAGCGCGTTGCGCGCAAACTGCTTGACTCCCACATGAATAACTTTGTCCGTACGAAGTTCACGAATCATGGATGGCATGTAGCCATTGTTGAGTTCAAAGGGTGAGTACCCTGTGGTTTCCGATATACTCGCGTTTATCGCGAATTCCACGAGTGGACATCTATCCACCCAGTCCTTCTGATCAGGACGTACGAACGCTCGCAAGATTTGCGCGATATTTCTATTTGCATGTTCCATTTGACCATCCGTTTGCGGATGAAACGATGTCGACATGAGCAGCTTTGCTCCTAGCAGCTTGTGCAACTCCTTCCACCATTTGGAAGTAAACTTAGCATCTCGATTGCTCACGATCGAGCTGGGGCTCCTAGCAGCTTGTGCAACTCCTTCCACCATTTGGAAGTAAACTTAGCATCTCGATTGCTCACGATCGAGCTGGGCAATCCATGGAGACATACTATCTCCTTGAGATAGATCCACGACAAGTCTGACGCGGTCATGGTGGTTCTCACCGGAATGAGATGGACCATACTGGTCATTCTGCAGATCACTACCCACAGGTAGTTAAAGCCTTTCGACTCGGGGAACGGACCTATAAAGTCCATCCCAATCGAGTCCCAAGGTTTGACCGGTATGGGTAGCGAATGCAGCTTTCCCGGTGGCTTCAAAGTCGATACTTTCGACTGTTGACATAGCTCGCATGTCAAGCAGAATTGGCTCGTCTCTTTGGCCATTTGCGGCCACCAGTACCAGCGTCGCACATAGTCCAGCGTTTTCTGAGTTCCGAAGTGGCCCACTACTCTATGGGCCTGGTCCAGGATAGTCGTAATCAACGACCTCTCCCGGGGAATGCAGATGACTTTGGACCCCGTGGGTCTGGTAAGGTAGACGAGCTGCTGCTCCATCCGGAAGCGCGGATGCGCTTGGATATTGTTCAGAATCTCTACGTGGGTCTGGTAAGGTAGACGAGCTGCTGCTCCATCCGGAAGCGCGGATGCGCTTGGATATTGTTCAGAATCTCTACGAAGAGATTATCATCCTTGTATCCTTGCTGGATACGTGTGCGGAATTGCGCATTGCCTAAGTCGGCCGGTGCAGGCATATGGTCCTGTGACTCCAGCGCTTGCTGGAGCGTCATATCAGTACCTCTCATAGGCACCTCTTGCCTCGTCTCTTCACGTGGCTGAGGGACCTCATGATCCACTAGCACCTGGGCTTTGATATCGCCATAGGCACCTCTTGCCTCGTCTCTTCACGTGGCTGAGGGACCTCATGATCCACTAGCACCTGGGCTTTGATATCGCGAGTCTCTCGCTGTTTCTGCAGTCGCTTACTGCGACGTGTTTCCTGCGCTCGCATGGCGTGTAGCTCGACCCTATGTTCTCTGATTTCATGGAATCGATGCAGAGGCAAGTCCTCGCCCTCTGGGTCAATACGTTTGTCCGCCTGGACATAGTCATCCGCGTCATGGACGTCATCTCGAGTATCACTCTTGAAATATCGAGATAGGCAATCTGCCACTTTGTTCAATTCACCTTTTACATAGGTGATGTCGAACTGGTACCGCGACATGTAGTTGATCCAGCGACGTTGTTGCGGAGACAGGTGCACCTGAGTCTTGAAGAACTCTAGTGCTTTGTGATCCGTGATAATATGGATCTTATATCCCATCAGTTTATCCTCCCACTTTAGGAGGGCTTCCAGTATTGCGAGTGTTTCTAACTCGTGCACAGCATAATTCTGCTGAGCAGCAGTGAATTTACGGGACATAAATCCCGCTGGTCGGCAAGTCTGCCATGTTTTACCCTGGCCAAACATGGCCCCAACCCCAGTCTTCGACGCATCGCAGATGAGCCAGATGGGCTCGTCGATGCGTGGGTCAATTGGCCGGATGACCGGCGTTTTTGCGCATATGCGCTTAATCATCTCAAAACACTGCTGATGCAGCGGTCTCCAATGGAACAGTGACCCATTCTGGGTCATGGCCATAAGTGGCCCAGTGTATGCAGTGATGTCTGGCAAGAAATTGCCAATATAGTTCACCAGTCCAACAAATCGTTGGATATCATTATATGTGCGTGGAGTACGCCACTCTCGGATTTGGTCGAGCTTATCTGTATCAGGATGAATGCCCTTCTTGTCAATGACGTGACCGAGACAATCTATACTCGTTGCGTACAACTCGCACTTCTTCCATTTGAGATAGAGGCTGGCCTTCCGTAGTCGTTCAAATACGACTCGTAGGTGCTGCTCATGCTCCTCAATGGAGTCAGAAAATATGAATATATCGTCTAAATAGACGTGCATAAACTTCCCGATTACATCTCGGAAGATTGAGGTCATTAACCTCTGAAATGTCGCCGGTGCATTACAATCACCAATCTGCATGATGTTACTCACGAACGTCCCCATCAGGGACGAGAACAGTGTCTTCGGTATATCCTCTTCGCGGATGCAAACCTGTTCGTACGCGTCTGTGAGGTCGATTTTCGACCGATACTTCGCTGTCGCGACATCTTCTCGTATCACTTCCTGATCTGAAAGAGGTGTTACATCCTTGACGGTATTATCATTGCGCTGTCGCGCATCCAATGCCGTCGTATCACTTCCTGATCTGAAAGAGGTGTTACATCCTTGACGGTATTATCATTGCGCTGTCGCGCATCCAATGCCGTCCGTAGCATTCCATCCTTCTTGGGGATACAAAGCAATGGTGCAGCTTGCACCGCTGGTCGTGGTTCCCACCACTTCGCGTTTATGTATCTATTCGTCTTTTCACGAAGTTGCTCCTGAAGTGCTCACGGGCAGCGAGGCAAATGATACTTGTACTGCTTGTTATTGTCAATGAGGTTGATCTCATGATTAACCTCCCGCCACGGAGGAAGCTCCTCCTTCGTTCCATTGACGATATCAGCGAACTCCTGTTGCCATTGCTGGCGCAGTCGAGGAATATCCTCCTCTGTAAGGCTCAAAGCCTTGCCTTTTCCTTTGGCTACGCGTGCTATACACGGTTGAACCGTTGGTTCAAATCGCTCCCATAAGGCACGTACGTGCTCCTCTGTGACGGATTCAACCTTACAACCGGTTGTTTCCTCGTCGTACTCGCCGACGACTGCACACTACTCGCCTTCAGCGAGAATCCATCAAATACGATATCCGATGTTTTGGAGATCTCGTCCTCTCGTGCGTGACGGTACACTTCTCCCGTCTGGGTCGCTTGCCCACTTCTCATAGCCTGCGTCACCATTGACGCTACCAACTCATTCCACTTCCGTGGCATTCGTGGGTCATACGCCCATTGCACTCCTGGCCGAGGCACTGGTCGATCCATTAGCGACCTAGTGCTACCCACAGTTCCCATCGTACTGTATACCTCGTCCTTGACGAGATCCTCAACCTTCACTCAAGAGCTAGTCGGCTGGCATTCCAGCGACTCCACCACGCGTTTACTACGCTCATTCTTGCACTGCACAGCCTGTTTAGGCTTTCCATTGGTATACCCCGTCACCTCCGGGTGCTTCCCCTTCTTCAGAGTTCCTTGAAACTCTTCCTCAGTCATCAGTATAGCCGGCGAATCAGCCAGCAGGCTTTTTGGTGGGGCCTGTTCGTCCTCCACCTCCTGTACAGTCGCTCTCCTGCGACCATCTAGTCAGTTGCGCTCATCACGCCGCTTTTCAGTTGCACGATAGCGCCTCAAACAACCATCTGTATTGTTCAACACCACTTTCTCCGCCTTCAAAGGCGTACCGTTCACAACGACCATGTCGTTCACGAAATCCAGCGACACCTTGTTCTTACGCATGAACGGCGTACCGATAATCATGTCATAGCGATCAAAATTTGCTATATCCACGTATTCTTTTGTCGACGTTCCTGACGTCTTTATTCTCACCTCCGTGCCAAACTGCACCATAGCGCGACTCCCCACAGTCCCCAGCTGGAGCATCAAGGGCTCCTCCAGTTCATGAACGCGAATCGCGTTGACGTGAGCAAACTGGGGCGTAATGCCCGTAGTGGTACTCCCGGAGTCCCACAACGTCCATGCCGGATGTCCATTGACATCAACATACGTGACCAGGCACTCCTTCTCCTCGGGAGTATAGCGTGGCCACTGCAACTTATTAGTTGCCTTCTGCAGGGTTACGCGTCTCATTCGGACGTGCTGATCTCCACGGCACTCCATCAGTGCAAACAGGTGTTCCTCCTCGTCATCACAAGCATAGTAGTCGCTGTCGTACACATCCACTGCAACGTATTCATTGCCATCAATCTGGACGCTCTCGGCGTCATCCACTTCCGACCCGTCAGCCTCTGCCTGCGGTTCTTCCTCCGCTTCCTCAACGATCTCGTCGTCCTCGTCATCACTGACGACATCGCTAGGTGCCGCAGCCGTATGGGCCGCTCGGATGTGTGCCTTAGGTGGGGCAGGACACTCCTTAGCAAAATGCCCGCTCCTGCCACAGTTATAGCACGCTGAGGGATCCCCGGCAGGCCTTCTCTGGGCCGCTCCTGGAGTTCCGGTGGTTTTACCCGCTATACGCGGTACAGGCGCCACCACTCCTCTCGGTGCTACTTGATTCTGACCCAAAAAGGGTCGACTATCTTTTGCTGGCAACTGTCCAGCAGGCTTCGATCGAGGCCGTTGGCCTCCAGGAATTGTCTTACGAACAACGAATCGCGGATTGCGATTATTCTCCATATCTGTCCGTTTGGCCAGGAAGGTTCCCACCTTCACTGCCTGACGGTTCACTGGTCCTCGGCGTGAACTACGCTGCTCATAATGGTTTGCAGTCCATGTCGACTGCTCATAACGGATGGCATACGCCAAGAATTCGGTCACAGTATTGACCTCTGGAGACAAGTTATCGTCGCGTATCAACGCTCTCCTCATGTCTGCGGGTATTCCGTCCAGGAATGTCTTGCAGATAGTGTATTCGTCTGGATAGACGGCCATATTCTGTGCATGACCCACCAGGTCATCATAAAAGGTCTGGACGCCAGTCTTAGCGTCATACACTGCCTTTCTAAAGGCATCACGAGCCTCCTGCATCGTAGCAGCGTTAACGAACCGATTATACAGTCCTATCAGGACCTCTTTAAATGTCCAGTGCAATTTGTCGCGATTAATGTGGAGAACATGGCGACGGAACCAATTCTGAGCCTCTCCTTCCATAAATTCGTGTAGCACGAATATCCTTTCCTGGTCCATGTCGTCTCCACCATAGCAGCAGGCTGCAAGGTGGTAGCACACATCCATGGCCCAGTCCTCCAGTTGAGAGAACCTATGTCCTCCAGCGTATGCACGTATGTGCTTACCATCGGATTTACGGGGATGGCCCAGTCCTCCAGTTGAGAGAACCTATGTCCTCCAGCGTATGCACGTATGTGCTTACCATCGGATTTACGGGGGCTTACCCCAGCAGGAAACTTAAATCTGACTCCAAGGGAGTCATCCACCAGACAAGTGAGGTGGTCATGCATATGATCCATATGGATCCTGACCGCTTCATTCATTCCCGGCGTAGTTTCACGCAAATCATGAGGTGCGGGCATCAAAAATGCCCGAGGACTGCGAAACAGGTGCTCATTGGCCACTCTTTCCGGCCGTGTGGTGGGCTGTTGCCTCACTTGTTGCTCTGCTGGTAATCCACCAGCCTGCCTGCCACTATCACGACGATTATTATTGTCCTGATCGTCATTTCTACGATCACGATCTCCACCGTCGTGATTGCGACGACTTGGCTCCCTCCGTTCATAGTGACCACTACTGTTGTCAATACCACCCAGATCTCTGTCCGGTTCAGCAGTCCGAGCCGCGAATTGTCGCCGCATGTCATCGACAGGCGTTATGCCCTCACGCTCTTCAAAGACTACCCCCTGGTCGTCAATGAACGACTCACCATGATCGCGCAAGTCCTGGTTGCGTATCCTTTGGTAATTGACGCGTTCATTCCAGTTGTCCACTAGGTGGACGCGTCGCACTACGCGTCGTGGTCACGTTCGCTCCTCAAGAATGTGGACTTCGTCCACCTCTTCCTTGATTGTAACTTGCTTACGAGGTGTCTTAACCTCCTGCACTGCAAGTGCTGCCTCTGGCTCTGCCGGAGTCGTCGTTACAGTCTCCACCTCAGACAATGCCTGCTGAGGCACTCTGCTAACAATGCGTTGACGGTTTGCGGCGTTCTGACGCCGAACGTAGTCTTGCTGAGACTCATTAGCCTGACGAGGCGCATTGAGCAATTCCATCGCGTCCGCAATTAATGGCGCTTGTCTGCGCACACTCATCTCACATTCTACTGAGTCGGCTGGAGTAGCTGTTGAGACTGCTGACCCTCGCGCCGCTTTGCGCTTAAGGTATTCCACTACTTCGAGTTCAAAGATGCGCACAAACAATTCGATATATTCACTCGAATCTGCACGGGGTACATCGTGGCTCCTAGCCGCCAGCAACTGTAAGTGCTTCACTACATAAAGCTGAAGACGCTTTCGCGTCGATTCCTTCACGACCGCCGGATATCGGTCCAATACTAGCTGCAACTGGATAGATAAGGTCGAATGCGACCTTTTGCTTTCCTCATCATCTGAGGACTCCAACTCGGACTCTAAGTCCATAACTCTCCTGAGGCCGTCATGCCTCACTTGCGGCTGTTTGCCGGCTCATCGGTGCAACTCTGGACTTCCAGGCGCTGTTAACGCCTTGTCCAACCTTACGACATTGTCATCTTCCCTACTGACCACTATTGCTGGTCCTTGCTTCTGTCCTTGTGTCGTCAACGACGACGGTCCCGGTTCAGTGGCAGCATTGGCCACATATTCCAAATGCCGTTCCGTAGGTGCAGTCCGGAATGGGGTGCTATGCGCAAACGCGCTGCCTTGTACCATTTCCGAGTACTGGGTAACGTCCGGTTGACCCTCCGAGGGAGCTGAAGAGCTCTCGGGCAATACCGGATACATCAGTGAGGGCATTTGGCTTGCTGGCAGCGACACTCCTGAGACCGCGGATCTATCTCCTGGTTTTCCACCAGGTCGTACAATGGACATCATCCGTGATACGGATAGCCCACCCGGCATTCCATAGCTCACGCTGACATCGCGAGGGGTCTTTTTGTCCCGCTTTGGCGGAGGTTGGTATGCTGACGCAGATTGCGTCTTCACAGCCTGAAGCACAGGTAAGTCACCTGCATCTGCAGCTGGGAACGGAGGATCCGGATCAAGAGAGCCAGTCATGGAAGCACGTTTTCAGCGTGATGCCAACAGAGAATCAAGAGGTTTTGATGAGAGTTGCCTAGTCGGTAACAAGCCTAGAGTCTAAAGCCGATAGCAGAAGATTTAAAAAAATGTAACCGGAGTTACGAGTTAGAACTATCTTGTGTGTATCACACAAGTGCTAAATCAGACCGCAGTATCGGATTGACTAGTACTTAGAGTGAAAACAAGATGTTGTCTTACGTAATACTCTACTAATTGATTATAGCGTCGTTGACGCTGATGATAATACGGATGACTCCGTTACAAGAAGACCGGACTGGAAACGACGCATATAAAGGATTATTCTGAGGAGAATGAGAAGGAAACTGTGATGGAATTGGTGTAACTAATTTATGACTTAAGTAGCCATTTCGTAAAGCCAAAGTAGCTCAAGGAATGAAGGACCTCAAAGGTCCAGAGGCTGTATGCGTAACAGAAGGCAAGGAATTAGAAGTCCCAGCAGGGAAGGATTGCAAATGAGGTGGTAGTTCATGAGAGAACCCAGATTGAGGAGCAGGGTCCATTGGAGCAATCCAAGGAACCGGACGTGAAGACGACGCGGCAGCTTGACGCGGATTACAACAATGTTGGAACGGATCAGTCATGACAACCGTCCAAAAATACGATAAACTATCCCCAGTTAAGCAGATAAAACCGGCGAAGTCCAGAGAAAAAGGCCCATAACCTGTTGTGCCGGATCTGATAACTAGTTTAATGAAACAGAAAACCTCAGTGTCCGTCAAAGTGATAATGAACAACTTTTAATTATACCTAGTTTAATGAAACAGAACTGTATCATACATGATAAGTTTAACACAAATCAACAAATAAGAAAAACTAATGACTCACAACCTCAGTGTCCGTCAAAGTGATAATGAACAACTGAGGTTGAGTGGTGCGTCAATGCGAGTATATGCTAATGATCATGTGACCACTAAGCAGCTGACCTTCCCAGTCAGGATAACACTTCTTCTGCCAGATGAGTAGCTATCATGATATTGTCAGTATATATTCTAATACACTTTGGAACTCTCTCTGCCAGCTGTGCAACTAAGCCACAGCCTCTAGAGGTTGCCCTTACACCTGGCATCTTGTCCTGAGGCCGTTACTGTAAGGGTGACCTCTAAAGGCTGTGGCTCAGTCACATAGCTGGCAGAGGGAAATCTAAAGTGTATTAGAGTATGTACTGACAATATCATAATAACTACTCAGCTGGCAGAGGGAGATCCAAAGATGTAGAGTAAGTATGAAGTACAGTTAGCCTTAGTGCTCGACACAATAGTGTGCAAACAACTATATTGACCTGTAGAGTAAGTATGAAGTACAGTTAGCTACAAGAACAAATGAGTATGGGAGCAATTAAATAAATAAGCAAATTACACATCCTTAGTGCTTGACACAATAGTGTGCAAACAACTAAGGGTGTGTTTTGTGTACTCAAAGATTTTTGTGCAATCAGAATACGGTTTGATCTGCAGTACCAAAAAAAAAGGAAAAAATATACGTATCAGCAGAAAACAATCGGAAAGGAGGTACAACATTATAACTGGCCTTGCATCAATGTAGTCATACCTCAACAAAAGAGAACAAGTCTAGAGATTCCCTATGCCAGGTTGGACGCTTCTGGGGCTTCTAAAGCATGGAAAACAACTGTACAGTACAACAAAACCTTAAAAACTCAAAAATTGACTAACCAAACAACTGTGCAAACAAGGCAAGAACTCCGGACTTTAGAAGTCAGAAAGGCAAACTCTGGCTTATATAAGCAGTCTGGAAGCGGTGCTGAAGGGCCCACACTTGTCTGAATAGTAGCTAAAGAACCAGAGCACCTCAAGGGCTGAGAGTAATACTAACAGATAGTGTTGAAAGAATAGAAACAGTAAAATGAAATAATGTCAGAAGAAATAAGAGAATGAATGAAGGGAGAGTGAAGAGATAAGGAGTGAGAAAAGGAAGAAATGAAGAGTCTCCTAACAGTTGCTGGCCATTATGTTGTGAGCTCTCAGCTCTCCAGGCCTCACTCTCATTCCTGAGCAGGTTGATGCTCTGACCTCAATCTCAAGCCTTGGGTCCTAACTGGCCCACATTGGATGCCTGTGCATTCTGAGTGTCTGCTGAGTTGCTTCATAAGTCATGGGCATTCTGCCCACCATCAGTGGTAACTGCAGGTATAAGGTTACTCATTGATCTCCTGTTTAAAATTTGCATGGTGTGGCTGTGCAAGAAGCTTGAGAAGCTGATAGAGTTCTGTCCAAGAACTCTGCAACTGACATTGGATGCTAGGCAATAGATCCTAGCTGGCAGATTCAAAAAAATGTAACAAAGTTACAGAATTCAGTGAGAGCTTACAGTTCACACTACACAGAATCACCAGTCTGGTCTATTGACTACGTAGAATGAATACAAAATAAGCTGCTTAATAAGCAGCAAGTAACTAAGTATTTATAATTATGTAAATAATATTATATTATCATAAATATAGCTCCAGTATCTTCCATCTGCCAGGATGTCCTGCAACTCGAGAGTTGTGATGCTGCTCTACAATCCGCCTCTGGAGGTCTGGCATATTGGGAACAAAAATGCATCCCCAAAAGATAAGAAGACCATTCTCCAAAGACTACTCGTTGGTGTGAATGGACTTCACTCCAGTTTTCTCTCAAGCATGCAAGGCCATGGCAGCTTTGGCTACTAGATCTTCTTGAGCACCCTCCTGGTTACCTTGTCAGATATCTCAAAGGATGCTTACTTCTTCTCCCTGGCCAACCACACCTTCTAGAGCATGGATGGCAAATAGTTCTGGCTTCAGAAGTACAATATTGTCATTGTCACTAGCTTCTGAACCATGGTCTGCTCACCTAGAAAGCATGTCTGGCTTGCTCATGCTCTGTCCAGATTTGTGATGCAAAGAGAAATCAAAGTTGGCCAGATACAAGGACCATTGAGCCTGTTGGCAGTTAAGTTTCTTGGCCGTCCAAGAGTACTCTAAGTTCTTGTGATCAGTCCACACCTCAAATTTATGCCTGGCATCCTCAAGGAAATGTTGCCACTCTTCAAATGACCAAATGATAGCCAGCATCTCCTTGTCATGGATCTCATAATTTTGTTCCAAGCCACAGGATGCCACTTACCATCCTCCCTTGACTGTTGAGAGAATGGCTCCAGTAGCAAAATCTGAGCTATCGGCTTTGACACGGAAGGGAGAGTTGTTATTTGGGAATAGGAAGACAGGCTTTGAAGTGACTGTCTGTTTGAAGACATCAAAGGCTGTCTGCTGCACTGCATCCCAGTGCCAAGGAGTGTTCTTAGTGGTGAGATTGAAGAGGGGCCAGGCATGGTCTGAGAAATCCTGAATAAACCTCTAGTAGAAGTTGATGGAACCCAAAAAGGCCTGAACCTCCTTCTTGTTCTTAGGCTCTGGCCACTCTGCCACACCAGCCACCTTGACTAGGTCCATCTTAGCCATTCCATAAGAAATAATCAGTCCAAGATATTCAACCTTAGTCTGCTCAAACTCACACTTCTCTGGCTTAAGATAGAGCTGGTGTTGGCAAAGACGTTCCAGTACAATGCAAGTAATCTGACGATGCTCCTCTAGAGTCTTGGTATAGATGAGGATATTGTCAAGGTATACACACACAACACCTTCCACTATGAGGTCTCAGAAAATGTTGTTCATCATGGTCTGGAAGATGTCAGGGCTATTAGTGAGGCCAAAGAACATTACTAGAGATTCAAAGAGTCCACAATTTGTTCAGAATGCTGCCTTCCACTTGTCACCTTTTTTGATGTGCACATTGTTGTAGCCCCAGCAGACATCCAACTTGGTGAAGTAGTGCGCACCTCAGAGGTTGTTGACAAGCTCTGAAATAAGTAGTAAGGAGTAGCAATTCTTCACAGTCATCGCATTCAAGACTCAGTAGTCCTGAACCAGACATAGAGATCTATCCTGTCACGACCCCTCCCCTCCGGATCCACCCCGGGACACCCCCAGAACAACCCCCGGGACTCTCCCTCCGACCCCACAAGACACGCCCCGCCATCACGACCGCCGACACCGCCATCAGCCGCCACCAGCCCCGATCAGCGATCGGATCATGCAGATCGTTCCCGGCCATTACGCATCACGCACTGCAACTCCCTCCGCGCCAATTGATCGCGCGCCCCACATGCGCAATCCCGGAATACAGCCCCTGCCGCTACTCAATGACCCCCGGAACCCATCCCAAACACCCCGGAACCCCGAGACCTGGTCCTGTAGTACTTATAGCACAGTCCCCTGTTGTATTCGGTAGTCTTGATATTACTTTGGTTATTGCATGCCCTTTTGCTTGACTGGTACGCCTCAATTGGTACGCTTCAACTGGCACGCCTAAGTATTCGCGTGCTCTAAGTTTTGGTACGCACTTCGCGACTCTTGATTTACTAACTTGGTCTCGTCTTAGAACCTCTGGTTCACGACTCGACCCCCTCTAACCTCAGTTACCTCCAACCCAAAACCCCCGGACTCTAGTCCCCTATCCCGGGATTACCCCTGTCCTCGTCTTGAACCCCGGAGTCCTAGCCCCGGAGTTCCAGACACCCGAGTATTTGTAGGTCAAGTCCGCATTGTAAGGGCGTTGCTTTCCCGGAAAGCCCCCGACTCAGCGGAACCTGACATAATATCAAGACTCCCTCCTTACACCGTTCTTGATGGCTACGTATACTCACACTTACTACTCCACGGGGTACCAGACCGACCCTTACGGACGCCCGGTACCCGATCACTACTCCGCGCAGACCCCCTGCCCTGTCTATCCACCTCTTCCATACGAACCTCAATACCTCCACCGCCACTGGGCCCCCGACCCGTCCCTCTACGACCTGGGGCCCTCAGCCAGCTGGGCCCCTCCGCCCAACTTAGCCATGGCATGACCCGTGGAGGTCCCCTCGTACCGGAGCATCCCCGGGGGCCTGCCGGAGACCCCACCTGTACCCAGTGGACCTCGCCCCCCGTGGAGGTCCCCTCGTACCGGAGCATCCCCGGGGGCCTGCCGGAGACCCCACCTGTACCCAGTGGACCTCGCCCAATTCCCCCCAGCGAGGGTCCCTTTGCACCTACCCCCTACTATGGTTATCAGCGCCCCGTCCCCCAACCCTGAGAACCCCGAGGACCCCCCTTGTCATTACCCGGCTGCCGCTCCACCCGCTCGAACCCCTCCCTCGCCAATGGGACGACGACGCCTCGAGGAGTATGAACGGCAACGGGACGAGGTACTCCGCTCCCTCAGGATCTCACCTGAGGACTTCGCGCAACGGACAAGGACGCTGCTCGTGGAATTCGGACACGACAACTTCGAAGGCACTCCGGAGGAATGGGCTCACTGCCTGGTCGAATTCGGGGATCACCTCACGCGAGGAGAACTCCCGGAGCAAACCATGGTAAAGTATAGGCGCAATACGATCCTCCGGGAAGAATTACAGCAACTGCTCGACAAAGTCCACGCGTCCCCCTCCCCTCGGCCCCTCAACGACCCCGCGGACCCAGGTCGCTCAATTCACATTCGACGGGAACTCCCGGAACCGGCCCCAGCAGTCCCGGCAGCCCCCACGGTCCCCACTCCGGAGCAACAACAACGGGAAGAACGGCAGAACGCCTCAGCCATATTACGGTCCCTCAACCCGGCTGGAGGCCTCTTCGATCAACCCGCGGCCCGCACGGTAGGCTTGTCAACTCGCCGCAGGGCTAACTCCGTTCCTAGTACCTTCGAGACCTGGGGACAGCCCCAAAGACCCCTGGAACCCCTCCCGCGAACAGACAACGCCCGGCCTCCGGCCCTGGCGAACCCCAGCAGACCCCACGCGGACACCCCTAGCACGGACGACACGCTGTGCTACATCGACGAGCTTACGCGTGGCAACAACGAACCATGTCCCGTGCCCACACCTGTCCCGGTACCGCCCCCTATATCAGCTCTGGTCCCTCCAGAACGCAACTTCCGCCACGATCTGCCACCCCACTTCGACCTACAAAACCCCCCGCGACCCCCGATACAAGCACGACCCTCCCAGGTTGAACGTCCCCCGCGCAACCCAGTACCCGACCCAGCACCCAACCCCCCTCCGCCCGACCCGACACCGCCGAACCCTCCCCGACCACCTCCGCCACCCCCAGCTGAACCTCGAGGACGACCCCCAGGCCCTCCACCTCCGCCACTCCCTGCGTGGAGACCTGGGCCCCCTCCTGGCAGGAACGAACCCCCTTGGGACAACGGGCCTCCCGGGCGTGGACCCCCAGGTGAGCCACCTGGAGGAGGACCTCCCGGCGGGTGGGGTCCCACCCTTGGTGCTTTTCCTCCTCAAGGAGGGGGGGGTAATCACTACTACTACTATTACAATGCTGGCCCCCCTCCCTGTAACGCTGAGGCCAAAGACAACCTCTTCAACCTCCGGATGCGCTCGGAAGAGCGTTTCACCACCTTTATCGTACGTTTTGAGAAGGAAGCTTACAAAACAGGTTGGAACTACAGCGCCCTCTGGTACGCCCTTCGCCGCGCCCTGCCACAACGCATCAAGGACGTCCTCCGACTCGCCCCGAAACAACCCTCCTACGACGGATACAAGGCCCTCGTCATGCAGATCGACCAATGCTACTGGGAAGACCGCAGCGAGTATTCGAATTCCCGACCCCCCTGGAACCCTAGAGGAGGACCCCCTTGGCCCTCCGGCGAAGCCCCCAACCCCCAAGGTCGAAACCCCGGCGACCCCCCTGGAACCCTAGAGGAGGACCCCCTTGGCCCTCCGGCGAAGCCCCCAACCCCCAAGGTCGAAACCCCGGTCCTCCCACGTTCCCTGGCGGCCGACCCCCGGTGAGTCACGGCCCGCCCAATGCTAACCCCGGCAGCGGCGCCCGCCCCCAGGCCCAACTCAACGCCGCCGTGGCCGCCCCCAACCCGGGCGACGCGCCAAGCCCCGAGGAACCCCCGAAAGACCCCGAAGACTTCGACCTCGACGACGAATGAGACGAGGAGGCCCTCCGGGCCAACCGGCTTCAAAAGAAGGGACGACCCTGGATTGAAGTCCCGATGGATGTGCAGGAACGACGGAGAAGGGAAGGTGTCTGCATACTCTGTGGTAAAAAAGATCATTTCATCTCCGAGTGCCCCAAATGACAGGTCATGGGACGTGCCACCTGGACCTTCGAAGGGGAGGACGCCACCTACGAGTATTCGGAAAACGACCCGGCGATTTAGACCCGGAAGACGCCCTAAATCGCGGAATCGACCCCGACGTCTTCTCCGCCCCGATCTCACATCTTCGCTCCACGACACTCGTACAGGACACCCTCACAGCTTATCTACCCTCCCACTCTTCGCACTCTCTCCTCCTCAAAACCCGCCTCACCCCCTCCGGAACTCCCCTCAACACCCTCGTCGACAGTGGCGCCACCGACAACTTCATCGATGAAGCATGGTCTACCTTCGCCCCGGAACCCGCCCAGCGACTCCCGGTCCCGGTACTGTAGTACTTGGTGGCAAGTATTACTGTAGTTCTGGGGCTTATTGGTAACTCAGAAAGTTCCCTCTAATCCACACTGTTGCTTGCTGATTGCTTGAGGTAATGAGGTGCTTCACAGAATATTAAATACTCTGGTGGGCAGTAGAAGGTTCTCAGTCAACTCCAGCCTAAGCAATTCACTCCCTGGGAACTGCCGAGCCTTTGTTTTCCAATAGACTTCCAAGAAGAGGTTCAATAAACTCTAGCCTAGGTGATTCACTCCCTGGGAACCACTGAGCCTTTGCCTATCAAATGCCTGTCTATTCTCTACTAAACTTGGGCTATTTATACTGTTTTTCTGGTGCACAGACCACTATCTACACATGACTCTTTTGTTGTCAACTCCCCAGCCTCCAGAACATATTTGATAGTCCAATTTCCCTTTTGGGAGGCATGTTTCGGTGCCACCAGTTCCACCATTCAACTTCTTGTTCCACCATTCCTCCGGATGTTTCTGATTGCCACTTCCCCATTTGCTTCAGCTCCATTTAGCACGATCCCATTCATAGATCCTTCTTTCCCCTTTTAGCGCTTCCCTGCATTCCATGCTTCTTTTCCTTTCCCCTTTCAGTCATGTCAAATTGGGCATTGTCAGATCTGATCTTGATCTAGATCATCACAAATTGATCCCATTTTGTCACTTCTGCCAGCTCCCATGCTTCCCCTCCCCATTACAGTGGTTGGACTATTGTTGAGTGGATAGCTTGGGCTGGTCCCTGCCCTTTGTTCTGTACTGTCTGTGTATTTATTGGGGTGTTTTTGGAGATATAATTTGTTGAGACTGCTACCAGGAGGCTTACAGTTTTCAGCCTTATGATTAAATGTTTATTTTGACTTCTGGTGCATGTTGTGTCTCTGACTGCTGGTACAGCGTCGTATCAGTACGGCTCTGCCTCTTCAACGGAGACGCCTTTACGGCGGGGGACATCACTCATTTTGTGTGTATGCCCGTTACTTTCACCAACGGACAGACTCACACCCTCCGGATGTTGATAACCAAACTTCACCCTTCCACACCCCTGGTCCTAGGGCTTCCGTGGCTCCGAGACACCAACCCCCGCATCGATTGGCGACATCTCACCCTTCGCCTGACCCGGGACCCGATGCCCGACGACCAGCAACTCCCCTTCGACATCCCCCACTCTCCGGACCCTATCCCGAAGGACGGGCCCCCATCACCCCCCGGACTCCAGTCCCGTTCATCCCGATCCTTCGTCATCAATGCCAGGCTGGACGGCGCCCCAGGACCGATATCGGCCCTCATCGACAGCGGAGCCACCGGAGTTTTCATCAGCGACGCTCTCGACCTCCCCCACGACTCCCTCGACCAGCCCCTCTGCCTGCAACGCCTTGACGGCACCCCCTCCTCCTCCGGCCCC
This sequence comes from Macrolepiota albuminosa, assembly GCA_027475525.1. Lineage (NCBI taxonomy): Eukaryota > Fungi > Basidiomycota > Agaricomycetes > Agaricales > Agaricaceae > Macrolepiota > Macrolepiota albuminosa. The sequence continues at coordinate 412,889 of JAMWFC010000086.1, read as the reverse complement.
ATCCAGGGGTCTCACCTGGGACACGTGACCCTGGACAACAACTACGAGTTCACCTCCGACTTCCTGGTCACGCGACTTCACGAATCGACCCCGATGGTGCTGGAACTACCCTGGCTGCGTGACACGAACCCTGACATCGATTGGAGGACGCTCACCATGACCTTCCTGGGACCCGAAGACCACCCCTCGACCGCCGTGCACCTCCGGGCCACATCGATTGGAGGACGCTCACCATGACCTTCCTGGGACCCGAAGACCACCCCTCGACCGCCGTGCACCTCCGGGCCCTAGGGAGCAACCCGGTGCCTGACACCCCCAGTACAACAGCCGCGCCCTCCCCACATACACCACCCACGCCCTCGCCCACACCCGGCCGAGTCCACAAGATCCCTGATCGACCCCCAAACATTCCTCGGAACAAGTACAAAGGGCCGAACTACCTGGGCCGGTCTCAGACACACCTCAGACCTGCCCCAGCTGACACATCCGCGACCCCGATCGACCCAGACACACTCGACATCAGGATCATTGGAGCCGCCTCCTTCGCCCACCTCATGAAGGATGGAACTCCCACGTTCCAGCTACACGCCTCGCCATCTCTCCCAAAAGAGCACCTACGAGGAGACGCTATTCCCCCGGAGAAGAAAACCGAGGAGCAGATCCTCCGAGAAGTAGTTCCCCTGGAGTACCATGAGTTTGCTGACGTATTTTCTGAAGGAGACGCCAAGGAGATTCCCCCTCATCGTCCCTACGACCATACGATCGACCTCAAGAAAGGAGTCGCCCCCCCTTTTGGCAAGGTGTACAACATGTCGGAGGTCGAGCTCCGGGCCCTCAAGGACTACCTCGACGAAATGCTCGGTAAGGGATTCATCCGACCCTCCGCCTCCGCCGCCGGAGCCCCGGTTCTATTTGCCAAGAAGAAGGACGGCTCGCTCCGACTCTGCGTCGACTACCGGGGACTCAATAAGATCACCAAGAAGAACCGCTACCCGCTCCCGCTCATTGGCGATCTGGTCGATCGACTCCGCAGTGCCAAGGTTTATACAAAGATCGACCTCCGCTCCGGTTACAACAACGTCCGCATCGCCCCGGGACATGAGTGGAAAACCGCGTTCCGCACGCGGTATGGTCTGTTTGAGTACCTTGTAATGCCTTTCAGAATGACTAACTCCCCCGCCACGTTCCAATACTTCATGAACGACATCTTCCACGACATGAGCGACGTCTTCGTGATAGTCTACCTGGACGACATACTCATCTACTCCGACTCGAAGGAAGACCACCAGAAGCATGTCCGGACGTCTTCGTGATAGTCTACCTGGACGACATACTCATCTACTCCGACTCGAAGGAAGACCACCAGAAGCATGTCCGGCAAGTTCTCGAACGCCTCCGGGAGCACAATCTCCACGCCAAGCCCGAGAAGTGCTCGTTCCACATGGAAGAGGTCAAGTATCTTGGCGTCATCGTATCCCCGAACGGCGTCCGCATGGATCCCCACAAGGTTGAGGCCATCGTCAACTGGCCGCAGCCCCGGAACGTGAAGGAAGTACAGTCCTTCCTGGGTTTCGCTAACTTCTACTGGAGGTTTATAGACAACTACTCCGGGATCACAAAACCCCTCAACTGGCTCACGCGTAAGGACATCGCCTGGAACTGGGACAGTAAGTGCCAGAGCGTCTTTAACCTGCTCAAGGAGGCTTTCACAGTCGCCCCGGTACTCCGGCACTACGACCCGGCCCTCCCGATCATCCTGGAATGTGACGCGTCCGACTACGCCATCGCCGGGATCCTCTCACAGATGGAGTCCGACGGTGGGAAGCCCCGGCCAGTCGCTTTCTACACCCGGTCCATGATCGACGCCGAGCTCAACTACGACATTTACGACAAGGAACTCCTCGCCATCGTCGAAGCCTTCAAGCAATGGCAGGCCTACCTCGAGGGAGCCCGGCACCGGATCCAGGTCTATTCGGATCATAATAACCTGCAGTACTTCACCACGACCAAACAACTCAGTCGACGACAGGCCCAATGGTCCGAGATCCTCTCAGAGTACGACTTCACGATCCAGTACCGCCTGGGACGACTTGGCGCCAAGCCCAATGCCCTCACCCATCGACCGGACGTCTACCCCAAGAAGTCATTCGAGGCGGAACGCAATGCATTCAATCATCGCGTGGTGATCCCTCCCGAACATCTGAATGCCGTACTGATCTTAAACAACAAAGGAACCCTGAACCAGATCCGCCGCGCTCCCCGAGACAAGTACTTCACCGATCACGACCCCCGAAACTCTTCCGACGGAACCGACCGGGACCCCGCCTTCTCCTTGTCCCCCGACAGTACTTCACCGATCACGACCCCCGAAACTCTTCCGACGGAACCGACCGGGACCCCGCCTTCTCCTTGTCCCCCGACGAAAAACTCCTCCTCTGGGACGGCCGCATCTACGTCCCAGATCACGCCCGACTCTGCTACGACGTCCTCCGTCAACACCACGATCATAAGCTCTGGGGACACCCTGGGATACGTAAGACTCTCCAGCTGATCTCCCGGACTTACTTTTGGCCAGGGTTGAAGAAGGACGTGACCCGCTACATTCGATCATGTGAACCCTGCCTCCGGGCCAAGGTCCCCCGACACCAATCATACGGACTCCTGAAACCCCTGCCAGTCGGACAACGCCCCTGGTCCTCCATATCTCTGGACCACATCGTCGAACTCCCGGAGTCTGAAGGGTTCGATGCCATTCTTGTCGTTGTGTGCAGGCTAACCAAACAGGGCATCTTCCTACCCTGCCACACCACGGACACCGCCCCGGACTTCGCCCGGCTGTTCCTCGAGCACGTCTTCGCCAAACATGGACTCCCAGACGACATCGTCTCCGACCGTGGCCCTCTCTTCGTGTCCAAGTTTTGGACTTCTCTGTGTAAGGCACTTGAAGTAAAGACTAACCTCTCTACCGCCTACCACCCCAAAACCGACGGCCAAACCGAAAGGGTCAACCAGTCTCTCGAGCAGTACCTCCGACTGTACGTCAACTACTTGCAGGACGACTGGCACGCCGAGCTCCCCCTGGCCGAGTTCACCTACAACAACATGCCACACTCTGCCACCAGGGTATCCCCCTTCTTTGCCAACAAGGGATACCACCCTCGACTGACACTCTCGCTCCGGAACATCTCGTCGCACGCCGCCCACGAGGTCGCCCGGGATCTCCAATCCCTTCACGAGTTTCTCTGGGAAGAGATCGACATCGCGAACCGGGCCTACGTGAAACACGCCAACCGGAAACGGGAAGACACCCCCGACTGGGCCCCCAGGACAAAGGTATGGTTAGATCGACGACACCTCCGCACCCGCCGGCCCTCCCCAAAACTCGATCACAAGCGTCTCGGCCCGTTCAAAATATTGAAGAAGGTCTCATCCCACGCCTACAAGATCGAGCTCCCCCCAGGACTAAAAGGTCTGCACCCGGTATTCCACGTCCGCCTCCTGGAACGACACCCCCCGGATCCTTTCCCCGAACGGCGCCCCGAGCCCCCTCCCCCGGTCGAGGTCGAGGACGAGTACCACTACGAAGTTGAAAACATCCTCGACTCTCAGAACATTCGTGGACGACCCCACTTCCTCGTACGGTGGAAGGGATATGGCCCAGAAGACGACACCTGGGAACCATGCAAAAACCTTGAAGGCGCCCTCGACAAACTCCGGGACTTCCAACAATGGCACCCGGGAAACGACCTTCCCGGGCGCAGGACTCACAGACGGCAGTAGTGGGCGTAATCCCCACCTCTGGGCTCAGTAGGGATTCAACTCCCATGTGTACCTTCTACTTTCCCTTCCTAGAACTTACCCCTTTTTTTTAGTACCCTTTTCTCATTAGTAGCGCTCAGGGCAAGGTCTTTTCCCATCTTTTCCGCCTCATTACTTACACAACTTCCTTCTTACTTACTCCAAAGAGACAGGTATATACATTTTACTATAGCTACAATATCTACAGTCCCGACCGGGACAAGAGGCACAACGGACAAAAAAAAAAGGAGAAGAAACAACAAGAAACCGCCCCTAGAGTTGGGGCCCCGAACCGCCCTCACCCTCCCCTCCCCTCGGCCAGCCCCAGAAACCCTCCCCCACTCCCTCTGGGCCGTGCTCCTGCCACACCTCCTCGGCCAATTGGTCCCACGACAGGAGCTGCTCGCCCTCGTCCAGGACCCGCTCGAACCAGGATCCTGGGGCAGGCACGTTCCTCCGCTGATGCGCGGCCACCAGCCACCCCAGGAGATCAAGGCCGCGCTCCACCCCAGGGGTCGTCACCTCAGGGCGCTGCCCCTCCTGTAGCGAGGCCAGCGCCGCGGCCGCCCCGTCCAGGAGCAGACGGTGCTCCCGGGCCCAGCCTGAAGATGTCAGCAGAAGGAGTGATCCGGCGACAGAGGACTCACTCAAGGATGCCATATGTGCGACCACCAGATCGCGGCGCAAACCCTCCCCCACCTCCTGTCCCGAGGGGGCCCTCTCCGGGATCCCCACTCCCTGCCCCAACCTCGCCCACAATGCCTCCAGCTCTGCCACCGCCTCCTCCCGAGCAACCCGGGCCTCCTCCAGCTGCCGAAGCGCCTCCTGGCCCGCCTCGCCTCCAGCTCTGCCACCGCCTCCTCCCGAGCAACCCGGGCCTCCTCCAGCTGCCGAAGCGCCTCCTGGCCCGCCTCCAACTCCCTCTGCGCGTTGGTCCCCTCAGACTCCCCCGGGCGCTCCAGCAGGACCCTCACGTCCGCCCCCAGGGGCCGCCCCGACAGAGGCGAGAACACTGCTGGGGAAAGACGCGGGGAGGAAGCCAGGGGCGGGGTCCCAGAGGGCAAACGCGCCCTCTTGGAGGGCCCCAGGGAGGGGCTAGGCGACGCCCGCCTCTTCCCCTTGTCGGGGCGCCCCCCATGACCCTCGTGACTTCCGGTCCCGGCCCGGGTCGCCCGACGCGTGATCAGGACCACGGGCCGGCCCCGGCCCCCCATCCGAACGACCCCCTGGCCCCTCGACCCCCCACTAGCCGCCTCCGTGGGCGCTGCGGGCACATCCCCCACCGACTCCGCCGTCTCCACCGCCGGCTCCACGACCCAGTCCCGCTCCTCGACCCCCATCCTCCGGGTGACCCCCCCCAGCGGCCACCCCTGCTCCCGGGAGACGCAGCGCGCCCTCCACAGCGCCGATACGGAACACCGCTTGTGGTTGAGGCGGCATGCCTCACACACGGACATGTCCCGGCGGGACGAGAGGCCTGGGACCTTGAACAAGCAGGGGACCGTTCGTCGAGCGCAGTGGAGGCACTGCGCTGAAGTCAGCGACGAGACCCGAGGTAGGGAAGCACTCACCGGTCCGTTATTCACGCACCAGGCGTGGGTGGGTAGACCCCAGGGCCTCTCCAGGGCCTCCCCAAATAACTCCTGCGTCGCGTCCGTCCACGCAACGTGCTGACCCTCCAGAACTTCTGTTACGACTCCCACCGCCATCCCGGAACGACGGAAGCGAGGGGCAGGTAGCCTGGGGCAGGGAGGGGGTTGAGGGCGGGGAGGACAGACAGTCATCCGCGCAAAGGTAGGCGCGGGACGACTGGGGCGGGCCTCTGGGACAACACTAGGGCCCGCATCGGGAGCAGGCTCCGGGTGCCGGCTGGGACCCGCGACAGGATTGCTGAATTGTTCTGAAATAGGAAGGTCAGTGGGATAGGCGGACGACACGGGAAGACACTCACGTTGCCGGGCAAGCTCCGCCACGCGCTCCCGGTCGAGGCGGGCTCGGTATCGCGCGTCCCGGGCTTCCCAAGCCATGAGAGGCACGACCTCGTTAGTTTGTGGGGGCGTCGGGGAATGCGTCGGCGTACGCGACATGGTTGAGTTTGATGGTAAAAATTTTTTTTTCGATACGTGGCAGGTCAGGTGCCGGATCCCACGATTGGACCCCGGTCTGAACCCCCGGCTACGCGCACCTCGGAGGGTCTCGGCGCTGAAGAGGGGGTGATGTCACGACTCCTCCCCTCCGGATCCACCCCAGGACACCTCCGGAACAACCCCCGGGACCCTCCCTCCGACCCCACAAGACACGCCCCGCCATCACGACCGCCGACACCGCCATCACGCGCATCAAGGACCGCCATCAGCCGCCACCAGCCCCGATCAGCGATCAGATCATGCGGATCATTCCCGGCCATCCCGCATCACGCACCGCAACTCCCTCCGCACCAATTGATCGCGTGCCCCACACGCGCAATCCCAGAATACAGCCCCTGCCGCTACTCAATGACCCCCGGAACCCATCCCAGACACCCCAGAACCCCGAGACCTGGTCCCGTAGTACTTATAGCACAGTCCCCCTGTTGTATTCGGTAGTCTTGATATTACTTTGGTTATTGCGTGCCCTTTTGCTTGACTGGTACGCCTCAATTGGTACGCTTCGACTGGCATAGTCTTGATATTACTTTGGTTATTGCGTGCCCTTTTGCTTGACTGGTACGCCTCAATTGGTACGCTTCGACTGGCATGCCTAAGTATTCGCGTGCTCTAAGTTTTGGTACGCACTTCGCGACTCTTGATTTACTAACTTGGTCTCGTCTTAGAACCTCTGGTTCACGACTCGACCCCCTCTAACCTCAGTTACCTCCAACCCAAAACCCCCGGACTCTAGTCCCCTATCCCGGGATTACCCCTGTCCTCGTCTTGAACCCCGGAGTCCTAGCCCCGGAGTTCCAGACACCCGAGTATTTGTAGGTCAAGTCCGCATTGTAAGGGCGTTGCTTTCCCGGAAAGCCCCCAACTCAGCGGAACCTGACATATCCTTCTTCTTAATGAAGAAGACTGGAGAGGCCATTGGAGACTTTGAGGGACAGATGCAACCAGAGTCTAAATTCTTCTGCAAAAAGGCATCAAGCTCATCCTGTTCTCTGGAAGAGAGAGGATAGACCTTGCAGCTAGAGGGCTCAGCATTGGGTGTAAGCTTGATTGCATGGTCCCACTGCTTATGCTCTGGCAGGGAGTCAAATGATGCCTTAGAGAAAACATCCTCAAAGTCTTGCAGGTAATGAGAAACTGCATCTTGGAACAACTTAGGAGCAGAGTTGGCAGCAAATGCCTAAGCTAGCCACTGGGAAGTAGTTTGGCTAGCTCTAATCTCTGCTACAGTTGGCAGAGGTCATAATGTAGTTGCATAAATCCTATCACCTGTCTTAATAGCCTTGTCTAGAGACTTTGGGTCAGGAGCATATCCAAATTCACTCTCACATCCATTTTCTATCTGGGCTTCACTCACTACACCTCGAACATCCTCATAGAGGGCCTCTCTATAAGAGAACACCAAGGGGGGCAGATAGCAGCATGCTTACAGACTGACTCTCTATGCTCCTCTCTAACTTCCTTGGCCCATGTGGAACACCATTGAGAGCAGCAGCTCATGCTCACCTTACCCTTGGCCCAGTCAATCTCAGGATTGTAATCACACAGCCAGGAGAACCCGAGTATCATGTCCTGCTTTCCTAGGCTGGTGACCACAAAGACAGCACGCTCAGAATGAGTCTGATAACAAAGGACTAAATCCACCACTGAGCAGATGGATCCAGCTTTGTTGAGTGTACCATCAATGTTATAGACTGGAATAGGATGAGAGAGGGGTCAGGTAGTGAGCTGGTGTTGTTTCACATAATTGGTGTCCAGGAAGAGTCCAGTAGCGCCACTGTCCAAGAGAGCTACAACGCTCTGAGTCTGCTGAGTGTCAGTTGTCTCAATCTCTACATTCAGATGCAGAGAGTTGGGAGAGGAAGTGGAGGCAACAACATAGCAATGAGGAAGGTGTCATTTCCAAGCTGGGACATGTGATTGTTGGACAGAAGAAGGAGAAGAGGAGGTCTTAGCTGAGGCTTAAACCAAGGGGGTATTTTGTATGTTGGAGGGGGTGCTTATAGTTTCAGTCAGAGAATCAGGAACAGGGAGCAATACATTAGAAGATTCTACTGATAGACATGTAAACTGATTAGCATCAGGTGGCAGAGGTGTACAACTCATCTGTTGCTCTACTGAAAACCCTCCCCTGCAGAATCAAAGGACCCATCCAATGGTTCTGCTACAGCTTCCACAGGACCCAAGGACTCCTCCAAAGATTTTGTTTCAGTCTGTACATCTGGAGAGGGGTTTTCTCAAGCATCTTGGGCAGCAAGGAGCTGGAGAAGAAGCTCTTCCTGCTCTAAAGCTGAGAGATAGTGCACCTTCAACCCATGGGGACAATATCGAGCAAAGTGACCAGGCTTTCCATAGCAATGGCAGAGGAGAGGAAAAGAGGAACGTTGATGAGAGGTGTCAACATCTATAGGTACTCCAAAAGAGAGAGGACGTGCTGCAGGTACCTGAGCTAGGGGTGGAGTGCAAAATGGAAGGGAGGGCTGGATAGGATGACAAGCAGAAAAAGATGCCTGTGAGGTGGAGTGAGGGGCAGTTCCATGGTGGAGCTCACATTGTAACTCCATGAGCTGCCACTGATCACGTGCTACCTGATACCAGGTCTCAATACTTGTGTCGTCAGGTCATCCCTTGGCCATGCTGTTGATTTCATCCATGAGAGAGGGAAGGAGGCTATCTTGGAAGGTGAGACAGAGCTGAAGACCATCTGGATAGCAGGCCTGTTCAGCAAGAGCTCTGAAGGAGTTGATATACTCATCTGAGGTCTGCTTCTCCTGCCCATATTGATGAGGATCTCAGAGAGTGAGGGCTGCTACCTTAGCAGGGTCCAAGGAGAAGAACTCTGTCCAAAACTCCTTTTCAAACTGATCTCAACTTCCAAAACTCCACTTCTCCAGGGCATTAAAAGACTCATAGTGTGTACATCAAAGCTCACCCAGACTTCATGTAAGAAAGAATCCAAGTGATTTTGAGAGCATCAGAGGAAAAAGCCTCACCACTGAGCTAAATATAGGTAATGCAGGACTGCAGGAAACACTCATTTATTGCTCAGTCACCATTGAATGTGTCTGGGAGTGCTGTGCAAGGAATATTGGCATGAACTGGGGGAGAGGCCTCAAAGCAAGGGACTGGAGGTGTGTCAGCCCTAACTGGAGGTGCCTGGAAAGAAGTAGGAGGGAGAGGGAGGTGCTTTAAGAGGGCCTGAAGGGAATGGGAGATGGTGTCTGTGGCCTGATGTAATCCAGCAAGTTCGGTGGTGTGGAGGGTGAGGGAAGCTTGAGTAGTCTGCACCTGAGTCTCCAGAGCAAGCAAGCAACCCCAGGCATCATTTTGAGGGGCAGAAGTGTCTAGGAGAGTGACTGAGGAGGCTGGTTGGGTTATAGAAGCAACAGAGAGGCAGGGAGTAATCCAGTGGGGGAGGGACCTAAAGGGGCAAGAGAGGGCTCAAGCAGGCTGAAGGGGGCTCCCAGACCAAAATATAGAGACTTGTTCTGCTGTAAGGGCAACCTCTAGAGGCTGTGGCTCAGTCACATAGCTGGCAGAAGGAGATCCAAAGTGTATTAGAGTATGTACTGACATTATCATAATAACTACTTACTTGGCAGAGGGAGATCCAAAGAAAACAAGTCTAGGGATTCCCTATACCAGGTTGGATGCTTCTGGGGCTTCTAAAACTTGGCAGAGGGAGATCCAAAGAAAACAAGTCTAGGGATTCCCTATACCAGGTTGGATGCTTCTGGGGCTTCTAAAGCATGAGAAACAACTGTACAGTACAACAAAACCTTAAAAACTCGAAAATTGACTAACCAAACAACTGTGCAAACAAGGCAGGAAAACTCCGGACTTTAGAAGTCAGAAAGGCAAACTCCGGCTTATATAAGCAGTCTGGAAGCAGTGCTGAAGGGCCCACACTTGTCTGAATGATAGCTAAAGAACCAGAGCACCTCAAAGGTTGAGAATAATACTAACAGATAGTGTTGAGAGAATAGAAACAGCAAAATGAGAGAACAATAGAAGAAATAAGGAAATGAATGAAAGAAGAGTGAAGGAATAAGGAGTGAAAGAAGGAATAAATGAGGAGTCCCCTGACATTGTCTACATTTATACATGCCTCGATGTGACTGGACTATCAAAGATATTCAAGATCTTATCATAAAAAAGGTTTTTCTATGGGAATGCTAGTTACAAATTCAAATCGCATTGGCACTTTGAGCATGCAAAGATGTTGTTGCTTGTGCTGCTACTAGATCTGAAAAAACTCTTTCATTCTTCATCACCTTGCTCATGATGATTGCAGAAGATGACAAAAAGATAATATTCATTGTCATACCATTAAACCTGCTAGGAAAACAGAATATACAGATGTTAGAGAGAGCTGAGATAAGTGCTGTAGCTGTTAGTCATGATAATGCAAATGCCCAGACAGTTAAGGTGAGTTTTGATCCAGATCAATAACATTAGACTCACCTTGTGCATAGGAAGTTGAAGATGGAAAATATCATGTCATTGTAATAAATCCAGAGCTTCTCATGAGAGACAGTCACATTACAAATATGTGAGAAAAATCCAAAGTGACACTTTGAATACTGTACATTGCATTTAACAAAGGGCACTGCATCAGTCATTGGGCAAAGTTTCAAAAGAAGTACTCATGTATTGGTGAGCTCTGCTGCTTGATACCACATCCAATACCATTCTATGTGGCTTCTGCCACACTCTCTTGCAATGTAGCATAGTCTACTATTTTTCTAAGTGAGAGTAACTATTTTACCAGTATATACATCCTGCATAACTTTGTGTGCCTATTCCTCAGTGATCTCTTCTGTATCAGAGTGTGTAATCAAGGCATCAAGCATGTTGTTGAGACCAGGAATGATAGAATGGATGATATAGTCATTCTGTTGAAAGGCTCTATTGAGCAATGCAAGAAAGAGATCTATAATTGTTACATCTAATCTTTCAAGATGCAGGAGTATTTTGGCCACAAAAGCTGAAGTAAGAGCCATTTTCTTATACACCGGAAACTGATAGTTCAATGAATGTAACTCAAATGTCACAACACAGTGACAATAATAGAGATCAATTATCTAATGTCTGTAATTCTCTTAAGCAAGCAGTTCTTGGATAGTTTTATTGGACCCAACATAGGGTTAGCAAAGTCACCTGACACACTTTTTTGCCAGTTGCTCAAGGCTCATATCATATGTCTGTTGATGGGTTATGTCCCGTTTTGGACATAGCTACATAAGTGTACAGCCACCATCCAAATTGGGAAACTGTTCCCATACTTGTAAGTTTCAAGAACTTTGTCATTGTTTTCTCTCACACAACTCAACATTGTTGAGAGTTCCATACCACAAAAAGGCACTACATTATGTATCATCTCAATCAGAGTAAGTTTCCAATCTTTTTTATGATTCAAAGCTCAAATACTAGTCTCATCCCTGTTTCTAACAGTACTTATCCGACTTCGAGGTGACTTTTCTTTCTGGTACAACGTAAAGGCTCTTTTTCAATCCTTTGCACTATGGTTTGATACTCAGACTTGACACCATTGTACTCTCTGCCTCAATTTACCCATTCTAAGTCTCAAACTTGTCACTCTACTACTACAGCTGTGACTACAATGTGAGTACGATGGGGCTGTTGTGCTAATGAGTTCTATATAGAGTTGTGTATATCATCAGCTACTAAACAATGTTGCTTTGGCTTTTGAGAGATCTTTTTTGCAGAGTTTTGATTTGAGTCTTCAATATTCAATGTTCAATGTTCAACTCCAACATGTGACTAAGTCAACCAAATTATTTGTCGTCAACTAGAACTTCTACAGTCATAACTCTGACCCTCAAAATATGTCTGGCACCTCAAAATCTGGCCGTGGAGGTGCTCGTCCAGGAGCAGGCCGAAAACCCAAGATTCTCACTGTCAAATCAAGTTTCTTCACAGGCGTTACGGTTCCAGGAAATGCCCTGAAAACTCCAAATCCATTCTTTTCTCGGGCATCCGATGTGACATCTAGCAAGAAAAATGTATCCTCAAGCTCAGCAATAGGTATGTTGAGCATGTGTGCATGATATTGAAAGACTTTCTAATATGTATTTCTTTTAGACCCCTGTGTTCTTACCAAGGTATGTTGAGCATGTGTGCATGATATTGAAAGACTTTCTAATATGTATTTCTTTTAGACCCCTGTGTTCTTACCAACAATGAATATTCATGTTTACAGTCTGAGTGGGATTCAGTACTAGGATACAGGATGATGCCCAAGTTGAAGAAAGTCTTTTTAATAATCTGGAAGACTTGTCCAATACAATGTACCGAGCAGAATGCGAGGCTGAAGCTGATAGTGTTATTCAGGGAGTACACATTGAATATCTCCTGGGTATTGTGGACAAGCTAAAGGCTGAAATCAAGGCCACTGGAAATATAGATTGTTATAGAAAAGGCACATTTTGGATTTGTACCAAGGATCATGTATTCGCACTCCATTCAACCAAGAGCAATACTTCAGGATATTCTCCGACAGAGCTCTATCATCTTCCTATCTTTGTCTGGCTCCCTGCACTGCTACCTGGATGGCCAGATTATTTCTATTGCTCAAAATGCAAACACCATCTTGTTCGTAATGGTATGTCCTTTTTTAATATATACTATTGTTACTTATTTGAAATCTATCAAAATGCAAACACCATCTTGTTCGTAATGGTATGTCCTTTTTTAATATATACTATTGTTACTTATTTGAAATCTAGGATGGAATAGCAATCCTGTTGCACGTAGAGTCTGCAACTTGCATAACGATTACTTTCTCTTGACTGCAAGATTTGTTTGCAACAAAGATGCGGTATCCAATCCTGGATGTGGTGCTTCTTATCAGGGTACCGATCCAGATATTCTCAAGCAACTTCCACAATATGTTCAAGAAGCCTTTCCTGGTAATTATGCTATCCTCTGACAGTAATTTTAGTTTTAACTTTTGATGATACATGTTTAGCATATATCACAGCACGAGGAGCTATTAATAAGAATTTGATGGCTCTCATGCGTTCTCTTTTTTCAACACGCTTTGGTCCAGAATCCTTTTCATCACTCTTGAGTGAGATGCGGCACTTACACCATGCACACTGTGAACTATCATATCTTGCAGCATGTACATCTTTTCACTATTATGGAGAGCACAAGCCTGAACCATTTTCCAAGTTTGAAGATAAAACTCGATATGCTGGCACTCATCCATCGACACAATATTGTAAATCAGTATTGAACCATTTTCCAAGTTTGAAGATAAAACTCGATATGCTGGCACTCATCCATCGACACAATATTGTAAATCAGTATTTGTGGATTGGACACATGGTCATCGAGTATTTTATGACCGTGCAATGGCTTCTCTTCCTGGAGAAATATTAAAAGGTGATCACACGTTCAAGATATGTCATATTCTGCTCAGTATTCCAATTCATGTTTGATGTGGATAGATACTAATCTATATATTACTAGCTCATCAAGAATCTTGCAAAGCTCAATGGAGAACCAACTCATGATGCTATGTATACAGTAGTTAATGAGTGGGAAGAAGTTAGAAACCAGGCGCTCACTCTTACAAAAAGCCTATCCTATGTTGCCAAAATGTACAGTGATATTTCAGAAGGGTTAAAAGAGCATGGGCATCCTCCTACTGCTTTAATGTATACAGATAATGCATCAGGTAATTTAATGGTCATCTATTAACATTACATTTGTTACTTATTATATTTTCAAGGTGAAATAGCATTCCATGAGATGACAACTCAATCACTGCAGAAAGATGTAGTTCATGTCGAACTCAATCCATATGCTCATCTTCCTTTTCTCATAATACCACCTGAAATCCGGTGTGTATATTATGAGAACTCCGATCTTATTGACAGTGCATGCCTCTATATTCTAGAGAGTCTTCCTCTTAATGGATCACATCTAGTTATTGGGCTTGATGTAGAGTATGAGACAGAAACTACAGGCCAGGGGGGCCCTGGTACAGTTCCACGGTCACGAACTGGTCAGCTTGATGTTATCCAGCTTGCTACTCAAAACACAGTTTATGTTTTCAAAGTAAGGTAACATTATATATTATTTCATCATATAACTGAGCATGTCTTGTAACTCAAAACACAGTTTATGTTTTCAAAGTAAGGTAACATTATATATTATTTCATCATATAACTGAGCATGTCTTGTAGGTATCTCAATTTCAAACTTCTGCTTCTATTCCTCCTTGTTTGCGATCTATTTTGATCTCAGAACAGATCATCAAAACAGGACAAGAAATTTAAACCAATCTCTATTGTATAGCGGAAGCATGGTCTTTGACAGAACTCACTTCACTCCTTGCCCACTTGAGGCATGCACTATTGATCTTGGATCTTTAGCAAAGCTCAAAGGTAAAGTTGTGGATGCTACAATTGGGCTATCAGCTTTATCTGCAATTGTTCTCAATAAGCAAATTTCTAAGCCAGATAGCATTCGGTACTCACTCTGGTCTTCTGCAACCCTTACTCAAGCTCAGAAGGATTATGCTGCCCTCGATGCATATGCTAGTTGGAAATTATGGGAGGCTCTTTCTATACTTCCATCTGTAGGCCAGAAAATAGCTCAAAATACTCCTGGCCAGCTTGTCCACCTATATTCAGGGGAAAAAATTGTTGCCTCAGGATCTATCATTCCTCATCAATCAGTCATTACTGTCCCATCTTTTGAAGTGGATTCTTCCGAAGTGTATTCTATCAAGGTTACTCCATCCCGTACAATTATTCTTGTTGACAAAATTGTGGTTCCAGGATTTATTCCAACATTATATCGAGGAAGTCTTGAGGCACTATCTACCATTCTCACTCCTTTTCATCTTGTAGTCTCAAGGTCTTCACTTCGTACTTGGTCAGCTATTCCACCAACTTTACCACCACCACCACCTGCTCTTGACATTCTTGCTGTTTCTTCTTCAAGTTCTTCACCTCTAAATGTGCATTCTATTCTGGAAAATGCTATAGGCTTATACAAAGATCATCAGAATAGCTCTGATTCTGATTCTGATTCTGATTCTGATTCCGATGGTGGCTTGGATTATATTCCAGAAACTGGTCTAGAGGTAAATACATTAAATATTACCTTATTACTCATTACTGAGTTCTCTCTAGAAAAATATTTCATTAACTATACAAGCTAATTCCGAATCAGATAATGAATTTGGTCCCTACAATGACGTTGACAATATGATCCGTGCAGTGGACCTTGATTCTCTTGAATATTCCAATTCCCCAAACCCACTTCATCAGCCAGCAGAAGTCTCATCATCACTTCCAAGCAGGCTTTTCAATGATCTATGGCATGTACAAGATTGTCTCTTACGGCTGCTTCCAAAAGGCCACTCTGGGTTCAAAGCTTTTGCATCTGCATTTAGTCAAGTTCTGCTAGTTCCAGATGAATCAGATGTTGTAGTGGTTATGTCAATTTATGAGAAACGGGGCCTTACTTGGTCTTATGCTTCCCGAGCACACTCTGATGCAGTCCAAAAACGTGTTCGACGGTACTGTCCTGGGCCAGAAGTATTGGTTCCTAGTTTGAAGACACTTTTTGCATGTTGGAAAGATGTGCAATGCTCACAAAATCCTGTAAAATACAGTGTTTTCTTTTCTAAACAGGCTTGCAAACAGGCAGAAGCTATTATACGTGTTGCAGAACTCGGACTTCTGTCTGATCTACCTGGTTATTCCTTGTACCGAAAGATAGGCACAGATCCCGATGGACTCACAGTCTATCGATGTCTTTGTGGAACAAATTCTGTTGAAGGTGGCATTCACATGCCTCTTCGCCGTCGTTTTGGATCTCTTCAAGCTTCTCCTGAGCTTGGTGACAGCTTGTTAACCAATATTTGGCATAGACGCAATGCTGTCGCAGCATAGCCATAATAGGTTTATTCGTGTACAATAAAACAACGTTAATAAACTGAAGTTCGAAGGTAAGAGACAATTCAAACTTCAGCGTACGGCTAAGTTTAAATGGATTTTTACTTATGAGACATAGGTGGAGAAAGGATAACATAAGAATATGTATCAGTAAGCGTGTTAATTTAAATGATTATAAAGCGTGTATAAGCGTACGCAATAAATGATGAAAACATGATGTTGGTTGCCAGAGTCAGACATCGTTTCCATCGACAAATGCTACAGCAAGTATAATTCATATTCCTCTCATTGATAAATTGTGTTCAATTTATATCAGGTAGGATATTTCAATCGCACAGGTAAACAATACAGAACACACTTTGACACTTGGATCATGGACGAAATAGCAGAGCTTGCTATTGAACTGGATATTCTTCCATCATTTCCTATGCCACCAATTCTTGTGACACGGATTGCGACACGAGAGTCATCTGGCATTATCAAAGTTCCAAAATCGCTTGCTTCAAGTTATGGAATGTGTCGCATCGAAACTGCTATCCAAGAAGGCACTCCGTATTACCGTGACATTCCTGTTCATCTTCTTACTCATTTATCTACGGCACCACACAGTACTTACGCATATCTGCGTGAATGACAACAAACAGCACATCCTGTAGTCCCAATACATACTCCTGATGAGTATGCACTCTTCAATGAGCTACTTGCCACCAATGCATTCAACATTCGAGGGGCCCGTGCACCACCCGCTTCACAAACTGCTAAATCAATCAATTTTGAAAAGCTCACACTATGATGGAACCAGGTTGTACACAAACGGCCTAATCAAAAACTATTCTACAAGATCCCACAGTTGCTAGAGTGGCATCACAAAGTATGGGCAGCATATAGAGCTGAAAAAGCAACATTACTAAACAGTGCTCGAGAACGAAAAGCTATTACTGACTTACTAAATGATTCCACCCGACGTGCCCAAGTGCTTCCTGCTCTCACACTTCCAATACAATCAGTGACATCAGTAACACCCTCAAATGCAGATAGAAAAGAGAAACCTGGTAACGGTAAGTAGCATTGGTGTTTAATAATATATAACACTTACTAGTGCCAACCGAAGATGATTTTGACCAAGTAAAGCTTAAAAGCTCACATGAGGCAGGTGACCAAGATATAGATGCTGCGAATCACCTCCAGCCAATCAGCCATCCTTCCACAAGACTTTCTGAACCTATGCAAGAAGTCATGACTATACCCATAACAATGGGAGCCAATTCAATGCCCACATCATCAAATACTAGGATATTTGTTTCAGAGGATATGATTGGAGGAGGAAAGAGGCGTACCAAACGATGTGCAGCATGCCGTGATCACAATTGCCCACTTGTGGACACTTGCAAAGGATCAGGAGGTCGAGCCCATTGTCGATGTGTTAACCACGGGCGAGCCACAAGAGATGTGAGGGGGCAGAAGAGGCTGAGAATAGACTGAGTTCAGATAGGAATCGACACCGATTTTGTTACCATTGACCAATGGGTACACAATATGAGTTGTGTTTGATGTTTGACGTTCAACGTGGACGCGTTTGGACTTTCCGGAGAATAAATTACATCAGCAAATACCGATAGAAAAAAAAAGGCCAACGAGGTTCGAACCATATGAAGGACCTCACCGGACAAAATTATAGTAATTGATTAAGTTTTTCAAGAGCTGAATTTCGATCAGAACTGTGCTTTTATCTAATAACTTCAATTGTTGAATTTGATCCCAAATTTTTGATTTGATATTAAGTTCTCACGTTCTTGTTTGCTTTCGAGCTTTGATTTCGGACTTTAAATCTGTCTCTTAATTAACGTACAAAGGATGTCGATGACCCTCTGTCGTTATGGTAAGGTCTCCATAAGATCTCTTGAACCGTTCCGTCGCGTGGATGTATGTGAACAGGTCTTTCACTGCGTTGGGGTCGCTGAGTAAGCTGGCCATGGCATAGGTCCTCACCTGATTGACAATGAATTAATGACACGTCATACACGATATATTATAGTAACTGTTGGGGGTACCAGAAGACAGAATGGTGCTTGCTGACACATATGCTATTCTCTCTGGAAAACAATGGGGATTGTTATCAATGGCATGCAATTTTGTCATGTGTAACTTGACAGGTTCAAGGGATGGCTATCTTTAGCCTCACGATGCAATATCGACCATCCGTCATCTCGTCGTCCAGAACAAATGTCATTTGTCATGCTTCCCTCAAACGCCCCAGGACTATGATCAATTTTGTATCAGAAACCTGTGATCTCGCTGCTCAAGGTATCGGTATACATGAATTTAGCGTTTCTCGGCGTCGATTCTCTGATGTCCAACTTATTTGGCCAGATTGCGCTTGCGTTTACAGGAGCACATTGCACATGCTACAATTTTGTACATCCGTTGTGGACATCATCCACAAAGTCTCCACTAGAATGATTACCGGAAGTGCAGCTGGACGTTACTCTCCTATGGACGTGCTGCATCGACTCCTAGAACACTTGTGCCCTCAGCTTCCAAAAAAGGCCTGAGCCGAAATCATGAGCCGAAATTGCAAGCCGAAATCCCAAGCCGAAAGCACAAGCTGAAGTCAACAGCTGAAAATAAGCAGCCAAAACAAATACTGCTATACAAATACCAGAATCATCGTGAGAAAAATTCCATCTCAAAAAGTGGAGAAATCTAGTCAAAATCAGGTCAAAATCCGGGTGCAAATACATATTTCCCTTTGGAAAATTTTGTCCGGTCAGGTGCACCAAAGAACCAAGCGTAGAATGAACAAATACCCTGATTATGCGCTCAAGACCAATAGACCAAGTATAACCTTAAGGATTCTCTATTTATGCTCCACATATACGGGACATAACAGTTTTGAAAACTTTGATTTCATCGACTGACATAACATGTGAGCCTTGCTCAACAGCAAGTTTTCACCTTAGGTTTGTTTATTTGGTTATTGATATTTGATAGATATGATTAGATACAGTTCTACATATCAAGCATTTAGTTGGCGAGCGAATTCAAGCCGTTCGAGTGACTGGTTTTAGGAGTCTGTTGCTTCTCTGTCTTGACTCTGTTCTCGGATTTGACCAATTGGCTCGGCATCTCTGCTTCCGTTTCGGCTTACCGGCACCTTGACCTCTTGACTGTCAGCTCTTTGACTTCGTCGTTTTCGTTGTGGTAGAGGGGGAGGGATTGCTGATAGAACCGTTCACGACGCATATACACATTTCGCTATCTTTTTCGACCTTCACCCTTACCCTCCGCTTTCGACTCTTTCGACTACGTTTCCGGTCCATCAACTACTCCATCCCACGTACACATCGTTAACTGAGGATTCTCTCGTCTTACCTTGAGACGATACTACGACTGCTCTTTCTTACTGGTGTCTGTCTGTCACTGGTCTACAAATTTCTATTACGTCACGACGGACGATATCTTACGCTTACATCGCTTCCACACATTTTTCCTACCTAATCCGACTTCTACACCTACACTTGCCATTCCTCACTTACAACTTCGTACTCGATCCATCAATTAGCGCAACTCACTGCCACACCGGAACACAGACTTATGAGTCCGGCGTTTCGAGACCATCGTAGTGGTCACCTGACTTCGTGCTGAACTCTCATCTCTTGAACTCGCTTCAAGTTTTTCGCGCGTGCTACGCTCCTTCTCGTCATCTCTTGCGTGTTATCGTCTCAGACCGTGTCCTCCGACGACGCCTCAGGGGATACCCTTTGTACCTCGAGGCCCGTTCGTCGTCTGGTCGTACGGCTCAGAACCCCTCTAGCTCAACCCACAGATTCTCGAGCGACACCGCCCATCGAACGGCGCGCTCCTCTCGCCTCCCTGCTCCGTCGTGGCCTCCATTCGCGAGCTCACTGAGGATACCTCTGCTCCAGACAAGGACCCGAACTCTGACCCAATCTCCGATAACACCCCATCCCCAATTCGATCGCGCCCTCCCCAATCCGATTGTTTGAAATCCCAGCCCCGCCGAAAACTGCCACCTGGCCGGCCCTCTCCTCCGATCGAACTTTGAGATCTTACTGCTGCTGGCTGTTTCGGTCGTCAAGTTACACGTTGTTGGGGTTTTTCGAGGTGAGTCTCCCCGCGTCTACAGTTTTCGACGTCCACTTACTATTTTCAGCATTAATTGGGTATATTGGGAGCTCTCTTATTGTACTATTTGTCTGCCTCGATTTGAGGCAGACGTATCACTATTAGGCACGAAGGAAAGGCTAGAGGTAATGGTGAAGTTTCTGGAAAAACCGGGGCCTTTACGAAAACGGGGACAAGTAGAGCACAGAATACAGTGCCGACGGGAGCAAAGAAGGGGAGAGATGGTGAGGCGGATTGGAGGAGACAGGGAGACAGTATACAGGCTGGAAGAGGAGGAGTAGGGAGGAAGAAGGGCTGGGAGAGGAGAAGCGTGGTGAAACACAAAACGGCATGAAAAAGGTGGACATGGGAACACACACCACTGGAGGTCAAGACAGCCCGTGTACGCAGACACACCGGCAGGACAGAAGAAACGAATTAGGTCCAGAGACCAACACAGTCCAGTTCCCAACCCTCAATCCACATGTCCTACCGGGGGGTAGTACGTAACGTGACTCAGCCCAACACATACACCACCAAAAACCAATACAAAGATACTGCGCAAAGTTACAATACAAGCCCACACATAGATAGAGCACCATTTGAAACACCTGGAGTAGTGTACGAGATAGGCTCTACCCGTCTCTTAGCCCTGCAAAGCGGCTTGTCGGCAGCAAAGATAGAACCCATTCATTCATTCAGCCAGCAAATGTCCACTCCATCTTTTAACAACATCTTGACCAAGACGTCAAAGGTGTGAAGGACGTCAAAGATGGACCTGACATGGTCAAGGGATGCGACGTCTTGCCCAATATCAAGGTACACACGGACATGTCTTCTCAAGATGCTTGTCAAGATTTCATCGTGTCTTGACAAGATCATGATTATCTCGCCCGAGATCACCCATAGTATGTATACACTTTTTCCTTTTTTTAACGCCTGTTATCGTTTCAAGGGGTAGTTGCATGATGCATTGTATCTCACCGTCCCGGTACTGTGCCGATTGTGCTTGAATTGAGGAACAAGAGCACATCGACCCAACTGGTATTTGCACTACAAATAGTTCCCTGATTCCTCGCAAGGACCCGTAAGTGTATGGAAATAACCCTGAGCCATTGTCTGGAGGAAAACATCTCAAGCAACTAAAACCCAAAATACCTAATTTCTATCTCAATTCCGATGGTCCGTGATGGAAATCGGAGTTTTGATGTAATTCTGGTAACTTGTACTATCAATAGATGTTTCAAGTGGTTATTTGGATATTCCTTTTCCCAACTCTTCCAAGTTATTTGCATTTTTTACTGCCCGTGGATGCAGAACCGAATAGTTATAAAAGGCCAGGTTTTAATCTTCATATGTTCCTGTGTCTTCTCTATCGCCCCCCCTAAAGTCTCTCCAACACCGCCATCTTCAAGAAAAAGCCAATCAAAGCACGACGCGTGGCATTTCCCTCACTCCTTGATTCTTTCGGTTTCCTTAAGTTAGAAACCAATCTGTCTCGGACGGCAATGTCTAGTGCGTCAGCAGCGTTTGAACCGATCCTTCTGGGTAAGCGTGTAATTCAAACAATGAGCCCTAAGTTTCTGATCTCTCTCAATCTAGCCTTGATAATTGACTTGATGTATGAGCATTGTCCTTATCTCTTTCAATGCTTTTTTGTATTCATGCCTTTTTACTTAGGCTTTTGGGAATTACATTCTCACAAACTGTGTATTACTTCCGGATGTATTCCAGTGATCATTGGATGTTAAGAGGAACAGTGAGTCTAGACTCTACAGATGTTCTTGATCTATTGCCTCCAACTCATTCGTCTACAGGTTTTCATACTTGTGTGAGTAATAGAGGATGGTGTTTTATCTATGGATCAGAAATTCAAGTTTTGCAAGCATACTGGAATGTGCACAGATGGCTCTCGTGTCATATGCAATGCATAATGTCTTTGTTATTGACAAGATACCTGAAAACACACTCAACATGCTTGATTTTGATTTGTCAGTCCTGATATCATCAATTATTTGTGACATTGACCTTCCTTCTTTCAGGCAAAGTACAGTATGTACCATATTTCACTTAGATGTTCAGTCTTGTAGTTGTTGATGCAGTTGTCAGATTTTTTACACAATCACAGTGCGTCATTACTTATTTTCTTCTATCCATAGTCCTTATTAAGATGATAATAAAGATATTTGTGCCATCAGCAGTTCAGAGGTGTGCTGATATTTTCAAGTAACAATTGTTCTGTCTGAAGCCACCATCAATTTTGTCAGCTTTTTTACATGGAGAATATATCGTCGCAAGTGTCATGGCCTCATTTTACATTGCACCCCATACTCAATCATCTATAGTCAGTCGTGGATATCTATGGCAAAAACCACTTGTTGTGTTCATAGTATGCACTATTTAATCATACTTCTGTACACTTCAAGCATCAATCATCTTTGTAGATTATCACATCTCTTGTGCAATATGGTAAGTATGCATTCAAGCTGTTTCTCATACCTTTACTAATAAACTGTCTAGGTGTTGGACAATGTCAGGATGACTTTGTATTATTCCAGGAATTTCTGATTCTGATGTGGCTTATTGTCTTCTAGTGCTTGTCTTATTATTGTATGTGTCATTTTGTCAATTAGCACAACTTGAACTCAGGTACAACAGGTATAACCATATATATGACATTGTCATATTTATGCCACTCACACGTGTATGAATATAAATGACTCTAGAAGTGTTGCCCAGTTCTGACTTGGGTTGGAGACAGGCTTTATTACCAGTCTATCTGACTATGTCCATTACCTGTGACTTGTCTATTAGTGCATCTCTTGTCTATCTTCTAAGAAACATGCACACTGGATTTACAAGGTGGGTTGTATTATGATCCTTGCTTTTTCTTCAGAGAAGTTGATTTGCTTTCAGATCACAAAATGCAATAAATCGTCTAGTTGTCTTTAGGCAAGATAATTAATTTCTGTGTCATGGTTTGCTTATCCATTGATTTAATAGTATGAGCATTGGACTAGTGACAAGCATTATTGCAATTGGTACACTCCTGAGTGTAAGTAATATTAATGCAAAGTTACTGAATTATTTCAGATACTCACCTATAATAGTATTTTCTTGCTGGAGATCTTGTTTATAGTTGTATGTCTTCATAGTAAACATTACTCTGATACTAATGAGTGCTACCAAGTTTTTCTCCTGATCAATGCAAGAAGTCTGTGTAGGAAGTTTTTCTTGTTACAATTACTCACTTTTCATTTTAGTATATTTCAATTCAATGCTGGTAACGTATGTCAATCTTGTATTTCTCTATCATGATTTTTCCATTATGATGACCATGTGTCACACAGGCTTAACTCTCGTATCAGAGTCCGAAGGATGTTTGCACAAACTATGATCAGAGAAACAAATTTCCTCGAAGAATGAGGTATCTTTCTTGGAGGCACTGCAAGTAATTGTTTCTCTCTGCATAGTCATTCCAATTAATTCTTTATCATTGACTTTAGATTATCATGAAAGATAGTATTTCTCAAATGTAATAACTCTCAACAAAGGGCATGGAGTTTTGATATCAAGATATTCAGTTCTCAATGGGTTTTTATCTAATCCAAGTTTAGGATTTATCTTACAAGACCAATTGTTAATTATCTAAAGACTAATTCCACCATGTGATGGAGAAAGAAAATAGATGTGCTGAACAATAAGACTCACTGTAAGATGTGAATCAACTGCTTATTGGAATTAGTGGGGTCTAACTTATGAGATATAATGGTTGCCCAGTGACTGAAATGCCCCCCCAAACTCCCTATCCAATCCTTTTATTTTTGTGTTTTTCCCTCTGTAGTGGTGGTGATGGATTATGTGTCCCTGACACACCCCACAATCCCTCTCTAATACTCACATATGAGGAGGTCCCATGACATCCCTTGAAAGCATGTACATGGTTGGTTGAGGAAGTCAACACTCATTATATAGAAGTCAGTTCTCCCTCTAGCTCAATTGATGAATGGCTACAGAGACACTTTTAAACTTGAGCTTCTCTATAATACACAATCTATATCATACAACTGCTACGGCTACAATACAAGTATCTTCTCAACAGACATTGGTCAAGGAGGGCTAGGTATATCTGTATAAATAAGTTTTGGAGAACGTGCAAAGTCTGTGTCATATGTGGTCATTCAAAGTCTGATTTGCGTTGTTCCGCAGAATTTTGAGCATTCTCATGACTTGGAATAGAATCCTCGAGGGCCGGAGGATCACGTGTTACTACGACGTCTTTGGTGATCACCATCGGCGTTTGAGAAAATCTTCTAAAAGAGGCCGAATCATGGGTGCTATCGGACCCTCGTTCACTGTGTACAATGATGAGGTTGAATGTTATCGCCTATCTTCAAATTAGGCTGCATTCCGTCGACGAAGGCGGGGACTTACAATAATTTGAATCAGCTTCATATGGAATTATGTAAGATTTCGATATTGGACAAGGGGAAAAACTTACTATACGTTGTACACCAAATTGACTGTTGTGGTGAGTCAAGTAGACAATGAGGAGCGCTATGAGAGATATTGTGTAAATCAGTCCAGCTTCGATAGTGACGCGAATGGCTCTTGAGAGCCGGTCCTGTTGTGGGAGTATGAAAGAGCGATAACGTGAAGATCCTCTTCTAACATTCCATATTCGAGAAACAATCAAAGTGGATGTGATACAATTTGTGCTCATCGCCATAGCGTAGAAGGTGATGATGAGAGGAGTCAAGTTTTTTTCTCTGTTACTGAGGGTTGTAGCTCCTGATCCAATGACGGTCGCTGCAATGCCGACTGCTACGCAAGATAAATCAAATATTTGTGGGAAGACGAACTCGGAGACGCACCTAAACCCACTAAAGACGTCAGTACAGAGAACACAATCACTCGAAATTTTTTGTTCCATGCCATAAAACAGCGGTATATCTTGGAGGACATGAATTCAGAATGCGAAGAAGCACCCATCAGAACGCACTAATACTGAGTCACCGAGCCAAGTCTGCACCACATATAAACAAAAAGATGCGTCACTCCACCATTGGAAGTTTCCTTCGAAATCGAGAGAGGCCTTTGGATCTTCCTGGTAAAAAAGTGCTACGCGAAAGTGCAATTCTATTATTGCATCTGCAGCAGAGATGGAAAACATGGAAAGGGCAACGGACACCATCCACCAGGGAATATCTTTGATCGGTCGCAGTCTTCCAGCGAACAGGGTGAGCGTCGAGATACAGTAACAGAATGAGATTATATTGATGCCTAAAGTTGTGTCAGCACAGGTACAGAGGACAAAGTTTCCATCATACCAAACGCCGTCGTCTGGAGGAAGTACGTAATGATAAACGATAGTTTGTCAGAGAACATCAGGAAGAACTAGGTGGTCAAAAGCACTCCACTACGCTATGGCTTATGTGAAATTCTATTCTGTCCATGTCTCGCCTGTGATCGGACAGCCCCATTACCGGTCATCATACTTTTATACTCTAAACTCGAGATGGCGAGGTAGTAGCACTCGGTAGCGTTGTGACGTGCAAAAAAGGAGGTCGATAAAAGATGAAGGAAATCAATCGCAATCTGTAGAGAACTCTTGCAGAACATCCAACTGAGTTGTGTCGAATACATGTGTCTATTATATACATTGACAAACAAACGCGTCACTGTAGACTTACTGCAGTGTCTTTTTTCAATATGATACATGTACACGGTCAATAGAATTGTGAATGACATTGGTATTTCTTAATTTACTAAATTTCAGTCTTATGCTTGTCGGTAAAGGTCTCGACGCGTGTAAGTGACAATCTCAATCTTATCTCCCATGATCAGAAGCAGGATCGGAACAATCCGATCCCATTTTTCTTTTTGTCGCAACGATTACAGGTCAACGTAGGCTAATCTAGGGGATCTGTGAAGACAAGGGTCAAGTATGACGCGCACTGACACATTTGGTCTTCAAATACAGACATGGTCTGCATTTACTTCCTGGACTTGAAGTATATTTTTCTCCAGATATTCATGTTTTCTGGCTAAATTTGTGTGACCGACGCGTTATAAATGTCAGATACTTTATTGTCAAGATATACATCGAGCGGAAACCATTTCCTCGCCGAATGTCAAAAATTGCAAGACATAATCTTCAACTTGTCATGGGCACCATGGAGCATGATACTTTTTGTAACCTTATCCTGTCCGTTTGGGCTAGAAACTGGATGGACTTTCTTGACCGAAATCTCTCCCAATCCCAAGAATCCGCGATGTTTCCGAGGGCAGCGTGACTTCATCGAGATTCATTTAGGTCTTCTTCGTCTCCTCTTTGTTGAAACGGCGAAGGGAGCGATGGACTTGGTTTGTGACCATGTGAACTCAGCTAGGAGCAACCCACTGAACGACAAAGCGGTTGTAGCGTTTTTGGACGATATTGGAGAATGGACGCAGGAAGTTCAACGAAATGCGTGTCCGCGAACAACATCGGGATTCCATCCCTTCCGAGAGACATTCATGAACCACCTATGTGTTGCACAAACTGCTGCCCGTACTGTATAAATGCACGCATACGAACTACACTGAACAGGAGACAGTTTCTAAACATACCGACTCCCCTGGAAACCCTCAAAAAGCAGTCTATAGTCCTGTTTTGTTACGATGCTTTGTGCAACAAGCGATTCTGAATGTATAGTTCAAGAACCTCCCAAAATCTGGTGCTTCGGGTAAGAGTGTCTGGTATTTTTGGAGTGAATCACCGTAATATATGCAGGAGACATCAAACTATTAAATGACATCGCTTCCACTACATGTACTATATATTCCAGCACGAGATTCTTTGGTCATTTGTAGAGCATGTGCACTCTCAGAACACCTTGTGGAACAACATATGATCCTACACTGAGTCGAATTTCAAGAGCTAACTTGTCTACCCGTTCGCACATCCTATTCTTTATTTGATTATGTTCACAACATTCCTACAATCATAATACAGGCGCCTGATGACTTCGATAATGCGATATGAGCAATCTCATCGTGGCCTACCTCTTGGCCCATATCTTTGTAGAGATGGGTTTCTGGACATCTAGAGACGAGGAGCCGCGTTGATGCGACATCCTGATACCCGTTCTCATGGTGTTGTGATGATACATTTTTGATTACATGTCACGTGACCAATCATTTCTTTACTGGTATAACCCACTCCTTAGTGTGCACATTCGCTTCAAGGACGTGATTCAACGTTCGTGGAATCTTTGAAGCTCGAGCTCGTGGAGAGTGACCCACAGAAGTGATGAGTGAGCCGGTATTGATCGAGGACATTGTGGAGGTATGCCAGCCCTTTCTGTCGATCTGGCGATTGTTGAGCGTGTCATAGTCCGAAATTTCAGGAGATAACGGAGAACTCTACGTTTTTCAATGGCTTTCTTCTCTTGAAAAGAAGTTGGCTGCCGCTATACCTGTGAGTAGTTGACGGGACGAGACTACGTTCAGGCACTCATATAGCGGATCAGCAACATTTGAAAACGGTGCAAGCGAAACTAGAGAGCACCTTGGTGAAGATCGTCACGGCACCGGAGCCGTATCCAGCGCCGGGTCGTGCATTGAGGAACATCGCCGGTCGATGTCTGGTCACTTTATACACTCGCGGAGAAACGAGGACGTTGTTCGATACCCTGCAGGCATTCATGAAAGTAGTCGGGGATTTTAAGGCAGCAGACAAGGAAACAATCAAGATGTATGTTTCAAGCCTTCAGCGATCCGAATTTCGTTGAACTCTCGCAGCGCAGCTTTTTCATCCATCGGTGAGATAATGGCTGCCTTTGGCTCACAGGTGAGCTTTCGACGACTTGGCAGAGATTTTGTGGCAAACAGAAAAGAATAGTACATGTCATTCATGGCAGAGATCCACTCAATTGTGCAGAGGACTGTCAAGAATTCTCAGGTATGTTCTCTAGCGGACGTTCTTTAATGTTGCAAATTACTTGATCTTCTCCAAGTCATCGATCCTTCGATTTCATGCATTAGTTGCTTTACGAAAGTCTCTAGCGACTGCGAAGCGGGCTGTGACGGAATCAGCTCTGAAAGATATCTTGAAACAGATGAGGAACTGTATCACCGACAAATCTCTTCCTGTTCAACGTGAAGCCGCATCTGTGAGTAAAAGGTTGCTACCTTGACTACTACTACTAAGTCAAATGCAGGTTATAATTACCATTTACTCTGGTGTAGATGCCAGTCACCCGTCCGCAAGCGATGTTGAAAACATCTTGAACCTCTGCATCAAGAGTTTGGAGAATGCTGATCAGGTGACACGACATTCGCTAGCTCAGCTCGTTGGTCATATGCTCGCGTCTACTCAGGTTGAACGTGCAGTACCTGTTCCGGAATCACCTCAGAAGGCTAAAAAAGACGAAGACGACAATGATGCTGGGCTATCCAGTGCCGTCAGCACTACCGCAGAAATCAAAAAACCTACCTTAACTCCCACGGAAATGCTTAATCAACTCTCAAACCATTTTAACAAGCCCAATGTTTCGCGCAAGACCAGGACTGGCATCTTCGACTTCTATGCCACGCTGTTCACACGCTTAGGCTCTAATTTCGTGGAACAGAATTTCGCTCTTATCCTATCGCATCTTATGACAGAGATCGTGAGCAGCCCTAGGAACGCCACAACCCGTTACGAAACGTTGTATGTACGATCATTGGTAGGAATTCTGCTGAGAGACCTCATCGGCGTTCGCATGTTGAGCGAGCAGGGCCAGATCAATGCTATTCAGGAGCTTGCCAATGCGTATCTGAAGCGCTGGCCCGCTATGATGCCCGGGCAGACTGCACCTAGCTCGAAGGTCCTCGTCATTGTCCTTCGAGAGGTTGCAGGATTGGTACAGCAGCTAGGCAACGCTCCACCTCCCGTTCATGTAAGAAAATACCCTTCTGTTCCCGGAGGATTCGAACTTACGACTAATCAATCAGGATGCCCTTGCCGATCCCTTGGTCACTCTGCTTTCACATCCAAGCCACACGACACGTATCAATGCAGCATGGACTCTCCGTTGTTTTTGCTATTCTACCCCGCTTCGTCTTCCTAAAACTATCCTCACTGTCACTGAGCTGCTCCAGCGTGACATTACGTCTATTGTCTCGCCTGCAGCGCCATCTGATATCAATTTACGCGCCCTCGGCCATGCATATGGTCTCGCTGCTCTCGTATCCATCATCCCTGAAAGACCTCTTTACGTTTCGTACGATGTCAGCGCCAAAGTCCTTGACATGGCTATCTCATTGCTGAAACGGGCTGGCGAGCACGATCTCAAGGTCGCCGGAGTCGAAGTCGAAGTTGCATGGACTTCCATCGCATCTTTGATGGCACTCGGTCCGAATTTCGTCCGGCCCCATCTGCCACAGCTCTTGGTACTCTGGCGAAACGCGCTACCCAAACCGACAAGCAAGGATGCCAATACCACAAGATCGGTAGGGGAGTGGATGTTCCTTCTTCACGTCCGAGAGAGTGCATTGAGTGCCATCCTGTGTTTCCTGCAACACAACTCATCGACTCTGGTCACACTCGATGTGGGGCGGAGAATTGCTTCCCTGTTGAGCAACGTACTTTCCTTTGCAAACAACTTCATAAGCCAGCGTGTCGAGGATTCGCTCGAGGCCCAGCAGTTGCTCGAAGCCACGAAGGGCCTTAATCTCCGGTCCAGTGAGGCTCTCCTTCGTCGGCGCGTGTATCAGTGTTTTACAGCTCTTGGGTTTTCAAGCCTTGCAGAGTCAACTCAGGTCACCCTACTCCAATCGGCCGTCTCTCTGTTTGCTAGCCCCGACGGATATGCTGGATCGTCAGTTCAAGCCGCCATCGCATCCTCATCAGGTACATTCACATCAGTATGGCAAACTGTCGATGGATATGCTTATGGTGTGACATCGAGAGAAATCTTCGATGTTCGATACGGTGCTGTTGGAGATGATCCTACCCAGAGTGGGCAGGACTATCTCAATCGTGACGCTGTCGAAGTGGCGATTGATGTTCTGGCAAGTTAACTCCTATTTCTGCATTGAAGGACTACTGATACCTTATTCCAGCTCCGGAAACCTATTCTTGGAGCTTGTGAACACGATCCACTCTCTCTTTGTCAAGCCAACTCGGATTATAAACTACTGGAGCCACCGCCACCTGCAACTTCCGTAGTAGACACTGCAATTGAGCTTTTTGCTCAGCTACTCCCTCTTCAAGATCTCACATCTACGACCCGTATCATCACCCAGCTTCTCGAGTCAGTCAGATCCCCCAAACTCGAGAAAAACTCGGGTAGGAAAGCAGCTGTGAATATTAATGCCACGATTGGACTCTTACTCGCTCTTCGATATGCCACCGCATCCCACTTTCGACAAGCACGTGAGACCCTTGGAAGTACCCAGATCACATCACTTCTTTCTCCGTTCCTCCATGAAGTCTTGGTCGATGGTGATATTGCTCTTCGCACAGCTAGTAGCGAGTCGATCGGTCGCTTGGCTAGTCTCTCTGGAACCAACTTTCTTACAGGTCAAATTAAAGACCTAGTTGATCGGGTCGTAAGTAATCGTGATCCTTACGGTCGTGCTGGTTGTGCCTTGGCTTTCGGCGCAATCTACAGTCATGTGGGTGGCCTAGCAGCCGGACCTTTGCTCAAGACGACCGTTAACGTCTTGATGTCGCTCAGCAACGATCCGCACCCAGTGGTACACTTTTGGGCCTTGAGTGCACTTGCACAAGTCATTAATGCTGCAAGTTTAGCATATGCTCCATTCGTGTCGAGCACGTTAGGTATGCTTTTGAAGATATATCTTATGGAGTCCCATGAGCGAGAAGGTGGCACCCTTCCGAATGCAAATCTCAGTGGTGATCATCCCGCATACCCCGTTGTTTGCCAAATAATCGACGCAGTCATTTCCGTACTTGGACCTGACATGCAAGAATCTGCCCGAACGCGAACTCTAATTCTAAATTTAGTTTGCGAGTTTGCCGTCGAGGACGATGAAGGCATTTGCGTCGAAGCTATCAAGTGCATCCAACACTTCCTCATGTTCGCTCCTGAATACATCAACATCCCAGACTTGGTTACACAATTCAGGTCTCACCTCTCATCTACACGCCGGCCTCTTAAAATTGCTTCAATAAACGCATTATACCAGCTTGTTCAGAAGGATGCCTTAGTCATGTCAAAATTGGGAGGAGACCAGCTCGTCGAAGATTTGTTTGGGATGCTCGATGATGATTCTTCTGTTCAAGGCGTTCGGAATGTCATCTCGAGTTGGCTTGAGCAGACAGTTGTACACAATCCATCTGCATGGATCGATCTATGTCAGCGAATTATGTCTCGGACAACCGCTTCACAACAAGTTGCCGATGCTGCCAGTCGACAGGGTCCTAGAGATGACGAAGGAGACTCTTTGAACTTGGGGATGGTACACGAAGGAGCAAGCGGATCACATCCAACGTCTCGTTGGAGAACACAATTGTTTGCGCTTCAATGTCTTCATCATATTTGCACGATTGTGGCAAGAAGCGGGAGACGGGAACAGCTTGACGCTGCTTACGCTCGGACTCTTGGTCTACCCACAAAGGGTCTTCTCGTGTCCCGAGTACCGGATCTTATTAAGATGGCATTCACTGCGTCGGCAGCTTACGTGACTGAAATTCGGTTGGAAGGGCTCGTTGTCCTCCGAGACGTTATTGAAGTAATGTTCTTGTTTTGAGCGCTTGAGTTTCAGTTGCTAATCACTGTTCAGGTTTTCGCCAAAGTCCCAGACCCCGCGTATCCTGACGCCCTGCTCCTGGAGCAGCATCAAGCACCCATTACAGCCGCTCTCACACCGGCTTTCTCTTCCGACTCCACGCCTGAGATTCTGGCTTCGGCAATCCACGCTTGTGCTGTGTTTGTTGGATGTGGTGTCGTGACGGACGTTGGGAGGATGGGTCGTATACTTAAACTACTGACTACTGCGCTTGAGCAATCTAAAGGTTCGTTTTCATCTTTGTGTTTATATTAAGTTCTTTAGACGTGCCAGCAGATTCGGGAATGTTATCTATTGGGGAGACGGGAGAGTTGAGTCCTAATGCGTCAGCCATGTTGAGGATCTCGACTCTGTCAGCGTGGGCTCAACTCCAGGTGGCAACTCCCCAACAAAAGTATCTGGAGAATGTTGTGAAGCCACACCGGGGAACTCTTTCTTCACTATGGATAGCTGCCCTCCGCGACTATGCAAGTATTAGGATTGATTCTGAATTCTTGAACGATACATCTACGG
Organism: Macrolepiota albuminosa; assembly: GCA_027475525.1. Lineage (NCBI taxonomy): Eukaryota > Fungi > Basidiomycota > Agaricomycetes > Agaricales > Agaricaceae > Macrolepiota > Macrolepiota albuminosa. The sequence goes on along the minus strand of JAMWFC010000086.1, from coordinate 380,590 downwards.
TGGCTCTAGATTCGTCATACTCTAGTCTTGGGAAAGAAGTTCTTTTACCGGTATGTCCAGTATGCAATGGTCAAGCGGTTTTCTGATTCTGCCCAAGTATTACACCAAGTCATGGTCCGTCATTCTGCAGGCTGTCGCAACGTCTATGGATAACAAAGATCCATTTATACTGGCGGCTATGGATGGTCAAGAGTCTACCTCTGATTCTCAACCAGCGAAATTTGAGAAACGCGAAGAACCTACAGCTTTCTTCTACATAATTTTCGGCCTCGTGTACGAAGCACTTGTCACTTCTTCTGTAGATTCAACCTCTACCTCGTCAGCTCGTCAATCACTTGTCTTGTCGTCTCTGCAAGCACTCAGGTGCCTAGTACGGCCTGAATACTCTGGTAATGCTCTCAAGGAGCCGACAATCTTTGATGAGTTCGTCAGTTTATGTTACCGGATAGCGATGACGGAACCTGCAAAGGTTCAAGTGTATCTTTTAGAGGTGCTCTCTTCATTCGCATCTTCTCAAAGGCACCGATCTAGGTATGTGAGCTTGTTATTAATGACTAATTTTTTGTCATTGATCAACCTCAGTTCGGGAGACGAACTTTCGCTTACTTCACCAAAGGCTCATTGTCTCAGGATCTGTTCGTATATTCTTCAACACTCTACATCCGCTTCGCGCGGTCAGGCCATACGTTAGTGTTTGTGATAGTCTGTTAACAACTTTCTGACCTTCGACACAGAAGGCGAACCATCCGACCGAATCAAGCTAATTACAACGGCCTTTTCGGCTATTTATGCAGTGGCCTCTTCAACACAGAAGGCGAACCATCCGACCGAATCAAGCTAATTACAACGGCCTTTTCGGCTATTTATGCAGTGGCCTCTTCAATAGATACTTCACGAAGGGAGGAGGTACGAGCAGTGGCAGTACTTCTGTACAGCGGTGCGTCAATCTTTCTTCCCCCTTGTTTCCGCAGCTGCAACAAAATTGCCTCTAGACCTCTTGAAGGACGAATCTTCTGAGATCGACCTTGTTGGCTCAACTCTTCCGGCTCTGAAGACAATATTGGTTGATCTACCGCCAGTGTCCAGTCCTGGTAGTCAGGAATCTTATGAGCGCTTAGTTCATGGGCTGCTTTCATCTTGTCTCTTGAATATTGACGCAATGAGGTTCGTGTCCGCTTTTGGAACGTTGATGATCTTGTTGATGTACTTTTTTTCTAAAAAAAAAGTGGGCGTCATGGGCTGATATCCGACAAGAAGATCAAGAACAACATGTTGGCCACGGTCCTTGTCCTTACTGTCATACCCTCATCGATCAAAGTGTCTCAAGCAGTCATTGAGCATTGTTGTTTCTTGATTTCACAGAAACTTTTGGACTCGGGCGAGGTAATCCACTTGTCGTCCCAATAATGATTTGGCTAACTTGCATTTAAGCTATCGCTCACTGCAGCCCACTGCGCTAAAACACTTGTCGTGGCCTCAAGTGCTGGAAGTCCTATGCTCCATCATTGTGTGCGGCTCCTGGTTCCTGGATTAGTTGAATATGTGGCGAAGATGTCCCCACTGGTCCACGATGGTACAGTCACGGAAGCTCAAATAACAGCTATCGGTGAAGTATGGAAGGCTTTTTCTGCTTTCTTCTTGTCTACACCCGAAGTTCATCGTGAGTATAGTAAATTCTGTATGTTGTGATGATATCTAATCCATTTCTTCAGGTGTCCGCGTACTTGGCGTTTTACTACCTACGATCGCACTGCTGCTATCTACTTCTCAGGTTCCTGCGACACCTTTGGTGTCGACGCAGATGGTATCTCAGTTACTGCAATACGCAACTTCGTCACCTGCGGCCTTTAAGGATGCTGCAGCCAAATTAGACACCAACACCCGTGAATTGCTGGAACAGTCTCTTCGTCGGGCTGTCGGGGGCGGTACATCCACACCAGGATCAAGCGCTACAAAACCGCAAATTTCATTGCGTTCTTTTTAGAGGTCATGGTCGGTTCTGGACGTATTTCTTATCTTGTGTATCCTCTTCATCAGAATGGACATGTACGGTAGCAATTCAAAGTTTTTCTTGCACATGTATGCATCTGTCTATGTTTTTTTCCTTCCAGCCATCCTTCAGACAATCAAGACTGCAGGAAAATGCCCGATCATGGCACGGTTTGTGTTCAATGAGGTCGCACTTTAAAGTCATCGTGCAGGAATATAGATTTGATAATTAGACTCTAATCTGTCTATTCTAATGAAATTTGAAAGAAAAAACTGACTAGGTTTAACTCGCCTCCAACATCATCTACTGCAATGACAAGCTTTTACGGATGAGCAATCGAGTTGGAAGAATGGAACTTGGTTTTGATTTGATCAGTTCTTCATTGATGTTTGATCGAAGTTGCCACGCGGCACGATATGACGAAGTGTGTACGGCCATCACCTGCAATTCAAATTTGTTTGCGATGCACGTCGGAACGACCTCGCGTATAATAGCTTCTCAGCTCTCCTGTGACCTGATAAACTCGTCTTTGGCATAATCTAGTCCCCAGGTCTACTCTTTGTTGCATAGATTGTTGCTCTGAACGTTTCGTTGGCAGCCTGGACGAACTGGACGTTTAACCTCATGAAGGCAATTATTATTGGAGCAGGAATCGGAGGACTCTCTGCCTACCACTCTCTCAAGAAGTATCTTGAAGACAACAAAGTTACTATAAAAATATACGAATCCCATGGACCGCCTGGTATCACCAAGGTCGGAGGCGGTTTAGGCCTTGCTCCCAACGGCCTGCGCGCCATCGCCTCCATCTCTCCCAACGCTGCCGCGTATATTCAGAAAAACGGGTTTCCAGGTCCAATTTTCACTTTCCGGAATTCTTCTGGCCGTCTGTTAGGCCATTTCTGGAATGGACGCAAGGAACGTTATGGGTTCGACCAGATGATGGTCCGTAGGGCCATTTTACACGAAGCACTTCTTCTGGATGTACCCGCGGATGCTATTTCCTGGAACTCGAGGCTTCAGTCGGTTAGGGAGACCGATGAAGGTGTAAAAGTAGAATTTACCAATGGAAATTCTGATACGGCTGACCTAGTAATTGGTGCCGATGGCGTTTGGAGTGTTGTTCGAGAAAGCGTTTTTGAGAAAAAATACGCTCCAGTCTACGAGTAAGTCGCCAACTCAAATTCAGCCAATATGAGGAATATTGACTCACTAACAGTGGGTTTTCGGGTGTAGGCGGGTTCATCCCTCTCTCCTGCCTTTCCCCACGTCTCAGAGAAAGCCTGAAGTCAGAAAGTGTCACAATGACATTTGGCTCGCCGGGATTCTTTGGGTATTCTCTGACATCTCCCTCCAAGTCCACCGACAACAACAATGATCTAAATACTGACTTCATACAATGGTGGTCAATCTACGAATCTCCTATCATACCAACTCACACAGATTCAGACCCTTCGATTGTCCGTGCGCGTCTCCTCTCCCAACACGCCTCCTGGAGATCGCCTCACGACTCTCCCGACGCGTCCGTGCACGAAGAAATCATCAACTTGGGCTGCACGGCAGAAAACGAGTTCCTCGTCTTACCGCGCTATGTAGCGCCCCACATGCCTTCCTGGAGCTCTCCCTCCGGTACTGGACGGATCATTCTCCTAGGCGACGCAGCGCACGTTATGCCCCCTGACTCGGGACAGGGTGCGTCGTGTGCTGTTGAGGACGCAGTCGCCATCGGTGCTTTGTTGCATAGGTACCTCGAGGTCGATGGATTCGAGACTAAGGATGCGTTGAAGAGTTTGGCCAACACATATGAAGGTGTGAGAATGAAACGGGTCTGGAAGATTTTGGATTTGGCGAAGAGGAATGGGAATAGTAAGAAGAAGCAGTCGTGGTTGCAGCAATGGATTCGGGATTTGTTCTTGGGGATTTTCTGTGAGTAAATTGAATGGATGTGTATTCTGGTCTTTTGTTGATGGGTTTCCTTCGTTTCGTAAGGTAAACTTCCGGAGTCTATGAACGATGAGTTGTATATGTATGATGTAGAGGCTGCAGTTGACCAGTATCTGAAAAAGTGAATGATAATCAATTGTACGGTACAATAACACAGTATATCAAATTATAGGTCTAGCAGCATTGACTACATAAGCTTACTGTTTGGAGAACTAGCTACAGAATGGGGTGGGAAATGGCTATCCTCAGATTATGTAAGTGAATTGACAGACGACTATGGAAGGAAAATAGCAAACTAAAAGAGAAGCCGTAAGCGACACCACACATCCGAGGAGCAGAGCTACTAAACAAAATTGAGTTAAAGGTTGCTGACACAGGCAAGATTCAAAAGGTGGAGCCGCTCGTAAGCCATTTTCATGAACTTTATCTTAATGTGAGCATGCTCCGAGTATGCCTAACAGAAGAATTAGAGCCAAATGGTGAGATACCTGTTAAGCTGTTCAATCGAGAACAAGAAGAATAAAAAATTCCGGTACGGGGAATCGAACCCCGAGCTGCCGCGTAAAGCAGTTGTCGGAGCTGAAAGGCGGCAATGTTAGCCGTTACACCATACCGGATTGTTCTGATATAAATTCTTTGTATCATGAGTAGAGGGCTGGAAACAAAAAATTTTGTACCTGAAAAGTATGAGTCAAGTGAGTGTGCATATGTTCTCTGAGGATGAGTAGAGGGCTGGAAACAAAAAATTTTGTACCTGAAAAGTATGAGTCAAGTGAGTGTGCATATGTTCTCTGAGGTTCCACAGGATGCTGTAAATCACATAATTGAAGGACTCACGGCAACTACAAAGAACCTTTTCGCGTTGTTCGACCCGTGTCCAGCCCCAAGTTTCCATTGCCAGCTAACAATCTACATCTTTCAGCCAGAGATGAAACGATATCTTAGAACGATATCTTGACTTTTGAATTCTCTACTAGAAGCATGTACACCTTGCATCATCTGTTTGGAGCCTCTATGTCAACTGCACGGGTTGTGTCAGCTTCCCGAAACCCCCCTTTATTCGCTTGCAGAGGCCTCACAAGTTCATTCATTGCGTTACGGGTTTGCTCCGGATTTCCAGTACCCGCCTGTGTGTCCCTCTCCTGATATAAAAGTTGATTACAGGAAGTCCTCGATATTGTTTGCAATCAAGAAAGTTATTATACCTTGTACCATCTCGCTCGCAATGTTCAACGTTGCCTCTTGTCACGATCCTCGCGACAAACCGAACTCCGAACATCGAGTTCTCCTAAAACTATTCTCTCCTTTTTTGACCCCCTATTCTATTCGACCCACTTAATTAATTTCACAAGCATTCTAGTTTCAAGTTCCCCTACTTACTTCAACCTCCTAATTATTTTACTTATAAAAAACCCTTGTAATCGTCTACATTCGTTGTGCAATTGACACAGTTGTCCCTCTCCTGTGCGCTCGTTCTCTCCTCTATTAAGTTTCACCAAGCTCTTGAACGGGTCCTTGACACCTCTCCCGCGTTTGCGTTCATGATGAACACCATAATCACGAAAAACAAAACGCATCGTATTGTCATTGTAGCATCCACTATCGTGTCCTCCATTCTAGAAGTCCAATATCCCTAAAAGTTAGAAGGTCTATGAATAACGCTTGTATCCAGCCGCGTCCTCTCTACCTGTGAGCGCACGGCGACCGATACGCTTTCCCTTCCTGGATTCCAGGACGGTATCTGTTGACTGCCCATTTTGAGAGACAACCAAAGAATTCGCTATCCTCTTGTTCTCAGTGCCTTACTCTTGGTACACTTGGGCTCTCAGGGAGACATGATAATACGAGAGAAGAGGAGAAAGAGCGTAACACACGCGAAAATTTGAAGCAAATTCAAGTGAGATGAATGACAAGTGCACGAAGTCAGGTGACTGCTACGATGGTGACGCATTCATGCCGTGATTCCTTTCTGCGGCCTCATAAATCGATTTCCTTCATCTTTTCCTTTTTTGCACGTCACAACGCTACCGAGTGCTACTATCTCGCCATCTCGAGTTTAGAGTATAAAAGTATTGATGACCAGTAATGGGGCTGTCCGATCACAGGCGAGACATGGACAGAATAGAATTTCACATGAGCCATAGCGTAGTGGAGTGCTTTTGACCATCTAATTCTCCCTGATGTTCTCCGACAAACTGTCGTTCTTCATTACGTACTTCCTTCAGATGACAGCGTTTGGTATGCTGGAAGCTTTGTCCTCTGTACCTCTGCTGACACAACTTCAGGCATCTATATAATTTCATTCTGTTACTGTATCTCGACGCTCACCCTGTTCGCTGGAGGACTACGACCTATCAAAGATATTCCCTGGTGGATGGTATCCGTTGCCCTTTCCATGTTTTCCATCGCTGCTGCAGATGCGATAATGGAATTACACTTTCGCGTAGCACTTTTTTACCGGGAAGATCCAAAGGCCTCTCTCGATTTTGAAGGAAACTTGCAATGGTGGAGTGACGCATCGTTTTGTTTATACGTGGTACAGACTTGGCTCGGTGACTCAGTATTAGTGCGTTCTGATGGGTGTTTTTCGTATCTGGATTTATGTCTTTCAAGATATACCGCTGTTTTATGGCGTGGAACAAAAATTTTCAAATGATTGTGTTCTCTGTACTGACGTCTTTAGTGGGTTTAGGTGCGTCTCCGAGTTGTCTTCTCACAAATATTCGAATTCTCTTGCGTGACAGTCGCGGCATTGCAGCGACCACCATTGGATCAGGAGCTACAACCCTCAGTAACAGAGAAAAAAACTTGACTCCTCTTATCATCACCTTCTACGCTATGGCGATGAGCACAAAGTGTATCACATCCACTTTGATTGTTTCTCGAATATGGAATGTTCGAAGAGGATCTTCACGTTATCGCTCTTTCATACTCCCACAACAGGACCGGCTCTCAAGAGCCATTCGCGTCACTATCGAAGCTGGACTGATTTACACAATATCTCTCATAGCGCTCCTCATTGTCTACTTGACTCACCACAACAGTCAATTTGGTGTACAACGTATAGTAAGTTTTTCCCCTTGTCCAATATCGAAATCTTACATAATTCCATATGAAGCTGATTCAAATTATTGTAAGTCCCCGCCTTCGTCGACGGAATGCAGCCTAATTTGAAGATAGGCGATAACATTCAACCTCATCATTGTACACAGTGAACGAGGGTCCGATAGCACCCATGATTCGGCCTCTTTTAGAAGATTTTCTCAAACGCCGATGGTGATCACCAAAGACGTCGTAGTAACACGTGATCCTCCGGCCCTCGAGGATTCTATTCCAAGTCATGAGAATGCTCGAAATTCTGCGGAACAACGCAAATCAGACTCTGAATGACCACATATGACACAGACTTTGCATGTTCCTCCGAAACTCATTTATGCGGATATACCTAGCCCTCCTTGATCAATGTTCGTTGAGAAGATACATGTATTGTAGCCACAGCAGTTGTATGATCTAGATTGTGTATTACAGAGAAGCCCAAGTTTGAAAGTGTCTCTGTAGCCATTCATCAATCGAGCTAGAAGGAGAACTGAGTTCTATATAATGAGTGCTGACTTCCTCAACCAACCGTGTACATGCTCTCAAGGGATCTTGTTATTGGACCTCGTATGTGAGTGTTGGAGAGAGATTGCGGGGTGTTTCATGGACACGCGATCCATCACCACTGCCACAGAAGGAGAAACACAAAGATAAAAGGATTGGATAGGGAGTTCTGGGGGCACCTCAGTCACTGGGCAACTGTTATATCTCATGAGTTAGACCCCACTAATTCTGATAGGCAGTCAATTCACATCTTACAGTGAGTCTTATCTAAATTCATTGTTCAGCACATCTATTTCCTTTCTACGTCACATGGTGGAATCAGTCTCTAGAAAATCAACAACTGGCCTTATAAGATAAATCTTGAATTTGAACTAGATAAATATCCATTGAGAACTAAATATCTTGATATCAAAACTCCATGTCATTTGCCGGTGGTTATTACATTCCAGAGAAACTATCTTTCATGATAACCTAAAGTCAATGACAAAGAATTAATTGGAATGACCATGCAGAGAGAAACAATTACTTGTGGTGCCTCCAAGGAAGATACCTCCTATTCTTCAAGGAAATTTGTTTCTTCAATCAGACTCTGTGCAAACATCCTTCGAACTCTGATACGAGAGTTAAGCCTGTGCGACACATAGTCATCATAATAGAAAATTTATGATAGTGAAATAGAAAATTCACATACGTTACCTAGCACAAATCAGACAAAAATGCTATCAAAGACCACAGTTCAATCATACTTACCAGCATTGAATTGAAATATACTAAAATTGAAAGTGAGTGATAGCAACAAGAAAAACTTCCTAGCTACAGACTTCTTGCATTGACCAGGAGAAAAACTTGGGTAGTACTCATTAGCATCAGGATAATGTTTACAAGAGAAAGAAAAGACATACAACCAAAAACAAGCTTTCCAGCAAGATAGTACTGTTATAAGTGAGTATCTGAATCAAATTAGTTACAACTTTACACTCATAGTACTCACAAGCAGAAGTGAACAGGCTGCAAAGATGCTTGTCAATAGTCCAATGCTCATACTATCAATTTAATAATGAGTAAACTATAACACATAATTTAACAATCTTACCTAAAGACAACTAGACGATTGATTGCATTTTGTGACCTGAAGGCATATTTTATATAGACTTATACAAGGGTTGTTCAACAATCAAAATATAATCCACCTTATGAATTTAGTATGCATGTCCCTTAAGAGGTAGACAAGGGATGCAGTAATGAACAAGTCACAGATGATGGACATGATCAAATAAACTGATAATAAAACCTGTTTTCAGCCTAAATCAGAATTGAGCAATACATTTAGAGTCAACCATATTCCTACACGTCCAAGTAGGGTAGTCAAGATAAAATATGAGGCATCATTGTACCTGTTTGGACTTGAGTTCAAATTGCACTGATAAAGAAATTGATACAAACAATAATGAGACAAAAACTAAAGTGACAATAAATTGCATCAGAATCAGAAATTCTGGGAAAAATAAATAGTTATCTTGACATTGTTCAATACCTGGACAAATTATTTGTAAAGGTATAAGAAGCAGCTTAAATGCAGAGTTACCCAATTGCACAAGAGATGTAGTAATCTAAAAGGATGATTCATACTTGAGGCATATAAAAAGTATGATTAAATGATGCATACTATAAATGCAATAAACAGTTTTTGCCATTGATATCTGCGACTGACTATATATGATTTAGTATGGATGTGGAATGTAAAATGAAGTCATGACACTTGCGATGATATATTCTCCATATAAAGAAGCTGACACAATTGATGGTAGCTTCAAGCAGAATAGTTGTTACTTGACAATGTAAGCGCACCTCTGAACTAGTGATGTCACAAATATCTTGATTTTCATCAAAAACAAGAACAATAAAAGAAAATGAGTAATAACACACTGTAATTATCATTGCAGCCTGAAAACTGCATCAATATCTACACATCACAAATAAGTGAAATATGCTGCATACTGTACTTCCCCTAAAAGTAAAAAAGTCAACATTACAAATAATTCATGGTATCAGAACTGACAAGGAGCCATTGATGATGTTTGATGTCCTTTCAGGTATCTTGTCCATAACAAAGACATAATATATTTCATATGCCAGGAAAAGCACCTGTACACATTCCATAATGCTCATAAAATTTAAACTTCTAATCCATAAATAAAACACCATATATTACTTACAAAAGTATTATAACCTGTAGAAAATAAATCATCAAAGGCAATAACTCAAGAACATTTGTAGAGTCTAGACTCACTGCTCCTTTTAACATCCAATGATCACGAGGATACATGCGGAAGTAATACAAAGTTTGCAAGCATGTAATTCCCAAAAGCCTAAATAGAGAACATGTGTATGAAAAGCAATAAAAGAAATAAAAACAATGCTCATACCACAAGTCAGTTATAAAGGCTAGATTGAAAGAGATCAGAAATATTGGGCCTATTATTTAGATGACATACCTAGAAGGACTGGTTCATAGATTGTTGATGGGTTGGACATTGCTGTCAGATGCCAACTAACTGAAGGAAACAGAAAGAATCAGAGAGTGAGTTGAATGCCACACGTTGTGCTTTGACTGGATTGCTTTGAAGAAGATGGCAGTGTTGAAGAGACTTGAAAGGGAGTGATAGAGAAGATGCAGAAGCATATAATGATAACTTGACCTTTTATAACTCAACTATCATATAGATCATCCTCTGTACAACTATCATATTCTTGATTGATGATCAGGACTTGTCAAGATGTGGTAATATAGTAATCAAGACCTGATAATCAAGATGTTGATAGCTGCATAGTAATATAGTAATCAAGACCTGATAATCAAGGCTTGATTGAGTAGCTAAGATATTCTTACTGTCCCTACACTTGATTGGTATTACAATTCACATGGGACGCATCATTTTCTGCATCCAGGAGCAGAAAAAAGGATAATCAAACCAAAAGTAACCACTTGAAACATCTATTGATAGTACAACTTCCCAGAATCCACATCAACTCGTATTTCCATCAAGGACCGAGCCGCCACCTTCAATCGAGAACAAGGACACCTTGCATCACCTGTTTGGAGCCTCTATGTCAACTGCACGCTTCCAGAAACCCCCCTTTATTCGCTTGCAGAGGCCTCGCAAGTTCATTCATTGCGTTACGGGTTTGCTCCGGGTTTCCAGTACCCGCCTGTGTGTCCCTCTCCTGATATAAAAGTTGATTACAGGAAGTCCTCGATATTGTTTGGGTGCGATCAAGAAAGGTTATTATACCTTGTACTATCTCGCTCGCAATGTTCAACGTTGCCTCTTGTCACGATCCTCGCGACAAGTCCAAACCGAACTCCGAACATCGAGTTCTCCTAAAACATACGCTATTCTCCTTTTTTGTCTCCCTATTCTATTCGACTCGCTTAATTAATTTCACAAGCATTCTAGTTTCAAGTTCCCCTACTTACATCAACCTCCTAATTATTTTACTTATAAAAAATCTACATTCGTTGTGCAACTGACACAGTTGTCCCTCTCTTGTGCGCTCGTTCTCTTCTCTATTAAGTTTCATCAAGCTCTTGAACGGGTACTTAAACACCTCTCCCGCGTTCGCGTTTGCGTTCATAATGAACACTGTGATCACGAAAAACAAAACGCATCGTATTGTCGCTGTAGCGTCCACTATCGTGTCCTCCATCCAGGAGTCCGATATCCCTAAAACTTAGAAAGTCTATGAATAACGCTTGTGTCCAGCCGCGTCCTCTCTACCTGTGAGCGCACGGCGACCAATACGCTTTCCCTTCCTGGAATCCAGGACGTCCATCCACCCTCGCAGCATCCAAGATGTATCTGTTCACTGCCTATTTCCAGAGACAACCAAAGGATCCGCTATCCTCTTGTTCTCAGTGCCTTACTGTTGGTACACTTGGGCTCTCAAGAAATTTGATCAACGTGTCAAATCCCGTAATACAAAATTCGTGGTCTCGACAGGTCGATGACCGCGATGTGCAACGATCAAAATTAACCTCGACTTGATCACAATTCGTTGATCAAATCTTCCATCATGAAAGAGAGTACGGAAAGTGCTATTACTTGACAAACTGGTCTCGTTTACCCTATCTGGTGCCTTCGACCAGTTAATCTGGTGTTCAGGAAATGGCATGGACATCGTCAAAAGCCTTTTAAGAATGTGGTCTTAAATCTCATTAATAAGGAAGAAAATTAACATAAAGATAACGTCACCTTTGACCGTTTTGGTGGAAAGAGGGAAGATTCGAGTCAGCACCCATTATTAATGCGGTGGCTGAATTCAGTATGCAGCCGCTACTACTCGGTTCAAACTGTCGTATGTCCTTCGATTCGCTTCATTGAAGATTGGGATAGGATCCGCATAAATCTCTAGTAACCCGGAGGCACACAGACGAGGCGTCTGTTTCAATAACTTTTTAATGAAACCAGCTACCTCGGTTACAGGAATGTATCTCACTGGATCCCTAAGGATGGGCAAGATAATTTTAACACTTTTTATCTTGATTGTTTGGCTGTGGAAAAATGTGTCCTGTTCTCGCTGCTCGATGCAACAAAAGATTATAACGAGCAGGATTTCGAGGCCACAGGATGTACGTGTAGCACTATCATCAGATGCTAATTCAAGCCCCTCGGGCAAACAACTTACAGCAGACATTAGTCAGCATCCTCAATGAGGCCCTGGATATGAATTCCTAGTGATAAAGTGAGTGCAATATTGACAACTCTCAATTGTTTTCGCACAAATTCGACACTCGTTGATCAAGTGTTTGAGGATGCACGGTTGCTTCACCGTAGAGGGTTTTACAACATCAAATCCAAAGTTGTCGAAGTTAAAGTCGCAAACTCGAAAGTGGCTATTGAAGCGTATCCCGAGCATCTCTAGTTGTTGGCACTGTACAAACTATGCCGGCAAAAGGTCATGCAGTCCTGTGGTTATTATCTTGGCTAAGTTTGGGGATCGAAAGAAATCTAGGAACGATTGTTGCAATGAGTCTGATAGGTCAAGGAATGACTGGCCGCCGGCAGATATATAGAAAGCGCAGACATATGGGAGATTACCAGAATTATGGCGAACCACTATGCTTCAGTTATTGCGTTACGCGGAGATACCGCACACGTGTGGCAAGATCAGGGGTTTTTGAGAAGATAACCGCAAGCTTTCAGATTTTAGATCGATGTCAAAGAAGAGGCAACGACGCGCGGGAGTAACCATAGCGCGACATAAGAGAGAGCAGTTCACAAGCGTCGTCAGAGAGAGTTTGTCCATGATAAGATTGATGATATCCAGCGGAACGCATTGCGGAAAAGCTTTGTCCAACTTTTCAAGCAAAAAACAGGGCGAACATGCTCGAGGAACAACGCATTTTCAACAAGTTGAATGATCACTAGCACTAGCCGCCGTTCAAACGATGGTCGAGCAAAAAGATTAGGTAATCAAAAGCCAGTCTGAATCGAGTTACAGCATTCATCTTTACCGACTTAGAATATGTTCATTGGAAGTGCCCCTGGGATACCCACATAGTAGGTATGCTTACTTGAGCGGCCATAGGAATCGTTCCAGACTTCGCCAGGCATAGTTACTTCGCGATCATGTATCGTACAATCAACACTTCTGCCACACACATGGATCTGGAACATGACAATTTTGGTTGCTTCCAAACGGAAACTCGTGGTAATTTTCATAGTGAGTGGAATATCTACACGCATCTACACGTACCAACAGATATCGTGCCAAGCCTGACGCGCTGAGGCCATGTCTGATTTGTGCCGAAAGCATGTAATGGCACATGTCATAGGATACGAGCTACGGCAAATTAACATCATGGAGATATTCACTGCACACATGTTGTAAGCTTCCGTATTGACAGCCACATATGCTTCACCCAGAACGCACTTAAAAAGCGCACCCACAACTCAGAACGTGCTGTTCTTTATTTTATCCCTCTTAGTGCTCTCGCGCCTTCTTTGTCTCATCGCCGTAGCCTACGAGTTTTCTGCTACTCATCCGGTCATCGATGGGCGAACGTCGCAAGTTAGTCATTATAGGTGATGGAGCTTGTGGAAAGGTTAGCCTGCGGTCGTGTGAGGTCACAAATCTTCTGACAACTCGCAACACAGACCTCATTGTCCATGGTATATTGCCAAGGACGATTTCCTACTGTAAGGCTTCTTAATCTTAATGACTATGTTTCTAGAGAATTCATGAACTCCGACATGTTAAAACAGCTCCATATCCCGACAGTGTTCGAAAACACAGTCAAAGACCTTAACATTGACGGGCGTCACATCGAGCTAACATTATGGGACACAGCAGGCCAGGAGGATTATGACCGGCTGCGATCTCTGTGTTATCCGGACTCGCATGTCATACTCATATGCTTTTCGATAGACGTGCCTGCCTCATTGTCCAACGTCCCAGAGAAGGTTTGTCGTTAAACACCGTATGATTTTGACCGAATAATAACGAGACACTCACAGTGGCTTACGGAAGTGTCATACTACTCCCCCAACGTTCCGTATCTACTCATTGGATGTAAGATGGATCTCAGAAGGACCAGTCGGAATTGTGTCACCACACAACAGGTATGGTTTCTTGATCTTTCGATTTTCCATGGTTCAATTTTGATTGGTATTATAGGGAATCGCTGTCGCCCAGGAGATTGGTGCTAGACACTACATCGAATGTTCAGCCAAGACAGGCGAAGGTGTAGCGGAGGTTTTCGAATATGCCACACGTGCGGCTTTGACAGTACGAACGAGAGACACTGATGCTGATGCTGAGTGTGATTGCTGTGTATTAGCCTGATCAATTTCTCGACGCCTTGAGATTAATGATTAATGATTCAGAGAGACATGATCTCGAGAGTGACCTCAGTCGAAACGCTGTCGGAATATCGCAAATCCTACTAATACCCGAGTAGAAGAAATCTACAGCCCATCATGCATCATGTCCTATCAATACCTCCGGCAAAGAGGTCGTGAGTCAACTCTATATATCCTATACCGTCCCTTTATCCTTGAAAGAACTTCCTCTGTCATTTTCTGAACTTTCCCTCCCTACAGAACTTTCTTTATCGAGATTTCTAAGACTCGAGCCACCAGTTTTGTCAACTGCGTCGCGGTATACTGGGACGAAGTTGACGGATAGAGCATAGGTGTGTGCGAGGACAAAGAAGATAACTGGTATGACCATTGCAAAAGCAGTGCTATTGCGTGCATCAGCGACGCGGGCCAAGATAGGTGGCACCTACACATTGTGAGTGATCTTAGAGTGCAAGTTAATAGAATAGCTTACACAGGCACCGCCAACGACGCCACCAACGATCCAGCCGGCTCCCCTCTATTTTACAATGTCAACGGTGAAGGTAAGGAAAGAGAGCGTTCTGGGGTACCTTGGTATGACGCCCGATTCCACGGATACCAAGCGCGACAATAGTCGGGAAGCAGACACTCTCGAAAAACAGCGTCATATTTAGCATCGCAAGACCAATATTGCCTCGCTGTGTTATACTGGCACTGCAAAAAGCAATGACTCCAGAAAGATACAACAGGAAGACATAGCGCGGTTTCACGAAGCGCATTATCACTGATAAAACGAGAAATCGTCAGCACACTTCTACCCCCATCAGCTTCCAGACCTACAGGAGCCAGAAAACCGCCCGATAGCAAAGCAACCTTGTGCAATGGCGAGGAACTTGGCACCGAGAGCCGATGATGTTTGACCTCGTGTTTCAGTCACATAGTTAATGAAATAACCAGCAATGGCGACTGTAGTAAAAACCAAATGAAAAGATGAACATGATTTACACGCAACTTGACCATGTCAAACCTTGAGCTCCAGTGTAACAGAACTGTGCGAAGGCAGCATGGAAAACGCGATATTGAGTCCGGAATGGTCGGTCGCTTTCCTGATGACCGACATGTGTCACTTCAGCTTGTTGTGCCATATCCGCATCTATTGCAGACATGTAAGGAGCTTGTCAGAGACATGTGCGCCCTGAAAAATACGCACCGGTAACTTCAGGAATTACCGCAAAGTAGAACACAACAGAGAGCGTGAAAACGAAGATCGCTATGGCGAGGTAAACCCATTGAACGTTCTTGAGAGCAGTAACGTTATCTCCGGTTTCCTTGAAAAACACATAGGAGCCCAAGACTGGTCCGACGACTGTTCCAATTGCCTGCACGGCCTGTGCCAGATTGATTCGCAATTCGGCATAGCGCGGCGGACCAGTCACTGGGAGACCCTCAGAAATGATGCGCTTGAACAAAAACAGGGACTTGACACCCACCAGCCATATAAGGGTTTGCAGCAGTTTCGAGAGTTCCCAAACCACTACCAATGATGAACGTGGCTCCACAAAATCCTCCAAAACTCCGTTTTAGGCCAGCTGGCCACATCAGCAGGGCTCCAATGCCATACAATGTGAGTCCCAGAATGAAAGTCGCGCGATATCCGTAATTCCGCAAAACCCAATTAGCATATCCAAGAGATGCAAGCGGATACGCTCCGAAGTAAGCAGCTTGTAGACCAGATGAACGCGTTCGGGTAATGCCAAGTGTGTTCTGAAAATGTTTGTTCAACGTGTCAAGTAGACCATACGCGAAACCCTAAGGTCACGATTGTTAAGTTACCTACACATCAACCCACTAATTACTTGGCCAAACTTACCCAAAGAAAATATAGGATCGTGACCAGAAATAGCGGGAATAACGTTTCCCGCAAAGTCAGCCCCGCAGCATCGGTAATCCGGTTGCCAACCTTAAGAGAATGTTTTTTGAAGAAAGCAGACTTCGACTTTGGAAGCTGTCCTTGGGGCATACTGATTAATCTTCCATCGTGAACGCATTCCAACAATCATATTTAACGAGTCTCACCGGGCCGTTCATTGTGGGGGGAAGAAGATTTACTTGTAGGCGAAATCAGATCACCAGGCCTGTCACCGGATTGGAAGGAAGCTCCACTAAGGGGTCTTGCGAGGCGTACCCCCTCGATCACGTTGACATTTTAGTGCACGTAATGTGCATCCGTGGTGTCCGGCCCACATATTAGCCCCCTAGCCTGGGACGTCTGTCTCTCAAAAGTATTGATTAGCTTTTGATTCCCCACACTGCTTATTTAGCCAACTTGATTTATGGGGTAAGTTAGACGTCTGAATCTCCTAACGCTTCAAAAAATGCGATTCCTGTCGAACCAAATAACACGGACAGAATATCCGAAGAGATAGAAGTCAGAGGAAGACCGGCAGATCATCAAAGGAGTCCGGTTGTGCGTTTGATAATAATTTTCATGTTCCGATCTGACGATTTTACATATACTTATATCTGTACCATCACTTTTCTCCATTTCCGCCCGCGAGTTGCCTAAACTTTGAAGGATGCACAAATGAGGCAACTGCTTCCGTCTTCTTTGACAGACGTCTTGTTAGTCCATCTTCTACTGAACTCGAAATACGTGACGGTGGAAAACGCTGTATCTTATATGTCTTAATCGACTCGATGACCTTGGGACTTGGAGGATCCTGTCTTTTTAATGTAGCCTATAATCTGTCCTCCTTGAAACACATCGTCATCTACCTGTCTATCAAAACCTAGAGCTTCTCCGGGAGACGGCACCTCTTTCCCTGTAAACCCAGTAGGATCCCCAAATACATGGGACCCGGGTCACGGCTGCATTCTTGGCGATCGGCAACTTGTTAATCTATCTATGTACACGGTTGAGAGGTGCCTCCTCTTCCAATCTTCGGACCATCTCGCTCACACGCACAAAAAAGAAGACTTCATGGATGGGAAACTCGCTCAATTATCGCGGGTACAACCCATGACCAATCATCCTTTGTATCCATCACTGTAAATTGTGGTGAATACTATTATTCACGCTTTCATACAGGCTGGAAGTTCTCGCTCATTCGCACCAGTCTTGTACAAGTTGGCCTTCCAAGGGTCAATCTCTTTCCTTCTGTCCACCGGACCTAGGCTCCTAGCCCGATGACCCCGCCATAAGCTGCATATTTTGAGGTGACCTGTATGTAAAGCCACACAGCCAGCCATACAATAATCTCCGTCATTGCATTTCCTCGCCATCACGGCTTGGAGCTTATCTAGCATTGTATGCAGAGACAGTGTACGGCAAGGAGGTGGAGGCCGGAGCGGTGATATGTCGGTAAAGATGTTCATGGCTCATGAGGAGGGTTTACGCTGTTGTGGTGTTAAGTATCATCATCGAGGTTTTGGATGTCAGTGTAGGCATCCATAGGAGATGCCGCAGTATGGGTGATGCAAAATTAGCTTGAAGGTGTTGTTCATGTTATGTATGGATTGGCCCTTACAGCACGGCGAGTGATTGAGGGACGTTAGCTGGGCCCGCTGAGTTTGTGTAGGTAAACGTGGGTTGTCTATAAGGAAGTGTAGCATTGGTATACAGGATGCTGCTACACATGAAAATGGTACCAGACAATACGCAATACATTACAGTCAAACATGTAGGTATGTACATGTACATTGAACAAAACATATGTGCATTTGGTAAATCATTCGGGAGCTGACAAGACCTGCTTTTTCTAATTAGTTGAGTACGTTACAACCAAGGTATAGCCAGGCTCTTTTGTTTCTCCTGTGACCTATGTTGTATTAATATATAATCTTGACTCACAAAAATGCCGGGAGAATTCTCCACGACGCCAGCAGGATTTGAACCTGAAAGAGGAACGGATTTTATTTGTAATTCAAATCTTCTCAAGTTGATGGCGGTATTGGTAGCAAAGCGTGGGGAAGGTCTTACTCGTGTAAGGAGACTTCGAAAGAAAAAAAAAATGCACCGCAGAAGAAGAAGAAATCTGTTTATTCCGCCGGCAAGCCGCACGCTAAGAGGCGGTAGAGTAGGGTTTGTACTCTACGCCCGGTATGTAAAGTGTTGTCCGTTGTCATGATATGCTTGATTTTAGTGTTTGGTATTACAACTTTCCTCACAGAGTTTCTCGTGGCGTAAAAAAGAATAGATCCTTGGATCATTTCGGACCGACGCCAGCAGGATTTGAACCTGCGCCCTCAAAGAGGAACAGATTGTACTTATAATTCGAATCTGTCGCCGTAACCACTTGGCTATAGCGCCTTGAATACAAATCCAGTCAGAGAACATCATGTCTCGTATCCATTCCAAAGTTCGGGAGGCTCAACGCGTGGCACGTGATAGCCTTCTATTCTGTGTCAGTGATGAGACATGCGTTTCAGGTCGGGCGCTTCTCACTGTCACCGCTTCAAGTGTTCCGACTTCGACCTCTATTCAACCGCTTTGCTGCTACTCATCCCCGACGACGGACTGTTATGAATTATTACCAACCTGGACAGGACAGGGACTATATCCCACTTGCAGATCATGCCTTGTGAGCTGGGCTTCTTTCTCGTAACGTCTTAAGTCTTGCTTGAATGTTTCTAGGATTGGGAATTTGCGCACGGCTGCGCTCGTTTCGCTTGATGGATCCAGTAAGTGTGTCTGTTTTCCAAAGGAGGAAGAAATACTTACGGATGGATTACAGTTGAGAGTTACTGTATCCCGAATTTTGATTCTCCGTCGGTGTTTGCTCGGATACTAGACAAGGACAAGGGAGGACATTTCTCGATTACTCCCACTGTGCCGTTTACGGTGAAACAGAATTATCTTCCGAGTTCCAATGTTCGTGTTTAATTAATTATAATTTCTGCAATCCTTACAATTTCTGCAGGTACTCCAAACGAAATTCATGAACGAAGAAGGCGTCGCAAGCGTGACGGACTTTCTCCCGCGCCCAAGCTCGTCCAGTTCGCCCGCAAAGCCGCTTCTCCCGTGGCTCATCCGCCGCGTCGAATGCATCCGTGGCACCATGCCTCTCATGATGCAATGCGCGCCCGCCTTCAACTACGCGCGCGACGCCCATTCCACCGACATCGTCCCAGACTCCTCCATCCCACCTCTGTTCTCCGCGTCCGAAGCCGAGCCGCAACTGCAGGAGCACCACAAGAAAGCCGTGTTCACGAGCAGCTCCGGGTTCGTGCTGGACCTGCGTTATGTCCCCGAGAGCACGCTGGACGCGGCGTGTGTCCCGTCCGTCGAGCTCGGCACGCTCGATCTGACATCCAAGGGACACAAGGGCCTCGCTGCGTACTCTGCGCTGCAGCTTAGCGAGGGACAGGTCGTGACGTTTGTCCTGCGCACGCCGCCCGAGCACGAGACGACGCCGATCACCTCGGGGACCGGGGCAAACAACGCCCAGAAGGCCGAGCTGGAGCGGTTGTTGATTGGTCCGCTCGGTGTCAAGTCGCGCACGGTAAACGACCCGTATCTGACCAAGGAGCTTCTGCAGAGTTTGCTCGCGGTTCGTCGTGGTTTGATTCCGTGATGACGTCATGTAAGACGTTTGGCAGATCACGAACCGGTATTGGTACGAGTGGATCCGTCAGTCGACGTATACTGGCTCGTGGAAGGAAGCCGTACATCGCAGTGCGCTTGCCCTCAAGCTGCTCATTTATGAGCCAACTGGTACGGTTCACGGCTCAGTTTGGTTCGTGGCGACCTTCACTCCTCCTAGGTGCTGTCGTCGCCAGCCCGACGTTCTCCCTCCCCGAGTTCATTGGCGGAACGCGAAACTGGTATGCCCTCCCATCACTGCTATCAGTGATGCTCACCTTCGTAGGGATTACCGGTGCGTACACTCATGAGCCGTGAACAAAAGCTCATCCCTACAGCGCCTCCTGGATCCGAGACTCCTCGTTCACCCTTACGCACTCATCCGTCTCGGGTTTACGCAAGAAGCAAATGGTGCGCCCACCACACTCCACTTCCATTCGTTTAAGCTATTCATCTTATCCAGCATACATGGAATTTATCTTTGAACGCCTGCGCAACAAGAACCCAGATGGAAGTCTCCAAGCTATTCATCTTATCCAGCATACATGGAATTTATCTTTGAACGCCTGCGCAACAAGAACCCAGATGGAAGTCTCCAGATCATGTATACCATCCACGGCGCGTGCCCTCCCTCCCTCGCTGACACACTCTCATCGTGACACACGTTTGCAGGCGGAAAGGATTTAGAAGAAATAGAACTTACACATCTCGACGGACATAAAGGATCTAAACCCGTACGCATCGGGAACGGCGCTGCTGATCATGTACAACTAGTGTGTCCTTTAATCCACATTCAATAACCGATAGCTTTGTGTATTGATAATGGAATGATTGTAGGATATCTATGGAGAATTGTGCGTATCCCCCGGTCTCAATTGTGGCTATTGGCTCATGGAGGACGGATGTAGGATGGATTGTATCTACCTCGGACAAAAGGTCAATTAGACCTTGTCATACCTCTTCCGGCATCGCTGATTAGTCTGGTTACTGTCAGTTCGGAAAACCTCTTGTAAGATCCCTCGTCTCTTTGAAAGAACTGACTCATTCTGATATACGTTGTGCAGAGCTATGACGATTGGTGCGTCCGCGTCTGAACTTTGCTTCATATATGCCTGCGTGGTTGACGCTCGAGCGTACATAGGGTTCTTGTTCGTGAACTGTGAGTGCTTTGGTTGTCTCCAGGATGGACCTGGTTGATGTGGGTCTTTGGTGGTCGTTACGTAGAGTGGACTGTAAGCGTGTCAACCAATTATAGCAGATGCGGTTGCGTTAGACTAATGGCTCGACTTCGTGCCTTGTAGATGTTGTTGCAAACTACAAGGAACCGGACTTGTGAGTCAGATCCTTGATAGGGAGTGGTGATTGATTTGCTTTTTTCTGCTGGTAGATCTATATGGTACGTGATTCCTCCCCTACCACGTTTTAAAGTCATTGATTGATTTATCTTACGATAGGGAAGTCAGGAATAAGAAGAGACATTTCACTTATTCCAAGGTCTTTTAAAGTCATTGATTGATTTATCTTACGATAGGGAAGTCAGGAATAAGAAGAGACATTTCACTTATTCCAAGGTCAAGCGATACATTCTTCTGCAAAGTTATCGGGATGTGACTGATGTTTTTTTTTTCAGATTATGTTGTGGTATGTCCCCTATCCTGTCTTTCCATTAGGTTTGACGCATGACGCTACGCGAATTTATAATCAAGGGTCGCAATTGACCGAGGTACGTCTTTTCCTTTCCTTTATTTTCCCATCCTTCCCCATCCTTTTTCCATGCTCACCACCACCACCACCACCACCCTCCCACTCCCACTCACGCGGTCCCACTACAGGCCTGCGCCTGGCGGACAAACGCTCGCTCCCCTGCCCGAACCGCGAGCGATGGTTCTCCGCGCGGGACGAGCTCTACGAGGAGATCATGGCCAAGGCGTGGAACAAGGAAGGCAAGTTTTTCGGGCAGAGCTACGAAGACACGGACGTGCTGGATTCGGCGGTGTTGATTATGCCGCTTGTGTTTTTCATGCATGGGGTGCGTGTGTGTTTTGTTTTTTCGTTTTTGTCCTGTTTTGTGTCGTGTTTAGTTGGGTGAGGAAAAGCTGATTTGGGATGTTTTTTTTATTATATATTTGTAGTCCGATCCGAGGTTTATAAGCTCGTTGAAGCAGATTTTGAAGTCGCGTGAGAGGGGAGGGTTGACTTCTAATGTACGTTCCCTCCTTCTCTTTTTTTTTTCGCTGTGGCATTGAAAAGGCGCATGCGTCTTGCTTTTTGGCTATGTAGAACCTTGTTTATCGGTACGACGTGACCAAGTCTGAAGATGGCGTTGGTGGGGAGGAAGGAACGTTTTGTCTTTGTACGCTCTGGTGAGTTTTCACCCTCTTCATTTCCATTTCCCCCCAGTTTCTTGTTTTTTTTTTTTTTTTTTTTTTGGATTTGGACGATTTTTGAATCTTTGTGTTGATTTTGGATGTAGGTGCGTCGAGGCGTTGACGAGGGCTGGAGAATACGATAGGTCGCTTCTCGTGCGCGCCGTGTCGATGTTTGAGGTGAGGTTTTTCTTTGTCTTTGTGAGGGGAGGCGTGTGCTGATGGTAGTGCGTCTAGGACTTCTTGATGTACCTTAACCATGTGGGGCTTTGTACTGAGGAGATTTCGGATGCGGGCGAAGCGTATGTTTGTTCTCTTACCCCCTTTTTTCCGTTGTGGTTTTTTGAACTGAAGATGGCTGATATTGATGGGATTCGTAGACTTGGTAATGCGGTACAAGGGTTTACGTACGTACTTTGAAGTATGAAAGGGTTTTTTTTCGCCCTTGTTGATGATTCGTTTTATGATGGTTTAGGCACGTCACGCTTATTTCGGCTGCGTATAATCTTTCGAGGACGATGGAGAGATCTACGAAGCAGATTTATTCCTAGGTGGCTTTATGTTGAGGGTTGGTTTGCTGATGAATGCGAAATTAGTCATGAGTGGTTGGGAGGCGTCGAATGTATCAAGTTGTATCATTACGTAGAGATTTTCAGATCGATGTGAATTGATAGTATTGTCTGATAGCGTGATTGGAGTGGAATGTAGATTCAGAGCGCTTGAGTGTTTCGGTCGGAAGGTGTTGTTCAGTAAGCAGTGAGTGAGGTGAGTGGTCAGAGTGATCGACTGTCGTCCCGTCGTATCATGTCGCGACCGTCTACCGTACGAGTAGTCATCTGTTCTTGGAGTGATTCTAGCTACGAGTTAACTACAAATACATTTCGCTTCTCAATGCTCTTGATGCACCGCGTTGCGATTTTGCATAGTGGAGTCTCACACGAAGAGGGGTGTCAACAAGTTCTAATTTCCTTTCTCATTGTACAGGTACACAAATTGACGATACGTACTTGACTTTGTGGCCGATGCTGGCGGAGGGGTCAAGTTTACATACTAGTCGATATAGATCTCTGCCACAAGCACCCACGGGTGGTAGTGCAATCGGTTTTTTTTTATCCTGGTTTTTATATGCCGGGACTGGATTCAATTGTTTGTTTCAGTGAATTTCGTTGATATTGGTTCTTGAGGAAGTTGCTGCGGAGAGTGGGAAGGTTACGAATTGTTGGGAAATGACTCTCAGCTGTGGCGGCGGCGTGCGGCTATTTCGTTTCAATTCCCTTTTTCGTCTCTTTCTCAGTAATACTCGATCGTTCCCGATTACGACTATATAGTACTTCAGCCACATCTACGTTCCCCTATAAGAGACCTACTGTATATGGCAATCCCTCACTTCTTTTCCGGTAAACTGACGATCATTTACATATTATTACTACACGAATGTCAAGTTTTAAGGGATGTGATGTTGCTTAGCGCAATAAAAGGGGCGTCGGCAATGCACTGTTTTCGTTTTTTTTTTGTTTTTCAAAATTTCCAAGGTCTTTTCTGAGGTAGTCAATTGTCCCTCCGGGATCTCTGTTTTTCCCTTCCTTTTTTGGGAGGGGTATAGGCGAATTTCCTTGGAATCTGTAGCGCCACAGTTTATGATGCATATGGAATCTTCCTCCAAGTTGCAATTCTGCCCTTGGACTAAGTCGATAAGGAGAACTCACAGTCTTTGTACTTTAAAATACAGCTGGGCGTAGCGCATGTAGGAAATGGTGACGGTGACCAATAGTGGTGCGAGATAGAGACTCGAGAGATGATTAATACCATGACCAATGGAGATGGACTGACAGCGTCTACAAGGCACGACTGCAGCAACAAGGTACTGTCTTTTTGCGCATACTATTAGCGTTCGCAAAAGCGACAGAAATTCACATTTGCTCCAACTAACGAAGAACGTTGATGGATTGAATAGGGGCCGACAATGCAACAGAGGCGCTATAGCCAAGTGGTTACGGCGACAGATTCGAATCAAAGTATTATCTGTTCCTCTTTGAGGGCGCAGGTTCAAATCCTGCTGGCGTCGCTATCAGAACGGAGCACTGCTTTTTTGTTTGTTTTCGAAGTTCTTTGAGACTCCTTTCTATACTTTGGGATCTTTCGTTGGGGTTACAACCGCGTCTCCTTACAGGTTCGTCCTTAGCTATCACTTACTTAGCGGATGTAGATAACTTGTAACATTGTAACGCAAGTGAGACCCTTCCCACGCTTTGATACCGCCATTCAACTTGAGAGTTGCATCTTGATTGTCCAGAATACCTCAACTTTTGGATCAAGAATTCTTTTCTCACTGCTATGGCCTCGAGGTCAGGGTAATCCATGCGTAGACAAATACGCCAGTGTTCAGTGCAGACTCAGTCGGTGTGGTAACGACTATATTAATAATCTGCCTGTTCAGTACAAACTATTATACGTCGTCAATATAACTCGATACTATTATACACTTATGGTGACATACCTCAGTCGGTGTGGTGAACGACTGAGGTATGTCCGTAGTCCGATTCAGTCCATGTGCCCCAACATATCACGTGCCCTGACGCATTCACCAATCTACTTGAACTTCAACAGCCAGAGTCTCGGATGGAACAAAAGTGACCTTTTTCTGCACCGGTCGAGTTGATCGAACCACGAATGATAAACACTTACGTGTATCGTAAACGGCCCATGCGCTATGTTCATGGTAGATTGAACAGCGCTCACTGTCTCTGTCTCTTAATATGCCACGCATTAAAATTTTTTGAAAATCAGGTGTAGGTCCGACGTATCCTTACCTTCTTGCAATGGCTCTCAGCAATCGGCGATGTGCTTCGTTCCACCCAACTTCCTTGTCCGAAACGTAACTTTGCCAGGCAAGTGTCTCTTTTGTGACTGACCATCCAATTTTGTCTTTTTTTTTAGGATTTTCACCCTTACACTGCTATGACTGCAAAGTATACTTGTGACCTTCCAGGTATAAGAAGATTCAAGGAGACGTCAAACACAATAAGAATCCATCGTGATACAACTGCTATCACTACATAGAACGTGGAATGTAAGAATGTCGTATCCAACACCTCCAATCTGTTCTACAATTGCTGATGGAATCAGAGGCCGATGTTAATGGGGGTGCAACCAATGGAGATGAGACCCCCCTTCAACAAGCAAAATATTCAACAATCACAGTCTTTAACAAGTCGTTGAGAAACACTCACAAAGTTGTTTCCAGAGCAGCACACAGGTTGAGAGTTGCTAATCCCATCGAATCAGATTTCTTAAATTCTGTATCAGATTGGGAGGTTTACCATTGGGCTGCTCCAACAATAGGCGTGCAAGTTACTGCAGGTGGTCGCAAAGGCCGATCAGTTTTTGTCTGAATAACGGAGAAATATACTACTGACAACCAACTAGAGCATCGACGGGTCCAAGAACGATGCCGAGGAGCCCAAGGAGGCCGGAAACTGCAGGATCGGAAGGCTAGCAGAGAGAGTCAAAGTTTGATTAACCGACGAATGTATCGGTAGAACTTACTTGGGCAATGCTGTTGCAGCACTGCTGAGTACCAGTGCTGGAGTTACAGCTATCTCCAGGTTGGGTCGATCCTTGCCCAGATCCGTAATGACGAACGTCAACGCTGGCTGCGGAGGCACAGACAGCCAGTGCGACGGACATAAAGAGAGCGGGGACGCGAACAAACATTTCGTAGACAGGTGAGTAGAGGTAGTGTGAAGTGCTTAGAACTGGATGTCCAAACTGAAGAATTGACGTCTCCTCTCCAGCCCTTTTTATACCTTCGAGGCAAGCCGTTCTAATATCCATCGGCCTCCTCCGACTTTGCACCGACGGAAGGAAGTAACTTGACAAGTCCCCGGAATCTCATCAATGACAGATTGTAGATCTTTTTCTCTCTTTTGACATTTTTCGTGTCCGTGCGGACCGCCATTTGGTTTAGAAATTTATGTTCACGTGTGACTTAGCATGTCAAGCATTCCGAATATGATCATGATGTCTTTTTTCCCCTTGGGTTTTATCTTGTAACTGGTGAACCACATGGGATTCACCTCAATGAGACCCAGGACACAGCGGAAGGTATCTTGCGCCACAAACTCATTTTTAATGGTTTGGTTCTCGTATTGATAGAAATCCCTTTCACCGAGTTCGCAGAAAGCGCGGTGGTCAGAGCATTACTTACCATCTCGTGTCTTATCGTGGTTGGCAGCAACCGTTTAATCTCCATTTGGGGCTTTTTTCTGAAGGGCTTCTCACAGTGATGCCAACAATACGCGCTTGTTGAGCGGCCTTATATGTATCTGGATCGCCTCGAGCACTGGGCTCAGAATTCTGGTGTCATACAGGATATCGAACTCACATCGTTTTCACGTTGTGGCTTTCGAAATCATCCCAATAACCTTCATCTAAATCGTACATATTCACATTTGAACGCTCGAGGACAACTTTCTATGTACATTGTTGGCCAGTATGGCATCGCGGCCACCACGTCAACATTTGAATTCCTACAAAACTCGGCTAGCGATTGAATGGATCATAAGAAGTTGGGAAATGTTCGGGTTTCTTGGGAATAATATGAAAGTGTTCTTGGAAGATGTCATGCCCTTGAGTTAGTCAATGACAGGTGCCTGATCCTGACGGTATCTTTCGGTTTTATGTTTCCTGAAGGGTAACGAAGAGGGGCTGGATTTCAGCTGATTTCATGAGAAAAGCAAGCGGTGTCTTGTACTGGAGCCCACTGGAACGCAGCAGTAAAAGTATGTTCGCTCCAAGGATCCATGTACTGTATAGTAAGAAGTTTGCGCGAACGAGTGATGGTATTCATCAATAATTACATACACCGACGTCGGCACGGAAAACAAAGACCACGTCTAAATGTCCTGGAAAGTCGCCAAGTCATTCTAAATCATCAGGTGATAACCGAGACCTGGAGGTAAAAAATGATGCTGGTAATTCAGTAGCCCTCCGGTGGCAAAGGACAATTCGCAACGCTTTCCGGACCGTTCAGTAACCGACCCGATGACCAGGACGAATCTACACAGGGCTGATGTGTGGGAAGTCAATAACAATTCAAGGGACATTTGCAGAGAGTCGATCTCAACGGACCCTTCGGTCGAGACGACACAACTTTAAGACTTCTGACAGGTAAGGTATTGATATTGGAGGATGCCGACGTCAAGTGCGGCAGACATCATAATATCAGATCAGTTTCACTGACGAAGTCGATAGGCAAAACTTTTAGGCGGCAGGAAGTTGACAGGAAGAACTTACTTGTGATTGTGATTAGATTATGACTGTCAATTTATGGGGAACACAAGTAGGATTCAACCAGGAAGGAGAATTTTATTGCGACTCTTCCATATTCGTAAGACGTAGTATTCCCCTTATACTACTGGGTATACGAAGTCAGGACCGCAGCAGCACCGCACATCATAGCCAACAATACCACCAGACTGGGCGTCAGCGCACGTAAACTCTCTGCAGCGCTGGCAGACCCGGGGCTCGTGCTTCCCAGTCTCTGACGCTCCTTGCCCGAATGTCCGTTCGAGGTAGCAAGGACGGACGGGTCGACAGTAGCCGTGTGTAATGTCTTCGTCAATGCCGTTGTCTGGAAAGTAACAGCATTTGGTGTCTGAGAGTCTGGATTTTGGGCATTGGGATCCGTCAGGAAAACGAGGGCGAACGAGGGAGCTTTGACGGGGATGTGACATTGGTTAGCGCCTTGGTCACAGGGTATTGTAGTGACGTTGAGGTCACCCTTTAGGCGACCGTCGACTTGGAATTTGTTACCGAATGTCTGCAGATTTGCTTGAATGGAGTGTTCAAAAGAAAGGCGGAAAAGATACTCCTACCTGGCCTGCCCATGTAAGGTTTGTCTTAACGGAAACAGAGTCCGCAAGGAAATATCTGAAAATATGTACCGTCAACGAGAGCCGTGAACTAGAAACTTGACACTTACTTGACCCAGACCTGAGAGGGCACTTGCCCTCCGTTCACGGTCACAGTGGCAGTGACGTCGTGCGCACCGGAGGGATCATCGATGAAGTTGAAAAGGGCGACCTTCGAAAGAGCACCATTGTCATAAATGGCGTACGAAGGCGTGTAAATCCCGCTGTTGCTGGTGTCTACGATCTGTGAAACATTCGACTTGCCAAAGATTTCGGAGACGATGACCACAGAGTAGAAGACAGCGCCGACAGTCCACTGGTTGAATGTCGATTGATTAGTCGGTGGGGCTGAAGAAATATTTGATTAGCTTGAGCATCCAGACTATACTGATCAATTGAGGAATACTACCTGTGAAAGGCTGTCAAAGGCTCAGTACGATACCCAATACTCACTCTAACGAACTACGCACATTATAGTAAACATTTTGACCACCAATGTGGAGTAATGCATGAGAGAAGTTAGATGCGGCCATGGTCAGGCCATAATCCAGTGCCCAAAGCGCCGCACCAAAAGAGTCCGAGACACCAGGCAAACCACCACATGTCGCGCTATTTGTTTCAAACATGATAAAGGGTTTTCCGACGCCCTGTGCTAGGCTACTGGAGGAAAGGTAATTTTTTACCAAGTCCAGACCTGCATTATGGTTCAGGAAGGTGTGGAATATTTCTTGAGGATCGGTGAAGGAGCCAATGCCGTATGTCACGTAGCAATTGTTAGTCGGGTAGCTATAAAGCGAATTTAGCAGTGAGCCCACATGACAAATGATGTAGAGGCGACGAATTTTCCACGTACTGTTCCATTGTGATAGCAGTGAGTACATCCTTAAATCTATCGAGATAGCCAACATCCCAGACTTGTTGAGGCTGCCAAGGTCCGCTAGCAAGACTTGGTCCAATTAGCATATTTTTAATTGGAATATTGGCGTTGTTATTCACAGCCTGAACAAGGCTTTGGAATTCGTTTGCATACTCGGCTGGGCCGTACGGTTCTATACGATGATTGTGGCTAGATTTAGCTTATTGGTGAGCTGGATATGGCTGGACAAAGTAGAAGAAAGCGTTTACCCTAGGTAATAATCTGGTTCGTTGCCAGCTTGAAGTCCGATGAGGTGATCTCCAAGGATGGCTTGGCCTTTTTCGGCGATGGTTAAGCGCCAGTTCGTATCATTGAAGGGTATACCTGGATTTTTGACGTGAGTTGAATGCTTGGTGGACTCATGACTACCCACCGAGGTACCATCTAACATTCACAAGAGAGGATATGTTCGCCGCAAGGTAAAATAATTCGTCGCTATACAACACCGCGGGAGTGAGAGTCTAATACGGTGACACAGATGTCAGCACCTTATCAGACTAGAAGGAATGGAAGGAGAACGGACCGGATTTTTGGGGTCAGATGTTTCCTTCGACGTTGCGTGACCATCAGGTATGGAATCGACCCAATATGCAAAATCCTGCGTGTTACCGCCCATTCGAATGTGAACACCTCCCGCACGTTGTTGTATCTGAGCCATCAAATTAAGGAATGGGACCTGTATATGTGAGCTACAAAAGAACATGTAAATAAACCAGAAAAAAAAAACAGAGTTCATGAACTCGGACGCACGAATTCTTTCCCACTCCACGCGAAGAATCAGCTTCCTGCCAGTTTCTGAAATCACAAATCCCACATACTAAGTTGTGTTACAACAGACATCTCGATCGAAAACCCATAAAAGGACCCATGCTGCATGATTGAAATCCCTTGAACGCTGGCATTGTTGGCAGCGAGATTCAAGGTGTACGTTAGCACTTGATCTTGAGGCGGTGGTGGGGGTGTGAGAATCGTCTCGTCGTATGCAGCGAGTGGTTTGGCGCTTGAGGATACTGTGGGTGCCGCAGCGATAGTCCCGGTAGCAGTTGCACTTGATAAGCCGCTGGTCTGGCCGAAAGGTAGTTGTCCGTAGACTGTGACTGCCCGTGTCGTCCCGAAAAGACTAAGGATAATTAGTTGAAAGAGTGACGATGGGAGCATCTTGAAGGCTCTAAAAAGCCAGGTAGAGAGGCGAGACTCCGTTAGCAGACGGAACTAGTGAAAGAATGGTGGAACGACAAAGCAAGCTCTTGTCATGGTTCGCCAAGGCCAAAATTGTCTGGGCATAAATTCAGAAAAACAAGCCGCGATCGATTTCAGACAAATTTCAAAATGCGACCATCAAGTCCCTGAGGCCTGAGGCGATGAGTCCTTTGCTGAAAGAGCCGACCTTGCCTCGTTGAACGACAAGAATACTTATTCAAGGGAACATTCAACATGAATATTCTTGGTAAATGGTCGAGATTGCCGATTATCAAATCGCTGCATCACTTCCTTTGGTCTAATTCTCGGCCAGCCAAAGATGCCCAGGATGGCGGAAGGAATAGACTGTGGATACTGGATAGAAGTATGTAAGGATTTCGTTACGCGGTTGACATGGACAGCAATAATCAACGAAAGGAGTCACGTTGTCATGCTTCTTTTACGGCAGTCCTTTTCTCGCCTTCCTAGTGTCGCGCACCTCCTCCACGAGCACGAGAGAATCGTCTTTCCTTGCCTTTCCTTTCAGATGTGAGTGCAGCGGATGCCCAGAACTCATCCATTACAAAACAGAATACTCACCTACGCCAGTAATTGGCTATGCTCCTATGAGTAAGGATACCCACAGATGAATTTAACCTACATCTGAACTAGACTTTGTCCAACGTCCAACGAGGTGTATTTATGACATGAATTGGATTTTCCCGGATGTACGACAATCGCTGTTATTTATCCAATGCGTCTTCTGCCGATTGCACCTTGGTTTCTGGTAGGCTGAGAGATGTAAATGTCAGTCATGTTTGCAGGCGACAAGTGATCGATTCAAGCATTCCGCCTCCGTTCTTGTCTGAGAAGATGCCCTCTCTCATTGTCATGGTTCAAGTCTTCTTGTACCTTCACTCCAGTCCAGTACTCGAAGGCCCGGAAAGCGCAGCAAATCGTCCTTTTCCACGAGAGGGGCTCCCGCATCACGAACACCATTCCACTTCGATTCTCGGTTGACAACTGTGATTAACATATTAGCTTTGGACGTTCTGCTCTTCTTCCATGCCGGCGTCGGTGTATGTAATGTGTAAATGCACAAAATCGGCTGATGAATTTATCACTCGTTCACGTAAACTTTTCACTTTGAGACCTTGGCGCGCTCAGTGGGTTCCAGTGGATACTGCTCTTTGTGACCCCTCCTTTTCTCATGAATGTAGTATGTAGAAATTCGGGCCCTCCTTGTTACCCTTTAGGAAATGCAACCGAAAGGGTGCAGTCAGACACCTGTCCATCAGCTAACATCACATTCAAGAGCACGGCATCCGTGTTCCGGGCGTTTTCCAGCTTCTTATGATCTGTTTGATCGCTAGCCGGGTTTTGCAGAAATTCAAATGTTGACGCGGTGACCGCGATGCCAGCAGCAATGTATGTAAAAAAAGTGTCTTCCGGGTGCCTCAACGAGTTGCGACGAAGATGCTTGGGGTAATTTCTTTGAGAGTCACAACGGAGAGAATGATACTTCAATGATTGACAGCGATGTGAATTTGATGTCTATAACACCAGAACTCTAGACCCAGGGCTCGAGATGATCCAGATACGTTCAAGGCCACTCAACAAGCATTGTCCATGCGTATTGTTGACATCAGTGCGTGTGTCAGAGAAGCTCTTCAACAGAAGAAAGAAGCCCCAAATGGAGATTAAACATCTGTTACGATAAGACAGGAAATAGTCATTAACGCTCTGACCACTGCGCTTTCTGCGAATTCAGTCAAAGAGCATTCTATAAAGACGAGAGCCAACACGTGAAAAACGGTTTTGTGGCGCAAGCTACGATCCACTGGGGTCCTGGGTCACATTGAGGTAAATCCCATGTGCTCAAGGGGTAAAAGACATCATGTTCATGTCAGGAATTATTGACGTGCAAAGTCACTTTATGTCCGCGTGAAAAAAAAATTAGAGCCTGATGACAGCCCCCAGGGACACGAGGCCAGTAGTCTGACCGATTGAGATGTCAAATCAGAAAAAAAAGATCCACAATATGTCACTGATGAGATTGCCGGGAATCGAAGAGTTAGTTCCCTCCGTCGGCTGCAAAGTCGGAGGAGGCCGATTGAGACTAGAACGGCTTGCCTCGAAGGTATAAAAAGGGCTGGAGAGGAGACTCCAATTCTTCAGTTTGCACACAGTTCTAAGCACTTCACACTACTACTACTTACCTCGAAATGTTTGTTCGCGTCCCCGCTCTCTGCATGTCCGTCGCATTGGCTGTCTGCGCCTCCGCGGCCAGCGTCAGCGTTCGTAATGGCGTATCTGGATCGCCCGCGCCTGGCAATAGCTGTGACGCCAACACTGGCACTCAGCAGTGCTGCAACAGCCTTGCAGAAGTAAGTCCTACCGACCTATTTCGTTGGTTGATTCAAATCTGACCCACTCTTCGCTAGCCTACCGATTCTGTTGTTACTAAACTTATTGGGCTCCTCGGCATCGTCCTTGAGCCCATTGATGCTCTCGTTGGCTGTCAGTAGTAAATTTCTGCTTTGTTCGGACAAAAGCTGATTTACCTTTTTATTATCTACAGTGACTTGCACTCCCATCGTTGGAACGGCGGGATGGTAAACGTTCCCATCTTGTACAGAGACTTTGAACAAACAGATTGATTTACATTGTATTAGCAACTCCCAAGCTGCTTGCTGCACTGGGAACACTTTTGTGAGTGTTTCTTGACGACTTCGTGAAGAATGTGGTCACTGAACGATTCGGCTTGTTACAGGAGGGTCTCATCACCGTTGGATGCTCCCCCATCAACATTGGCCTCTGAGTCCACACAGAAATAGAACAGATCGGGATGTTACATAGGAAAATCAGATAACCCAGGTTTTATGTATTGACAACGTTGATATTGCGAGGCAATCCAATTGTGTTTGACGTTAATTGACATCTCCCGGAATTTCTGCAGTCACAAGGGTGAAAGATACATTATTCTTGATTACGTTCGTGAATTCCACAGAGAATGTCGTTCGGAAGGGGACAAAAGTAGTGATTAGTCATAAGAAATTACTTACCGGGTGGATTGATGTTTTGGACCGAGGAAGGTGGTCATTATAGGAAATCAGGAACCAGACTGATGCATATTGTAAAAGAAAGGCTGATGGCCACAACAAAGGTGACAACCACAGGAGATGGTACAACTGATGTTTGATTTTCTACGTGACATCAAGTTTACAAGAAAAAAAAATAAAATGAGATAAACCCCACCAAAAAAGAAAAAAAAAACAAATGAAAATCCATGTGCTACGACCACCAGATTCGCTTAGCAGCTAGATTAAGCAGATGAGTACAATATTGAGACCTGTACAAAGCAACTTACCAGGCCTTTCTGATGATTTGTCTTCACTGCTTGAGCTACTCAAAGTATTCCTCACTTGGCAGGACTACGGGAAGGTCGTATTTGTCAGAGCAAGTACAGGAGATTCAAAGGGAGGGGGGGTGTTGCTGACATAGCCAGACTTGAGGCAGGCATTGTAAGTTTTCAATTCATCA
Source organism: Macrolepiota albuminosa (assembly GCA_027475525.1). Classification (NCBI taxonomy): domain Eukaryota; kingdom Fungi; phylum Basidiomycota; class Agaricomycetes; order Agaricales; family Agaricaceae; genus Macrolepiota; species Macrolepiota albuminosa. Next base: position 346,720 of record JAMWFC010000086.1, on the reverse strand, counting down.
ACAGAAAATTTGACACAGCAAGACAAGTCAGTGTCTTCTTTGCATCAGGGATTGAAATTTGTGAGGGTGACACTGACTTTGGCAGAATTTCACAATTGCATGCCAAGATGTATGGATAAGCTGGAGGAAAGATAAGAAATGTCAGAACTTACATACAGAAAATGATCTGTAATACTGGACCTAGTCAAGATACTTTATTATATCTGACTAGCCATAGTACTTTATTGAAGTGCTATCTTTACATATATATCTCTGCAGAAGAGATGCTTAAATTGTTAATTTATTCATAGTTATTTACATATGTTTGACTAGATACTTTTTTACTTATGCTATGTACAGAGAAATCTACTGATTTGGCAGATTTTATGTCTTGTGTGAGTAAGAAATCTAAATTCTTACACTTTTTTGAATTGTCAAATGATGATAATCTGTATGCAAACCTATAAGACTGTTATATTCTAGAACTACATTCTAGAATTTGATTAACATCACTCATCAAGCTTCTTGTGTGCCAAATGTGATCTGCCTGTCAAAGAGTGCAAATTTAGAATGGATAGTGAACTGTTGCCACCTGGATAGAATGACAATGTTGCTCCAGGGGCAGGATGACAAAAATGCAATGCCAGTAGCATCATAGACTCAGTTCCAGGAGCAGACAGACTGGGAAGTGACAGAGGTTGAGTTGACCCCAGCAAAAACTGATATGCTAGAAGGTTGCACCTGACAGTGCCTATACAGCCCAATCAAAGTTGTGTTGAGGTGGGAGTGAAAATGGTGACTGATTTGCCTTCAGTAATACAGGTACCTCAAAAGGCACCTGTGCAATTCTTAGAAGTGAGACCTCTATTGGTGGCCTTGTATGAAGAGAGGAAACCCTCTTCATTTAGGGCAGGTGCACCTGGGGCAGTGGGAGCAGCTTGGACAAGCAATCCTAGGCAAGGTGGAGAAACACCATGGAGGCACATCCTTGAATCAATGTCAATGAGCCAGAGGCCAGTAGGCCAAGGACCTGGATTAATGCAACTGACAGGCTAAAAATTGCCTCAGCCCACTGTGGCTGAGTATATGTACATCTGACAAAGATGAAGATGGACACTATGAAGCAACCCTTGACATGTGAGTAGCCATATCAACAAACAGTTGATGAGAGCAAGGCTGAAACTGTATATGAACAAGCACATGCAGTTATTGGAGTTGAGAGGTGATCTAGTTTCTAATGTGGAAACAGACAAATATATTGCATTGTACATACAAATTTTGGAGCTAGAGGCTCAAAGTTATTTAAATTGCAAAGCCTGTAGGAGTTCTGCAACATCCACTCCTAATGATGCTGAGTTGGTACTGACAATACCTGCAGGTAAAGCATGGTCTTCTCATATTGAAGAGGCATTCAGTAGCATATTTGCCTCTCAACAAGTAGAGGAGACTCTGGAGCAATACCAAGTGTGTTTGGTAGCAGGCCAGCATCAGCAATGGTTTACAAAGCACCAAGATGCTGCTGTGTCAGTGGCAGAGACAATGAATTCTATGCTAGCTACACAGATGCAGCTGAGAGGTTGAGGAGCCAACAGTGCCAGCTAGGGTACTGCTTGCTGACATTTTCAGAATCAGATTGCATTTCAAAGAATGTGAATTCAAGGTTTATGTAAGCAAAGATACTCATGTATTGATAATCAGGGAATATCCTTTGATGATTTTCAGTCCATCACTAAAATGGGATATGAGTCTGTGGAGTGAACTCAGAATAGTCAGTGCTCATGAGAAGAGAGTGATGTGAGTAGATGAGGCTGTGCCTCATGAGAACACAGAGTGGGAATAGACAGAGATGTGCCATTACATCCTCCAGCTCAGGGTTCCAGAGCACTATTGAACTGGCTGATGAAAGCATTTTCAACATTTATCCCAGCTGAGAGATGAAATAAAACACCAGATATGAATAAAGCCACCAGGGCCTATACTGACATTATGCACCACCAACTGGTGAACATCATAGATGATGGAGTTGAAATAGCCCTGTGTCTACCAGAGAGTACTAAACTAAGGAGGGTGGACCCAAAATATATCTGACTTTACAAGGTGAGATGAAGTTTAGTGACCTTGGAGGCTATGGTGCAGTTCACTTAGTGACTGCATGTTTGTGACAAATAATATTGTGCCCTGAAAATCAGTATTTTTCTTATCCATCTTGCCAAAATGTTCTTTTTGATGAGTCGAACCAAACAAGACAGATTTTTATTATCTTCTAAACTGACAAAGTTATTTTTCTGTATTCCATGGATTTTGTGCCATCAATGACATAATCCAAATTACTACCTAATATAGCATCAGTTTCCTAAATAGATCTATTTATCAAAAGTTGCAGCAATAGTCTCTGGGATGTGTCAGTAGGACTTGTACTTTGCAGAACTGAATTGCTTGACCTTCATTTGAGCCTCTTGAGTTCCAAGACCTTCTCTGTATGCATTTATCTACCTGTGAATTTGATGCTCCCACTTCTGAATAGAAAGTTGTACAGATGCAAGAGCAACTGGCATGTCATGTCGCAATGCTCACACAGATACCTCTTTACAGCCATCTAAGAGAACTAAATGAAATTGAGCTCACAATGAAACTTTGGGAGTAATATGCACAAATGCCCTGCTGCCTTGATAATTTCCTGGACCAATGATTCCTGTTGTTGAAAATCAGGCTGAGATGCAAGAAGTCAGAGACAGCAACACAGGAAAGCAGCATCTAGCTTGAGCATAGGTACACTGAGCTGCAATTCAGAGGTATAGCTTTTAAGATGGCATATTGAGTGTAAAATTTAATTTCTACAACACTGTGGTATATACATGAAAGCCTGTAGTTAGTGATGGTTTCAAGCCTCTAAAATGGCAAAAAAAAAAAAAAAATTGGCCTCCAGCCAATTTTTCACCTGTCCATACATGTGGTCTCTAAGTGAACTGCACCATAGACAATAGATGTTTGCTACTATTTGACAGCATGCTTATACAATGGAGACTGTATGGACAAGGGGAGACCAACTATTACTATTATCACCACCTGTTGGTACTATCCCTCCATGTGAGAAGCTGCCTGATGAGGAGTCAGCCCCCCAAAAGAAAATCATTCCTCCAATGCCCATATAGGGTGAGGAGAAAGGCCTCAGTGCCAATATGTAGAGGTGACTCCTCTCCCTCCCCAACCTACCAAACAGACAGAAATTGAACTTTCTTGCTCCCTTTCAAAACTGGTACTGGCTACTAGAGATAGAGTGATAACCTCCACAATGACATGAGGCCTAAGGTGCAGGCACAAGCCATGGACTTTGATGAGGATGCTGATGATGCTCAAAAGTTGGTGACAGATAATGGATCTAATGTGTGCATATGATTTAGATTTATTGGAGAGAGCAGACAAGATTGCAATTGACTTCAGAAGTTCCTCTGTGACTTCTCCTGCATCAAAAGCTTGGTCTATTTTAGCAAATATGTTGTCTGCTATCTTGGTGAGGAATTCAGTAGAGGAGCATTTTGTTGTCAAAGCTTCCTGAACAAGTCAGACCTGCTGAACTAGTACTGCCCTGCCATGTCTATCTTTTAAGTATCTCCATAATGCCACTGAATTCCATTCATCTGCACAGAGTTTTTATTTGGGTAAAGATAGTGCACACTCGACAAAGGAACAAGTAAGTAAGTTATTGCTGTTCCATGCTTTATATGCACATGGTTTGTATGTCAGATGGGGACTAGATGGAGGATCAAATGTGTACTCCCTCCCAGAGCTGAGCCATAGAAAGTTCCAATTCCATATTGTACAACTAGTCTGTCCATTTCCTGCCATCTTCGTCCAGTATATGGCTAGTCCAATTTGCTGTCACCTTACTTACAGGCAGGATGGTAGGATTCTGTAAGTTATCAACCTTTTTAATTTCTGCAATATGGTTGGTTGAGGAAAGTGGTACAGAGGGAGAGGGAGAAGCCGGCTTTGCTTTGCCAGAGATGGTCATCCTAGTAGTGGTTGGTAGTGATGCAACAAGATATAATCAGAGGCAGCAGTAAAAGGTCTAGTACTAAATGTCTTCAGCACAGGCCCATAACCTGTTAAGTCCAGCCTAGATACAGGTACAGTAAGTATCCGACTCCTCAGTCTGTGTACAAATGACTGCTATTATGTACCTAGATTGACAAAAGTGCACACCTGCACTTACCCATTAAGTTCCTCGATTGTCATCTTATCACTGGACCTGCAGGCACTAACAGTTGCAAAGGATAGTAGTTTTTCAATTCATGACTGCCTACATGGAGTTCAACTTCTTATGTTGAACTCCCTCCAGGTGAGCGCAATAGCATTATTCTGTCCGTACAATACACAAATTAACTTCTTACATTGAACTCCAGCTCCGTGTGATACCTGAGTCGAGATTTCATTGTTGCCTACCTGCGCTAACCGTGACCTTCCTCGCACACATCCGAGACGTGCCTTCGTCATAGATACAGATACAGTAAGTATCTGATTCTATGGTATTCGTGATTTCGATATCTAATAATTCATAGGTGACTTGACCCACCCTCAGTCTGTGTACAAATGACTGAGCGTGTTCATTAGAAGGAGTTAAATATATACATGTCCATAGTTTAACGTTGGTGATCTATCGCGAGATAGTCGATCATTTACAGTGGCTACGATTGATCGCTGGAAATTGCGGTGGATTGCAACACGGGATGCAGTCATTTCTATCACAGACTGAGGCTCAATACCTATGGTGCCTGGATGAATCTAGGTCTTATCGGTACAGATTTCAACACTCTGGATGGTCAATTGATATTTGCGCCACCATGATCGAAATTAAGCGCTCATGGACTGATATGGCCAAAATATGTTTCATTTGACCAGCATAATTTCAACTCATCATGCATCATTCCTCGACGCCTTGCATATTTGCTTGTGGACCGCGCACATATATGTAACAATCGATAGGGTTCCTTGTTCCTTCCGTGGATCAACAAAGAATTGTTATCACGTGAAGAATATATCAAAAACAATCCAGATAATCTCCTCCGCTGCTGTGTATCCCTCTATCGATTCCAATCTAGTCTCCAGAATGTACAGCACTCGCTCAACAGGGAGTCATCAAGGCCGTCCCAAAGCTGTACTTCCAGGTGTGGATTTCTGCCCTGGATGTGACTGCGATGACTGTATATCAATCAAGAAATTCAATCGCTGCGAAAACTGTCTTTGTGACCGATGCAATTTTATATTTCTATCTGAACGAGACGATGTGTCCACCGTGTCTACACAAAAAACTGGCACATATCTAACTCCTCAGAAAACGAGGATACAAAGAACGACCGCCTCCACACATTCTAAGGAAGCAAGCGAGCAGGCTATGATGAAAGCAACGGATTGCAACTTTCCTCAAGGAACAGCTCGGTTCTGCATTGTTACGCTCTCATTCAGAGCTGCCGATAAGGTTCAGATATGTCATATTGTACCGAGGGCTTTGGACGATGACCTTGTGAGTATAACAAAACTTAGCCAATGTTGACTCACTATTGCTTGACTTTCTGATATATAGTTGACGAGGCTGGAATATGCTTGGGGCTATGTCTACCTGGGATTCTATCTGGATACGCGACACAATATGTTTGGACGTGCGTTGAGGATAGCTTTGATCATTCCCATTGTCATTCAAATCGCTTTCTCTTACAGTGAATCGCGATTTACATTGTTCATTTGATGCAAACCAATGGGGGCTTTTACCACTAGACATTGATTTGCTTGAAAGGATTCGCTTGTTACCTGACCGTCTGCTCAGGCCAATAGCTGTATGTTAACCCTTCGAAATGGGTGCTTATTCTAATTGTATCTCAGGAAGCATATAGCGGAAGAGATACCTTCATGTACGCTCTTCTCCCTCTACCCGCTATGAGTCGTGCTATTATTACAAGGCTGAATGAGAACCATCTCACGGAGAAAGTATCGAGTGCAAATCCATCCCGGCATCATTTCTTTCCTTTCAATGAACTTCCTGTTCTCAAATCACATATCTATCCTCATTTCGCAATCTTCAACCTCATGAGTAAAGTTAATCGACTTTATGATCCCGAAACCCTTCTACTGCTCTCAGAATACAAAGACTTCTTGCAAACGCATGAAAATGCACTAGAATTGTTCGATCTCTGTCAAAAACTGTATATGCGATGGATGGTATCCGTACCTGATAGCTTTTTGAAGTCACGCGCAGACCCCAATGGCCCAGAAAAAGCCAGTCAAAAGGAAGTGGTTCAGAAGAGCCTTTCTTCTCGAAAACGACCTTCTGCATCTAGAAAAGATGAAGGCTCCAGAGTGGCGACAAGCTTGAAGACGTCAAACGTAGGGCCCAGAACCCGCTCCATCACGTCATCCAGCGGGAAACCCGTAGGTACATTATCAGCGGTGGAGGAAAGTGGCAACCTCGACAAAGGAAGGTCCCAATTAGACTAGAATCATTGCAGTTAGACATTCTCTGTTATGCACTGGACAAGTAGACGCGGTATGGACACGGGTGACACGGGTCACGTGAGTCGCATCGTTGTTGGTATCTTAGTCTATCATTTCGTTTTTTGTGAAGAACTTTAGGCGCGGTATTATGCGTTGACTCACGATGCTCAAGAATGCAGACATAACCATGCAGAACAAAAGGTTTCTCAATGGTTGTTGTGTTTCTCACACTGAACAATGCTCGTTCTTTATTAGGTCGAAGCTCTATGATGAGGACACAAATGGGGTCCGTATATATGGAGATCATCTGTCTTCTACACTTGAAATCCCGGGGTTCAAACACGAAACGAGTTCCGCTACGACCGGATTGTATGACTCACCGCCAAAAAAAATCAAATCCACCATCCTCGCTTCAACGCTCAAGGATGTAACTATCAATGCCATGCGGGAAACCGTGGATAAAGAGGAACGATCTTTAGAAGAGACTGGCGCTTTTTGCTTGGTGACTCTCCAACGTGGACTCTCAGCTTGCTTGTTACAGTGCCACGTTGTTTCTCCTATATTGGGTATCAAGAAAGTGAGATCGTAGCCTCTCACTGATCTTATTTCCCTGAATTCTAGCTTCATTTAGTCAATCAAGCTAACATATGCCTGGGGTCATGGTTATGGAACTTTGGATCTGGATACACGGTTCAACTTGATCTGCTGTACGCTTATACTGCTATTCATCGATTGACTCTAATTTCCTTGAAGTAACACAAATGCTTCAGCGCTCATTCACTGCAAATCAATGGGGACTCCTTCCTCTAGATGAAGATGTGATAAAAACGCTAGTGCGAAATCCTGTGCAACTGGTAAATCAGCCAATTGAAGTAAGCATTTCTACACTCATGAATGGAGTTGTTTTATGGTCAACATGTTAGCGACTTTATGGTGATCAGACGACGTTCAGATATGCACTACTACCTCTGTCCAAGACAATGGGAGTAATATCTCGTGGTCAGGAGATCATGGATCCACGTCTGAACAAGTCTTCAACCCACACATTTCCATACATCGGCTTCCCAGTTCTTCAGTCTCGTGTTCAACCTCATTTTGCCATCTTCGACTTGGTGGAGAAGATACTCCTATTTGAAAAGGAAAAATATATGGATATCGAGGACTGCGATGAGTTGCGCGATTATTTTGACGTGCATAGAAGGTACAAGATTCCTCTGACGTATTGCCGTTCGCTGCACAACCGATGGCTGCTGCCCGTGCCCGCTGACTTTCTGGCGAGCCTTGTGAACGCGACTGGCGACGTGAAAACCTCTCCCACTACTTCTCCAGATCTGACGCGGAGTTTAGAGCATAAAGCGGCCGGACTACGTCCTGAAGACTCCGTTTCCTGTGTCTTTGGTGAAGGATGCGAAGATATCGACGAAGAGCGAGGTGTGTCTGTCGACGAAGAGAATGATGCGGTTTTCGTTGAGAGGATGAAGCAATGGATTCATGGTATCCGTGCGGGGACTCCTACTCCATGACTTCAACTTGGGAGACTTATCTATATTCTGATTATACCGATCAAGTACCTTCTGAGCTTTCGAGGTTGGTCGTTCTATATGTATTTTATTCATCCTCTATATGTATTTATCTCTCTAGTTGTTGGAGGAAATAGTACGAGGTCTTAACCGACTGTGGTAATAGAGATATTGTGGGCTAGTTTTCAGTTCTATAAAGTATCGTGCTAAACTATATAACCCCTTACCTGTCGTTCCAGTCAGTCCTTATATATTTACAACTTTACCTATTTAAATAACAAGAGCCAAATACGATTCAAACTCTGCACCGGTGGCAGAGTTTAGAAGCCGGAGCCATGGCTTGAAGCTATGATTTCTTGTTTGAAAGATTGCAAGGCGATCACTGTCCCCATCCATTACCAACTCAAATATGTCAAAATACGACCACGTGTCTCGCCGCGCTTTCAAAAGCATTGCAATTATTCCATCAGCCCACTTGTCCTTATCCGATCACTGTCAAAGTTTGCGTGTTGTCCGTTTGCCATGTTGCGCGCCTTTGAAAACAATCCTAGACATCCCCTCGAGACTGTAAACTATTGCAGCCAATGCACATGCGAGGACTGCAGATTGAGGAACGTGTTTGGTCATTGTAGCAAATGTCCTTGCTGTACTGGCAAGTTCGAGTTGCAAGACAATAATGACTGGAACAAGCATGAAGATACTGCAAAGCACAAGGATCTATCTTCTAAAGGCTCTGATGCCTATGGGTCCCCTCGAAAGAGGATTCGGACACTCTCTGTTGCTTCTTCTGCGAGGGGAGCGGTCGATAAGATTGCTGGTGGCAATCTTTGTTTGATCACTCTACAGTCCAAAGCAGAGGGTTGTTTAGAGCTGTGTCATGTTATGCCTCGATCGTTGGATGATAAATCTGTGAGTTAGCTTTCTTCCATTGGTTCTGCTCATAATAAGACGTTCGGCATTTAGTTGACACAATTAGAGTATGCCTGGAGAATGAAATACCGTAGCTTATACCTGGATTCCCGCTACAATATGCTGAACTGTGTGTAATTTAGTCCGGCTGAACGTCGACCGGACCCTCACTTCACTACAGTAACTTCAGGCCTTCATGGTTCATTTGACTCAAATCATTGGGCTTTTCTACCTCTGGATACGGTATTGATTGCGCGTCTTCAAAAATGGTCTATCAGTAAAGTTAAAGGTTCGATTGAAGTAGGTTACATCCTTTTTCAAAATTGCAGAGATGACGGGGTGTACTACAGAGTTTTTACAAGAAACAGAAGCAAGAGGTTTTTAGTTATGCATTCTTGCCTCTAGGCGACATGGACACTTGTATTGCCCGTCGCAACGAAGAGAGGTTACAAGAGCCTCCATCGAAGATGAATTTACCTCGAGACCATTACTTCCCATATGACACACTTCCTCCTCTCAAATCTCACATTCGTCCACATTTTGTCATAGTCAACCTAATGTGTAAAGTCCGTGATCTCGAAGAGAAGATAGGCCAGCCTATTACGGAATGTGAAGAACTCTCAAATTTCTTCGAGGAACACCCGAACTATGAAGTAATTTTACGAAACTGCGAGCTTCTATTTAATGCTTGGATGGAGAAAGTTGTGCCTGACCACTTCGGGCGTATCAATCCGTCATCTCTGGTATCCAGTGGAGGCGGGGAAGGTTATGGAAAGGCTGGTGAGGCAGCACCACGGGGCGGAAGGGACCAGCATAATAAGAGTGGTGATCGACAACGAAATAGTTGCTCCCATGTTTCAGCGTCGTGTTCGGAAGGCAAGAATGTGGGTAAGACACGTTGTGAACAGCAATATCATGGAATTGCTTTTCCTGCAAATGTATTGGAAGAACGGTCCGATATCTGGAACGGTGATCAAATTGGACTGCGTCCAATGGACTCTGTCACTTACACTTCGAGCCACGGGCATGAGGGAACAGACGATGTTGATGAACCTACCACAATCGAAGAGAGTGACTCGGCGTTTCACGAACGTGTAAGCCGATGGGTGGCAAGCATCCATCCTACACTTATATCACCTTGTGATGAAGCTATGCTGGTTGGTGACGAGCAGATGACTGATCTGCTATTTGATCGCGGTCAACATGACTCAGACGGTTCGCCGACGATGGTCGGGACATTACTTCCCCGGTTTAACGATCGTAGCTGTTCTATCGACCCTGCGTTAATCACTACTCAACTCCTTGGCAAGGCAGACCTGACCACGTCTCAGCCAAACCCTATTGATGCAGCGTTTGTGGATTCGTCACTTGTATTAGCATGAATTGTTATCGTATCCATTATCTGTATGTACACCTGTAGCCGTAGTGTTGTCCTCCGGCGCTTCACACTTGCAATGAAATGATAATCGCCTTAGAAAATCCTCATTTATCAAGAAAACTATATGGTTGGATTGACCAACTCTGGTTCTGAATATTTGACAAGTGCAGTATTTTATTCGCAGGTATGACTTTGGTACATGCTGGCACTCCGAGTGTTTCAGATCAAAAATCAAGTAACTCCAGGTTAGTACGTATAGTGCGCACACAATGTATAACGGATTGGCTGTCATCTAAGGGACTTAGCGGTGCGCCACTACCCATTAGTAGATTTCTATTACCTCACTATTTATCTACAATATCTTATTGTAACAATAGCTACTTTATATAAAATATATTTAGTAACAAAAATTGATTGCTTTGAAACTCCTCGCCTTTGAGAAGACTTGTGTATCGGCACTGGGGCACTTCACGCCACACTACCGCTACACAATGGATCTCGTTCAAACAGCACAGAGTCTATGGGTCGAAGCCCAACTTCATCGCTGTCTCAGATATCTGATAAATCTTCAGACACACAGGGAAAGTAGCGGTAGTACGCTGTTGTCCTTGATGAACATGACCGATGTTGATGCTCCTAGACCTGGCAGTGCATGAACTACTCCGTCGTCGATCACCACCATCAGGCTTATCCCCTCCATCTTTGAACCCAGCACTTCCAAGCTTGGTTTTTACTTCTACTTTGACTGGAAGCTTGCGAGCCTTGCTTGGTTGATCGGAAGTCATCTGGCACATCAGCGGTCATCCCAGCGATAATAGAGACCCGTACAAACTGCAAGAATTTCTACAAACTCCGGGTGTGCCTCAATGAATTCTGAATAGTCTCTTGAGTGCAGGGATAGACATCTTCATCTTCTGCTCAAAGGTGATGACTTTGCCTATCAGGTTAATGATGACAAAAGATGAGGGAGGCCGAATATGAGACTGGAGAGAAGGAAGTGTAGCATAGGGGAAGTAATGATCCAAAGGCAGATTACCCTTTGACGGAGGCTCAGCGAGCCTGGTCTCATTGCGACGCATAATGGGGGTCTCCATGCCTAGAAGAGGGGAAAATGCATAATTAAATAGCTCTTGCCTTGTTCTTTGTAAAAAAGACTGTTGGATGATCATTAGTCGCTACGATCTTTCTTCAGGTAAAGCACCCACTTCGATAGGTCTTGAAGTATTGCCTAAAGGCCATTGGAATAAGAGGAGGAGCATCACTCTATCTAATGGGAGAAGAGCCCACTAATCCAAATCGAAAGAACCATGGAGACCTGAGGCTATAATATTTAAAGTCGGACAGAAATGAGCCACTGTTGGACAAAATGCAAGAATGCACTATTTAGTATATCGTACCAAGAATCCAAAGAAAGACCACGGTACCGCCGTCTCTAAGCATACTCTAATTGAGTCAGCTGAACGTGCATTTGTCCATCATTATCTTCATATTTGTTCCAATAGTGATCACTATGCGATTTGACCTTGTCAGTGCAACAAGCGCATTTGCTGCAGTGACCGAATTCATTCATCGATTGGCAGCCGTCGCATGGTTCACAGGGTGAACAAGATCTCTTGTGTTTGTGGAAGGTCGTCAGACATGGGCATTTAGAGAGATAATTAAATAAGATCCGTGAGTCAGGTTGGAAAGACAATTCGACAGCCATACGAATGAATGAATAATTAAAATTTAACCGCTGGCAAGCTCCACTACTGAGCAAAGAAGCGGGGGTGGCTGATACATCACCCCTAAATATTGTGGGGTGTCGTAGATGTTTTTCTGCTTTATGTTCCGGTATTGTGATCCATTGGCTTTTGTGTCGGCGGTGTCGTAGCTGGGTTCATCGTCGTACATGCTGATAGTACGTGAGTGATGCTGGGGTGTCAGTTGCTGTTGCTGTAGTGGATCCGTCTTGAAGGTCCTGTCCCTAGAACATCTCTTCGTCTCTACCTCTCCTTGTACCTCAGGCCGTATGTGCCTTGTTGTGTTGACGATAGCCATACGAGGTCAGTCCAATTTGAAACATGATAAAACATGGTCAAGTGATATGCCATGCGGTGATTTTATACATAATTTTGAGGTCATCGAAGTTCCATTTGTGCAATGAGAAATCAAATTAACATGTTGATATTTATGTACCCCTATGTACCCTTTATCTCCCTCGGGGTCAAGATAGCATAAAATGGGAAGTCAGTAAGTCATGGTGAAGAATTATGACAACCTATTGCCAGCTGAAAGATCTGCTTCTGGTTCATATGTTTGGGGTGAAGATGATGCAAGATCACACAGTAAAAGGTCCGACCTCATAATCAATGTCGGCGATCCATCGTTCTATCCGCTCAAAGAAGGACGCATCGCTCTCCTCGTCAATAACTTCATCTTCCTCGTCTGAATCTGCGCTCTCTCCTTTTAGGATGAAGGAAACGGAATCCACAGGGCAAAGGCCTGTCACGTCATCATTCTGGGCACATGTCTCATCGATACTTCCTACACTCTTCAAAAATGAGAGAGGCACAGGCTCTAACCACCGGGAATGGAGGCCCCGACAGTAGCCGAGTAGCACCTTGTATCCTCTATGTTGGCTGAAGTAATCCAAATAGTCGTCACTTATCCCGATCATCGTATGCCTCTCTTCGTAAAGAAGGATTTTCTCCATTAAATCAAAGATGACGAAATGAGGGTGAATGTGGGATTGAAGAATGGGAAGGTCGATATATGGAAAGTCGTGGAATATTCGTTTTTGTGGTTCTGACTCGCTCTTCTTCTGCTGGGAGCGGCAGAGAATAGGTCCTATTGTCGGGGAAAGGGGAAACAGTGCATATCTGAACAATGTTTGGTTCTTATACAACCGCTTCAGAAGATGACAGTAAGAAGAAACTCGCATCAAAAGCAAAAAACTTTACCTCGATCGGTTGATCATATACTTGTACCGGGTTCAGGACAAACTGTTTTATTAAGTCTTTCTCGAGAGGAAGGAGCGCCCATTGGTTCGAAGTAAAAGAGTGTCGAAGCTTTGATGATACTCTCAAAATCGCATCAAACTGAATGAAAGTAAAAAACCCTAAAAGACATACAGCTTATCAGATTGAATTTCGTGTCCAGGTTCAAAGTCCCATGTTCGTGACCCCACGCATACGTCAGTTTAGTTACCTAGAAGAATTGTGGGCAGGTAAGTAAAAAGAGCTCTTAAATCTCACCTTTTCTTCATTCAATGATGGCGGCACTATGTAACTGATTGATAAGGAGGCAGACAGTCCAAAATCCAAAGTCACCAAGCAAAATTGGTCAGTCCTCGAACACCGATGAGCCATATCCTCGGCCTCATGCATGGCATTTATCGTCGCAAGTTTCAGTGATGAAGTCAGAGTCAGAGACTTGACCCTCTTCGATGTCGATTCGTGATTGTTGGTTGAACTAGGCGATTTCGATTTGCATTTACTACCCGTAACTTCTGAACCAAGACAAATGAGGTTCTCCACCTGAAGTAGTCATTGACAGAGTTCCTTACTCGACATTGAACGGCCACAAAAGAGCGGAGGGGTATCATAACAAGGAGCCTTCGACATTCTGAATCGTTGAGTAACGTCCTCGACGCAATGTGCAGTTAGAATTTCGAGTTGGGGACAGCCAAATACAACAATAACAAACATCCTATTTTGGAAGGCTGGCACTGCTGGTGCCAGAACCTGTTTCCACCAGAAAATGTGACAAAGAAATGTGTCATACCATTTCTTTGGCAACTTTTTGCCTTAGAAAAAGGTATTTTTCCATTGTCTTAAATCTTTTTCCCTTGTGTTGACCTAGAAGGACTGTTCCGCACCTCTGATTGATCACGTGTTCTGAACCACATCATTCGTTGATGACCTGCTTACAGCCTTAGTTGTTTACTTCCACATTGATTCGACACTGAGGCTGTAAGCATATTCTTATTCATTCATTTTCCCCTTTATAATGGACATGTATCATTATATAGCACAATTACTGTGTCTATATAGGTAATATATATTAGTTGTTTACTTCCACAATTAATTTGACACTGAGGCTCACAATTACTGTGTCTATATAGAGAGGTTCCAGGTTTACAGGTTATGGGCCTTCTTTAAGACTGGACCTTTTTTTGCGACAATACTATTCATTCAAGATTACAAATTCTCTCTGTGGCTGTTTCCACAATTTTTTATTTTTCCTTCATTGCATTATCATGTCTCGACACTCATTGGGAGAACATGGACCAAGATGGTTTCCCCACATAGGAATTGATGCATCAACATTACTGGCAATGGGCCTATCTACCACTGTGTCTTTGACTGAACAACATTTCATGGATTTAAGGACTTCTCAACATCCTCATTCTTCTGCTCATATTTTTCATTCTTTTGATACATCTGGCCTTCTTCAGAATAATCATCCTTTCCAAAGTTCCCAGAATCCTTTTTCTTTTATTCCTGTTCCATCATCATCACATATACCCACTCCCATCCCACCATCATCACATATACCCACTTCTTTTCATGCCTCTGCTCTGCAACATCCCCTCTTCCCTCCTTCTTTGGTTTATACTTATCATTCTAATACTCCTTTATTGTTTCATTTTAATTCTATTGCTCAATCCCCAGTTTTTTTGCATTCTTTTTCTGTTCAGAATTTTTGAGCGAATTCAGTTTATTCCAAAGATATACAACCTCATAATATTCTGTTATTTCCTTCTTGTTTACCTTCTTCATTATTGAACAATCAACACATGAATAACCCAAATCAAATTTGTAATCCTTTTTCTCAATTTTTTTTTTCTAATTTGACATCTGTTTACTCTCAAGCTTCCCACCTTAATCCTACTCTCCACATTTAGTATACACCATACACTGGCTCAAAAAACTGCCCCAATGTTTGGTCTTTTTGGAAAGATTCACATGATGTGCAACAATTACTTAAACAAAAAATTGTAGAAAATCACATGACATACAACTGCATCCTGGCTTCATAATAATGTATAGATCATGTGATCTGGACAAGAACTTGCTTATTAATAAATCAAACAAAATATTCAATTATTGGGGCAGTTTTTTGACTCATTTTAATTTTCATATTTTCTCAATACTTTTCAGCAGTAGAACTTGTAAAAAGTATAAACAATGTCATGTGACCTTGTTTGTACTAATTTGACATGTTCAACTTCAATCAATCACCTTCTTGACATTCTACCACCATCATGCAACCTGTTTCTGCTGCCAATTGCTCTTCTGTTGCTTCTCTCCTCAATAAGAGGTATTCTCAGCATCAAATCCAAGCAAAAACTGGCCTGGGAAAGGGCACTGTGAGGAGGATCAGCAAAGAGCTGGAGAGCAACAAAGAGAATTATCCTGGAGGTCATCCTTCCAAGCTTACAGCATGCGACAAACAGTCTATTATTCATCAAATTACTACTGGAAAGCTGGATAATGCTGTTTAAGCTACACAGTTCATTAATCCTGTCATCTCTAGTCCTGTCAATCCTCAGACAGTCAGAAATGCATTGAAGGAGGCAGGCTTTTGCTCAGCAACAAAGAAGAAAGTTTCTATGCTCAAGGCTGCTCATTGTGCAAACTGGCTCAAATTTGCTCAGTATCATGAAAACTAGACAGTGGAGGATTGGAAAAGGGTTTTGTGGAGTGATGAGACAAAAAGTAATCAGATTAGATCAGATGGGAAGGTATATGTGTGGAAAATTCCAGGACTACACCAACTGTTAAGCATGGAGAAGGAAACAATTTAATGATATGGGGCTGCATGGGTTGGAATGGAGTAGGGAAGCTCATAGAAGTTCAGGGAAAATGGATGCTGCACAGAATTGTGAGATTTTGGATGAGGGAGTGGTGGAAAGCTTTGAGAAGTTGGAAATGGAGGAGGAAGGACAATATTTTCAGCAGGACAATGACCCAAAACACACCTCCAAACAGGCAACAACCTGGTTTTCTGATAACAACATCATTGTAATATCCTGGCCTGCCCAATCCCCTGACCTCAATCCCATTGAACATCTCTGGGTTTACATCAAGTGCAAACTTTTGGAGTATGAGGTACCCTCTAAAGGAGTGCATGAGTTGTGGGAGAGTGTGGTCAAGGAGTGGAATGAAATACCATCAGAGGTATGTCAAAGCCTCATAGAGAGCATGCCTAGAAGGATCAAGGCAGTTATAAAGGCAAATGGAGGCCATACCAAGTACTAGATATGAAAATTAGAGTAAATTAGAGTGGGTCAAAAAACTGCCCCAATGATTGAATATTTTGTTTGATTTATTAATCAGCAAGTTCTTGTCCAAATCACATGATTTATATGTCATTATAAAGCCAAGATGTAGTTGTATGTCATGTGATTTTCTACAATTTTTTGCTTATGTAATTGTTGCACACCATGTGAATCTTTCCAAAAGGGCCAAACATTGGGGCAGTTTTTTGAGCCAGTGTATATTCATCAGCAAAGAGTTTTTCTGGATTCTCCAAAATCATAACCATGCAAATGTTCCACGATTTCCTCATCCACCAGCAACAGGATCTTCTCTTCCACCCACAACAGGACCCAGGCATCTAATACTGCCTCGGAGTCCTTATTATCCTGAAGTTGCATTATCTGACACTAAATTCTCCTTTCTTGCTACAGTCTCTTTTTTGAAATCATCAACCAAATGGGTATTTTGGCATTTGGCAGTCACAAGAATTATCACCAGTATTGGACTTTGCAGATATACATGTTGAATTCCAAATGTAGGCAATTTTTGTGATCCCATGAGCCTGAATGCCCTTTCCTTTTCTTATGATTTTGATTCATCCTCAGAACAAACTGAAGCATACTATATTTTCTGGCACAATGACAACATTGTTGAACATGTCCTAGTTGGAAAACTTTCTCAGGAAATTCAAGATTCTCTTTCTTTGAAATGTGGTGGTTTATACAATTTATCCATTTATCCTGCTCATGCTCTACTTGCTTTTTTTCAGGAACATTTTGGTATTGGAAGTGCTTTGATTGCAGAACTTACAAAATCTAAGGTCTTTGCTCTCCTGGCAACACAGACATCAGTCTCATCATGTGTTCAACAATGGCACTCGGCCATTCACCAACTGTCCAGTATATCTTGGGACTTTACATCCTAGCAACAAATTCAGAAATTTGTTGATGGCCTACCAAATGGTGACTATTGGTGTGTACTCAAAGAAGAGGTCTGCCAATCTTGGAAGACTGCAGGTCTGAATGGTGCTTATGATTTCTCACTTCTGGTGACTTGTGTTATAAATATGGATGCTGAATGCTGATGTTTATCTCTGAATCATCAACTTTGACTCTTTATCAAATATCCAACATGCCCAATTCATCTCAATCACAGCAGTCTGCTTCTCCAAACAACACGTCTACTGCTTCTTTAAACTCAAATACAAATGCTCACCCCCATATCCAATGTTTGAACTGTAATATGTATGGCCATACAATTGACCATTGCTGGTCCAAATATGGTGGCATAAAAAATGGCCAAGACTTAGCTCAATCACATTCTGTGCAAATGTTGCTACTAAGGACACACAATGTTTATCTACTTCTTTATCTTTTGTTGATGAAATTGATGAACCCAATGTAATTCAGTCTGAGGACAATAACAATGACATTTATTTGACTGCTTATGTTGCCAATACATCTAAATCATTGGATACTCCATTCTTTGCCTTCATACAAATAATGCCAACTATTGCTTTGGCTTCTTTCTCAAACCAGTTCAATGCAATCTTAGATTCCAGATGTACTATTTACATTCTTTGTGATAGAAAATATTTTTGGACTTATAATGATGAAAATGGTGTAACACCTATTGGAACAGCTAATTGTGGCACATTAGGCTTGTTTTTGTGCCCACATAGATGGACAGCATATTGTAATCATTCTCAAGGACTGCCTTCACGCTCCAGATGTTCCCATCAACTTGCTCTCAGTGGAGTCTATGGTCAAGAATGACCTTAAACTCATTTTTGAAAAAGATTCTACATCAATATTTTTTCCTTCCCACAACCATTCTCTTCACAGACATGCCATGAAAGCCATAGTCCATCAATATCTGTCATTTTTATTTTGTGATTTTATCCTTCTCTCAAGTATCTTCTCCTGCTGTATCATGATCTTCATTTCCCTGCCTCAAAGTGACACCGGCCTTGTAGCATGCACAACTTGGATATCCAGGTAAAGATACCATTAAGGAAATGCTGATAAAGAATGTTGCAAATGGAGTTGAATATATCAGATAAATTAATGATGATCACTGTATTTCATGCATCATAAGAAAGAGACTGGCTCATCCTTTCAATCATTTTTAACACAGAGCATCAGATGTTTGCAAAATCTTACATATGGACTGACTCTGCAAGTCTCAAGCACAAATATTATAAGAGGATGCAGCTCAATATATTGATATGTCTACACAAGCAAAAAAAAAGTAGCAGCCACACTAAGGTTATTCAACCAGTCCACCATCATTGATGTGGAGAAGGGGAAAAAAGTTCCATTATATTTTTGTAAACTATAGTATTACAACAATATAGCAATATCTATCATAAAGAAAAAAAATCATGCACAATAATAAAATGTCCATCTTCACTTGTTTTTCATTGACCTTGCATCTTTCAGTAAGCTGACTGGATGATCTGGTTTATTGAATCAGTGGCTGACTACTTCTGTAAGAGCGACCTCTGGAGGCTATGGCTCAGTCACACAGCTGGCAGAGGGAGATCCAAAGTGTATTAAAATATATACTGACAATATCATGATAACTACTCACCTGGCAGAGGAAGATCTAAAGAGAACAAGTCTAGGGATTCCCTATGCCAGGTTGAATGTTTCTGGAGCCTTTGAAGCATGGAAAACAACTGTACAGTATCACAAAACCTTAAAAACTCAAAAATTGCCTAAATAAACAACTGTGCAAACAAGGCAGGAAAACTCTGGACTTTGGAAGTCAGAAAGGCAAACTCTGGCTTATGTAAGCAGTCTGTATGTGGTGTTGAGAAGGCCACACTTGTCTGAATGATAGCTAAAAAATCAGAGCACCTCAAAGGCTAAAAATAGTACTAATAGATAGTGTTGAAAGAATAGAAGCAATAAAGTAAAAGAATGACAGAAGAAGTTGTTAGAATGAGTGTCTGCAAGTTATTTCAACAAACCAGGTCAAAGATCCCAAACATACCCTTGTTATATGTGTGTCTTTCCTTTTTGGTACAATCTCTTTATTTTTTGTCCTTGACCCTGCATCCCCAAATCTACTACCTGTTATCATCCACAGTATATATAGTTGCATAGTTACATACTGCCTACCTCAGACATGTCCAAAAACACTCTGAGGTGAGGCTCAACTCATATAACACAAAATTACTTATTACTTACTCTACCTAGTTTTCTGTTCTTATTACTAGGTGAATACACATTCAGACGTGTCTGAAAACACTCTGAGTTTTCTGTGTTGGAACTAGGACAGTAGATACGATCTAGGTGGGACAAACACCTATAATAAACACGTATGTGTTAATCCTCAAAGACGTGTAACGTAACTGTATTGATGTACCTATAATAAACATGTATGTGTTAATCTAGGTACGGTGATGACGCCCAAAGTTTGGTTAGCAACAAATGTAACTTAAGTGTTACCGTACCAAGAGTTTGCGTTGGGCGCGCTATAAGTGATTTGGGGAGTCCCGGGCAGGTCCCAGAGAACGCGTCTGTGGAAAAGGGGAAAAGTCGGTAACGGGTGTCGGCAAGTGTCAAGCGCTAAGGTAAAGCGCCTAAGGAAATGCGGTAAGTGAACACGGCAAAGGTAAGCGGCAAGAGCACAATAAGCTTAGCGAAGTCTAAGCGTCGATAATGCCTGCCGTAGTTGCGAACACGGCAAAGGTAAGCGGCAAGAGCACAATAAGCTTAGCGAAGTCTAAGCGTCGATAATGCCTGCCGTAGTTGCAAGGCACGAGTATGTCGAGTGTTGGCGAGCGTCTGCAACTGCCGATGAGTTTGACGTTGCCGACCGTAGCGTAAATGAGCTCTTGAGCGTAAGGGAGACTGAGGAAAGGGGGAAACTCTGGTCTATTCGTCTTATGGTTATGGACAAGTCGGTAAGTACTATATATACTACAAGGAGTTCACCGTCGCCAGTGACCAACCATCGCCAAAGTGCGGTAAACTGGAAAATTTCATAGGGGTAGCTCCAATGGTTTCAGATCCCTACCGTCCATTCAAGAGCCTTAGCGACGCCAGGCGACAGATCGCGAAGCTAAACCATCACTCCATCACCCTTCTGTCTGTCCAAAGTGCTTAGCGATGTCAGGCGCCGAATCGAGGCGCTAAGCGATGTCAGACGCCAAGGTCAAACGCCAAGCTGTCCGTCAGTTTCTGATAGATCATCAGGCTTCTCGCTAAGCGCTGTCGTCAGTGACTGATGCCATCTGTCAGTTGTCATTCTGTCTGCCGATCGGCGCTATCACTGATTGGATCTGCTTCTTGCCGTGCGCGGCCGTCAGAAGTGGCTTAAAATAGGTAGAACGTGTGCGCTAAGTTCGGAACGAGTGCGGCAAGGTTTCCGGAGCCGGTGCCGAGCCTGCCGTTGATGCACCTAACCTGTATAGGGTCCTATCAACGGAAACGTTAGTTATATGTTTTGTAGGTTGTAAGAAAGGCGTCATATCCTCAGAGAGGTGTAACGTAACTGAGGGTACTCCGCGTGCTGTTGTTGTATATATATAAGTACCTCTGCACAAAGCAAGAGCTGTGGCCACCATAGTGGCCCTGGCTTCAGGTTCGTGGCACACACACACCCTCGCTTTATCACATCATCACAATCCCTTTGTCACATCTACACTGTATCCCAACACTCCTCCTTGCCACAAACCAACTCTCTCCTCCTTGTGTGGAATTCTGGCTTTTATGTCACTCCTAGGATGTGTCGCAGACGCAGAAGCAGGGGACGGGGTAGGGCTTTTGTGAACATGTCTGCTACATTATCTTTTGTATTGACGTACTTGATAACGATTTCTCCCATTTGGGTGCATTCACGTATGAAATGGTATTTGATATCGAAGTGCTTGACGCAAGCGTGTGCAGTGGAATCTTCGGATAGGGTTATCGTGGCTTTGTTGTCACAAAATAGAATGGTGGCCATTGAGGTGAAGTCCCAGCCAATTCCCTTCAGGAGCATCCTGAGCCAGACACATTCTTGTGTCGACTCGTATGCGGCCATGTACTCAGCTTTGCAGGATGATGTGGCTACAGTCTTTTGCTTTTAGACCGATCAAGACACGGCGCTGATACCCAGCGACCACGCATAGCTGCCGGTGCTTCTCCTCATGTCTGGGCAACTTGCCCAGTTAGCGTCTGTAAATCCTCGTGGTATCACCAAGGAGCCTCCGAGGTGCAGTTTGAGGTCTTTCATGCCTTTTAAGTATTGTACTAGATGTATTCCTGCATTCCAATGAGTCCTGTCATAGCTATTCAAGAATTGAGACAGTTGCTGAACGGAGTAAGTGATGTCTGGTCGAGTAGCAATGGCAATGTAAAGGAGGCAGCCCACCAAGGACCTGTATGGCAAGCGCGCAATGTCATCCTTCTCCTCCTGTGTCTGGTCATTTGGGTTTGATCGCTTGAGCTTGAGGCCAGGTTCCATTGGCAGGGTGAGGGGATGCGCTTCCTTCTGTCCAAATTGAAGTGTGACCTGGTCAATGAAAGAGGTCTGTGATAAGGCGACTGTCCGCTCCTTTCGATCCCACTCAATGGAGATGCCTAAGATGTAATGTGGTGTGCCTAAGTCAGATATGGTCCAAGCCTTGCGCATTTCAGACTTGAAGTGATTGTTTTCATCCTTCAAGCTGGCTATGAAGAGAAAATCATCAACGTGGACTGCTGCAATGACTGTACCCAAAGGTCTCTTCCTGTAGTAGATATATGATTCACATGCCAGTCTGGTGAATCCCCATCCCACCATTTGTTCATTCAGGGTTTGGTTCCAAATCCTGCCAGCCTGCTTCATGCCGTAGAGTCCCCTTACCAGTTTGCATACCCAATCTTCCTTCCCGGTCTCTTCAAAGCCTTCCGGTTGCTCCATATATTGTACCTCGTCTTCTGGAAGTATCCTGTAGAGGAAGGCCATCTTGACATTGATTTGCGCTGCATCCCATCCTTCCGCTGCTGTGATATGTAAGAGGATGTGCCAGGATTCTATGTGCGCAGTCGGTGAGGTGGTTTTGTTATAGTCCTTCCCATATATTTGTTCGTATCCTTTAAAGATGAGGCGTACCTTGTATCTGATAGCCTTCCCATGTTCATCTCTTTTAATCTTGAAGACGGGTCTCCCTTTTTGAACCTTTTGACCTTTCAGAACCATCGACCGGGGTATGAGTCGATAGACTCCCATCTCCTTCAGGAAATTGATCTTGTCCTTATATGCCGCCTCCCACTTTGTTGCATTCGGCCCGTTTTGTGCCTCTCTCCATGTCTTGGGTTCTTCCTCCATCCCTATCTCTAGTGGTTCAAGGTCACTAAACTGCAATATAGCTGCCAAGATTCGATCGTGATCAATATTGGGGTCGATGTTTGCGGGTGTGGGCGCTTGTTCCTCGATGGTCGCAGGTGCTCGTGGGACTTCTGGAGTAGCATCCCCTCAGCTGTCTGCTTGTTGTTCTCTCACCCTTCTTCCACTTTCTTGCACCTCCTCCATCACTCTCTCCATTCTGGTCAGCACACCTTCTCCTTCTATTCTGGCTTTCTCTGTGGGTTGATGGGCCTGGGTCAACCGTCTTCATGGGATCATTCCTTCGTCTTGGTGTGCTGTTGTCAGGTCATCCAGTGTTGAGTTGTCGATATCAAAACCAATGTCGTCAGCGCTGTCATCATCCTTTTGCGGTACGAGGGATGCACTTTTCTCCAGTTCCTGGAGTGTAGGGATGCTCAGAGCTGCTGATGCCTGCGGTGTCTTACCGGCAGCAGGCGTCTCGTGTCTTTCAATGAAGCGTACATGGAATGATTGATAGACTTTCCTGTTTTTAGCATCCCAGCAGTGGTACATTTTGGAGTTAGTACCGTATCTGATCAAGACGCACTCAATGGATCTAGGTAGGACCTTTGGGTTGTGTGTCGGGATCAAGACAAACAATTGGCAGCCTATTTTGCACATGTAAGAGTAGTCGGGTCATTGGTTGTGCCACTTCTCGTATGGAGTTTTACCATCCAGTGACTTTGTGGGAGTCTTTGAGTGTAAGTGAGCAGCAGTCATATAAAATTTGTCCCATAAGAACTCTGGACATTTCAAATCAATTTGCATGGCCCTTGCTTTTCCCATAAGCATCCGATGCATCCTTTTGACTCGTCCTATATGTGCTGATGTGTGTGGTGCGCTGCGTTTGCTCTGTACCCCCCTCAAAGCCAACCATGTTTCCATCTCTTTGCTCATAAGTTCACCATCAAACCCAGTGCGGTACTTGCCTACTTTCAGCCCTGTTTCGGCCTCACGTGCTAACTCCCATGTTTTAAGTGCAGGGAATGCCTCATCTTTTGTTCGCAAGAGAATGGCCCACGCCATATTGGTATGGTCATCTACTATGTCTAGTACATAGTGGTGTCCAGATCTCGATCGAATATGCACTGGTCCCATGAGGTCCACCCACACTATCTCCAGCTTGCACATCGCCCTATTCCCTTCCTGCCTCAGCTTTGGGACTGATGATTTTGTCTGCTTTCCCAGGATACAGCTGTCACACTTTGGCAGTGGGTAATGAGGTGATTGCACACCTTTGATCTTTAGATCTCAGGCTAACTGTTGAACAGCCTGATAGTTCGCGTGACCTAGGCAACGATGCCAGGTCTGCATATCGACTTGTTCGTGGGTGGTGTGTGCATGTTTGGCGACGGCATCAGACAGGTCTATGGCATACAGCCTCTTTCTTTGGAGCAAGGGTCCCTTTGCAATTATGGTGTCAGATGTGCAGTCCATGATTTCCACGCTATTTTTGTTGAAGCGTGAGTACGTGTGATTGTCCATGGAGATCTGGCTGACTGAGATCAGGTGTACTGTGGAGTTGGGTACATATAGGGTGTTCTGTAGGTGGAGTACATTGCCTTCGATTGTGCGCAGATGGATACTGCCTATCCTGCAAGCCGCAATCATTGATCCACCGACTCCCTTTATGTCTTTGGGGGCGATGGGCTGGAGGGTGAGGAGGTCGGATCTGCAAGGCAAAATATGGACTGTTGCCCCTGAGTCGACATAGAATGGGTGTTCTGTCAGAGCTGCGAGCACGGTGGCTGAGTCTTGGTTCAGGCATGTAGCCGGTGCTTGGGCAGAATCGATTTTGTTGTGTGAGAGTTTCCTCCAGTCGACGGATGTTCTGGGGTCGCTGTCATCTTCGATGGTTGCCATCCATCCCTCCCATTCTGATTCGTCAGCTGCGAGCAAGGTGGGTACGTTGTCAGTGACCAGACCAGCAAATCCAGCTGGTGTTTGCTCCCCACTGAGTGTTTGGAGCTTTCCGAGGTTGTTCTCTTCTACGAGGTAGATCTTCCCTTTTGGTCCAGTTAGTTGCGTATACACTTGGGGATTTCCATTTTGCCCCTTTTCTTTTGCAGGTGGTGCTGCTCCTGCTGCTCATGCCACTTCCCTTGCTGCTTCAAATCCCTGCTTAGCCATTGCTCCTCCTGGGTGGGCACAAAATTTTGCATCATGACCGGCGCATGGTCTGTTGTGCAAAGCGCAGGTCATACAGCATTTTACTCCAGCTGGGTGATTGTGCCCTGGGAGATGTGGATGCGTCAATCGGTAGCGCCCCTTCCCAGATGTGACGAGCGCTGTGTCTGTGGATTGTGTGTTGTTGGAGGCTTTCAGCATCGTCAGATTCTGGACAGTTTCCAAGAGTTTTTGAATGTTGTCGGAGGTGTATGGGTTGGCTTTTGTAGCATCCGCAAGCCCTCTCGATATCTGTGCCTGTACTGGTTTGTACAGCGGATTATTCAGGCTGTTTAAGAGTATTACACATTTGAACAGGTCTTTATCAAGGGCTCTTATGGCAAAGATGCCGTTCACGATGTCGCTGATGTGCGTTGCAGTGACTGTTAGTGGTTTGCCCAGCGTACACTGGATTTGGAGGACTTCCTGGATTAGTGACACCATCCTAACGGGTCCTTCTCCTTCCACACGTGTCCTTACGCGTTCATACGTGCTTGCTGCTGTTTTTGCCTCGTCTAAGCCTTCGTATTTGGACTCGTCTAATGCAGTGAGAATTACCGCATGGGCAAGATCGTCATTGATTACCCAGTTCTGATACGCTACTGGTTTGGTGCTAGCGCTGGGAGGCGAGATCAGAGTTGGAAAAACGTAGAACTTTAGTCCAAGTAAAGACAGGTGGATTTTGAGGGCTTTAGACCATCTGGTAAAGTTGGCGGTGGGTGAGTTTCGATTGAACTTATTGCCTCTCCAATCAGCCCCTCGAGCTGAGATTGCGCGGATGGAGGGTGCGGTAGCATCGGTGGAGGTCATCATTTGTTCTAGATGGGTAGGGGTGATAACAGAGTTTTAATCGTTTTTGAGAGAACAATAGGTCTTGTTTCCTATTCAGGGCAAGATAAGGGGCAGTGGTACCTCCCAATGAGGGAGATGTGATCCGGTAGCAGCTCCGAATAGAACAGACTGGTATAATCAGTGTTTGCGACAAGAAGCAGGTAGGGAATGGTTTTCCAACTTAGCAGCGATACTATAACGAGTAGCCTGCTTGGTTGGGGCCCATAACCTGTTGGAACTAGGACAGTAGATATGATCTAGGTGGGACAAACACCTATAATAAACACATATGTGTTAATCCTCAGAGACGTGTAAATCTAGGTACGGAAACATTAGTTATATGTTTTGTAGGTTGTAAGAAAGGTGTTGTACCCTCAGAGACATGTAACGTAACTGAGGGTACTCCACGTGCTGTTGTTGTATATATATAAGTACCTCTGCACAAAGCAAGAGCTGTGGCCACCATAGTGGCCCTGGCTTCAGTTTGTGGCACACACACACCCTCGCTTTATCACATCGTCACAATCCCTTCATCACATCTACACTGTATCCCAACATTCTGTTCTTATTACTAGATCCCATTTGTTATTATATCAGAAATGAGGAAACGATGAATGAAGGAAGAATGAAGGAATAAAGGAGTGAAAGAAGCAAGAAATGAGGAGTCCCCTGATAAGCCTGGCCAGGCTCTCTGTCAGTGCTTTGGCTGGATGCTTGCCTTTTATTTCTGTACTGAGAGCTTCTGCACTCTCAGCTGGCTTTGTGGCCTTGAGGATGGCAGACTTGCCTCCCTTGGTGGACAATGCCTCAAACAAGGCACTATACTGAGGCATTGCACCCCAAGCTCCCATCCAAGCTGGTAATCATGGAATCATTCCCAGCACATAAATTCTCTGAATACTACTATGACAACACCACTTGTATGCCCTCATTAATGCTAGCACCTTGTTCTACTCTTGTGGCATGTACAAGTCAAAGGCTCATTGATAATCTGGCAGCAGTATATGCCAATTTCACAGTTGCCATGAACTTCCCAGCTAACTGCATCTCATCCTTGCCTGCAACAGACCTTCCCTCTTCTTTGTCTTCTACATTTTCACCCACAATGGTGGAAGTTTGCACTCCTGCTTCCATTCATCAGCTGTATCTGGCTGTTTTCCCCATTTCAGACTGGTCCGAGTCCTATTCAGAAAATTGTGTGATGAGTATAAACAATATAGTATTGTTAAGACTATCTATGTATCCTCAAAAAAAGTTGTCATTAACTTCTTTGTACCTTTGCGCTTCCACAATAAAAACAAACTCACTTTATGTCGACCATCAACATCTCAAGGCAATCCGATGACATTTTCACCCGCAGGCGCCCCAACCTCATACTTGAGCACCAAATTGGACTTTCCCTGTCCTGGAAGGGCAACTATCCAACAAAACTTGCCATTCTTTGCGATCACTTCGTCCTCGCCCCCGTCCACCCCTTCCCACATCGCACTAATGCCGCTAGACACCGCCACACTCATCATCTTCTCGTCACCTTCATCCCTACCCTTGTCCTGATCCTTGCCCTTTTCCCTCTCCTTCTCCCTCTCAGACAGCGGCGGACTCAAAAGTCTTACCTGTACCTGCGCGTCCTCTGACACAGGCACCTGCTCCACCACGCGCACACGCTCGACGGGGGTGGATTTGGTGTTGAAGATGGTGATGTTTTGTGTATAGACGTGTGTTGTGGTTTGGGTGTAGAACCCGCTTTCGGACCGGGTTTTGGAGATTGGATGATAGATTATGCGGATTGAGGGGTCGAGCCTGTGTTGGGTGCCAAGTCAGATTGTGGAGGAGGGAGAGGAGAGGGAGGGAGATGGGAGGGAGGGAGATACGTACCCGAGAGGACAGTTGAAGCTTTCTCCTGGGCTCACCGCAGGCACTTCTGAGCGTGAGATGAAGCTCCCATCAACGTAGACGCTCCCTGTACCGCGCAACAATGTATACTGCGATGCATTCTTGATCTTTGCCTGCAGAAAGAGAACATATATCAGTTGTGATACGCTATGGAAGTTGACCAAAGAACATACACTCAGATGCACCTTCACGTCTTTCTTTGGCACACAAACCCAGGACATCACCGCACCCAAACTCAACTTTACAATTGTCACATTATGCGCCGCTTCGTCGCTCGGAACTGTGATCAATCCAGGCACCTCGAACGTTGCGCTCACGTTTACCTTACCCTTGGACGGCACGACATCCAGACCGCGGACGGACATTGGCAGGGCAGATGTAACCGGAGGTTGGTGGATGATTATAGGGGCCGGCGCGGAGGCCATGCGCGCTCCGGAAAACTTAGTTCTGAGGGCAGGTGCGGCAGGTACAGCGGGGTAGTCCATAGGTACGGGAGGGATTGGTTTGTAGATCGAGATGTTCCAGGGATCGAGTTTGGGGATGTTGAGCCCGAAGGTGGGTGTTGCGGTTTCGAGGGTCAGCGGTATATCGGTCCAGTCCTGATCATAGTATTATGAGTAAGAATTGGAGAGGCGAGGGTAGGAGGCATACCTCTCCTGTTTGTTGTGTTATTGAGGCTTTGTAAATTAGTGAAACGGGCTCGTCGTAGGTATGCGTGTTGACGCGGATGTCGTAGCCTGCGGTCCAGGATGCTCCGTGGACGGCTACAAGTGATAATTGGTCATCATTGTGTGGTGGTTTTGTACGAAGACAATACTCACCGTAAATCAATACGATTTCAACTTCGCGTTCAACGTCCGCGAATACACCTATTACTACGCGTTTTCTCAGCTTGTCATTTGGTTTCGGTCCATCAAGGCTAGCGCGCTCTTTCGCGAGCTCCTGCTCGATGTCCGCTAACTGTCCCTCTAGCTCTAAGACGCGGTTATCTAGTTCCTCGGCAGTCGTGTCATATGCCTTCACGACTTGTCGCACAGACCCCACGTCGATAGTTTTGACATCCATCGTCCCCAAATACGACTCGAGAGAAGAAATCGCTGTCCTGGACCGTTCAAGTGCCTTGATCGTCTTCTCCTTCTTGGACGTGAGTTCCTTAATGGTCGACGATGTTTCCTGCGATTGTGGGCGAGAAATATTGGATACAGTGACATCGTGTATGGTCGCTGCACCTCTGCCTTCAACCCTGTATTGAAACTAAGTCCTTTGCATGCGTGTTTTCGGAAGCCAGTGGCTTGACTCACCTGAGAGAATCCTGGTCCAAGACATTGGGCAGACCGTTGATAGTCACTTGGTTCTGCCCTGTCTTCACTTCGAACTTAAAGACACGGGTGATCTCCGCACGGCCAGAATAGACACTGACACTAGTAACATTGCTGTTCTCTGTTGAGACGAGTTCGATTGAGTTGACAGAATGGAACGAAGGAGGTTGAGCGTCGGCGTGAGATTGAGCATTGGTAGACATTTGGTCTTAAAGGCAGGTAGAGATGGATGCAGAACTGGCTTGTATGTAAAATGAAACTTGTGTGTGATTTAAATACAGAGACTGCGCATGACTCGAATTTCTGTGCATCACGAATAGCCTGACATGACAACGTCACTGAAAGTGAAAGACGGCTTCTTGATTGATCCCAGTGAGAACAGTGTAGCGTTAGTGCGACACCTTGGGTATTGCGCTGGAAGGAAGCTCTCTACCTAAAACTGACCTATCTGAAGTCCAAAACATATAGCAAAAACTCAAGAAAAAGCTTAGGGAGAGGTGGCCATGGGAGGGTGCACGAAAGACACTCCAACTGAGCAAGCTGACTTTATTTACGTATGTACTGATTTTCAGCTTACATACTGTGAGAACGAAGCTTGCTAAATAGAAAATCTCTTTGGTAGCAAGTTGATTTGATTCTGTGGTGAGCAATGAGTTCGTGACTCAAATCATGCACGGGTGAAGTCTTATTTTCTTATCGTGATGCGTGGAGGGGGCGGTAGTCAAAATATAATATATCGATCAAGTCTCAACAACCTTTCTTTCTCTCGACCTTTAGGGGCATCATGATCTCCTTCTACCATTAATTGTGCTCGGTGAGAAGTTGTCCAAACAGATTTTCCCTATTTTGCTTTCTGAGACATCAAAGAATTGGCTTGTAAAGATGGCGCATCATGATACCTATATTCCTCCTATATGTTAACGGCGCTATAGCCAAGTGGTTACGGCGACAGATTAGAAATCTGTTCCTCTTTGAGGGCGCAGGTTCGAATCCTGCTGGCGTCGTATAATTCATTCCAGACAGGTTTTTTTTTCATGATGTCTTGTGGATATCTTACATACATTTCGGTGAACACCACAGGCTTCCGCCACACGCATTGTCGTCGTCTGGCATACTGTGCTAAGCCTGACTACAATTGATATGTACATGATCGGTTGAAGTTCTGGCTATAAATCCGAGCACACAGGGTGCTTCAGAGGTTGAACGAAGTCATGGCATGGCGTGGGTGTGTGGCCAGTGCCTTGGCAGCCTTGGCGCTTGGCACGGTGTCTTGCTTCAATCACTTACTCATATATTTGCAAAAGAAGGACCCTTCCACAAAGAAACACGTGGTGAGGTACATGACACATACCCTCACGGCTCACACGCAGCGGTGTTCGACTCAGGAGTCTCGTATGTACTCGAACATGAATAAAAGCGTCGAGCCCGTGCACACGAACATGAATGAAAGGGTCGGCGGAGCCTTCTTGAGTTTTTGAGTTTTTGAGTCTTTCCGCTTTGATGTACCGGATTGTGAAGATAGGGAGCAGCTGCACAGAGGTACGTACCCATACCGTAATGTGATCCATAGTATATAGTGAAGAGATGATGCCGATGTCGCAGTCAGGCGCCCGTCCGCCCTCTCTGTCATTGCCAGACGAGACCTTGACTGGGAGGCCGGCAGAAACGAGCGATGGAAGAGATCAAGTTGTTCCACCTCCGACGTTTGTTCATCATGCGGAACTCAATTTCCGTATACGACAGCGGGAGATCTCGAACCCGTCAAATGCCTAGAGAAGACCGTCCTTCATGCATACCGACGAGCCTGAGAATAAGAACTCGGCAGATTAAATTCATGTTCCCCCACACACACGACCTTTTGCCCCCGTGTTACGATGCTATCACTATTGACTCGGATGTGAGGACTCAGATGTGAGACCAGGAGTTTTGTTGTCGATGGGAAGGTGCAAGGACTATCTCTCATGCGGTGGAAATGCAAAAAAGATACCGTGAGAAGCTTCGCATTGGCGCTTAGTAATCAATCGAATCGATCACTCAAAAAAATACACCTATCTATATCATCAGTCAAATCACAATTGTCACACTCCGCGAAACCATGCAATTAGTACCCGGCCTCCACCGGTCCCTTGCTTGGCTCCAGCCGACGTTATACATATGACCTTATTTTTTTTTCTTTTTTTTTTCTTTTTCTATTTTTGATTTGGGCATGTACGAAATTCTGGCAGAACGTTTTGTATATATCGGCTTTGGATCATGGGTGCGTGTTTTTTTTTCCCTCTTCTTTTATTTTTCTTCTTTCGTTAAAGCTCCCTCACTCGCGGGTTCCTCTCTCTCAGGACCCCTCAAGGACGCGGCTTTTTCCTCACTTCCCCTGCTTTCCTCCGACCGCCAGCTTGATCCCATTCCCATTTTCAACTCTTTTCGTCGTAGTCGTACGAAACGATGGTCGAGCATAATTCCCCGGCGCGTGCGGTCGAGTCCCCTGAGGCAGCGCAGTACAACCCCGACCTCGCAGAGTTTGAGCGGTCGGGGGGAAAAGAGAAGCCTGCGTTTATGTTGACGCAGTCCGAGTTCAAGCTTCTTGGTATCGCGGGTGTACGTCCTTTTCTTTTTTTTTTGAAAGAGCATACGATGTGATCTATTGCTGGTTGTGTAGGTTGGATTTTTCCTCGATGGTGCGTGTTGTTTGCGTTGACCCTTCGTGGTTGCTTAAAATGTCGTTGCAGCCTACGATCTGTTTGTTATCAACGTGAGTCGTGTCCCTCTTCACATCAATGATGGTGTGTATTTATATGTCTTTTGCAGCCCGTTGCGACAATGCTGCAATACCGCTTGTACGGTGGTCACAGCCTGCCGGCCAACCTCGAGGGCTTCATGAAAGCCGGGGCGAACATTGGGAGTGTCATCGGACAGTTTTTATTTGGTAACAATCACGGCAATCCTTATTTCCATATTCTAATCCACCCAATCAACAGGATACCTCGCTGATGCTCTCGGTCGCAAGGCTATCTGTACGTACCCTCCGGCTCTCGATCCGAAGTGCTAACCGCTCAATGCAGACGGCAAGGAGCTCATGCTCATCATCTTCGCGACAATCCTCACGATGACTACGCCCACTGGCACGCTCAGCCCGGACAATTGTCTCATATACCTAGGCATCTTCCGCATCATACTTGGTATTGGTGTCGGAGGCGACTATCCCATGTCTGCCTCCGTCACGTCCGATCGCTCCAACCTCCGCAAGCGCGGCACCATGCTCGCGTATATATTCTCGAACCAGGGTTGGGGCAGTCTCTTGGGCAGCGTCGTGACCATCGTCGTGCTGGCATGCTATAAGCATGTCATGGATGTAGAGGGCAAGACGTCCAAGGTGGACGGCGGTACGTGCCGATTTCCGATTCCCATCTGATTTAATTTCAATTCTAATTTATTTATTTTGATCCTTTTCAGTATGGCGCATCGTCGTGGGCGTCTCGCTCATCCCGGCATTCGGCACGCTCTACCAACGCCTCACTCTCCCCGAGTCGACGCGCTTCCTCGCCTCGCAGAAACTCAAGAACGCCACATCTGCCGAGGAGGAAGGTCATGCCCTCGATGCCATCAAGAAGGCGCAGATTGCCGGGCAGGAAACATCTTGGTCCAAGCCCAGCCTCAGTCTCACGCAGGAAAACGAGAAGGAAAAAGACACGAAAGAGCACACCGTCACGGCCGCCGACTCCGAATCATCCTCACAAGAGAGGATCCAAGGAAGGAGCCACTTCAAAGGTCCGGTCGCTTCTCCATCTCCATCTTCTCTCCTAACTTAGAAGCACCACACAGATTTCCTAATCTACTGTTCCGAATGGCGTCACGCTAAGATCCTAATCGGGACATGTGCATGCTGGTTCCTTCTCGATATCGCGTAAGTCTTTTGTCATCCCTTGCCCATCGCCCGTCAGCTTTCTGACGCCCCGAACGACAGTTTCTACGGCATTAATCTCAACCAAAACGTCGTCCTGCAGCAAATCGGATACGACGGCGCGTCCGGCACGGCATGGCACCGGATGTTCAAGATCTCAACGGGCAACATCATCATCACCGCCCTCGGGTTTGTGCCTGGTACGTCTTTTGTTGATTGCGTGATTGCTTGATGTCGACGATGGCGGTGCACTACAGGATACTGGGTATCAGTGTTTACGATTGAGATCATGGGTCGCAAGTGGATCCAGATCCAGGGCTTCCTTCTCGCCGCGCTATTCCGTGCGTGTCTCTTCTTTCCCTTACTGACAAGCACCATGCACTGCTCGCTGACACCAAACACACACACTAGTCGCCGTGCTTGCCGGAGAATTCACACGACTCAGCACGGCAGGGTTCATTGTCTGCTTCGCCTTCCTCCAGTTCTTCTTCAACTGGGGCGCAAATACGTAAGTTTTCCCCTCCCAAACTCACTGGCGTAAACTTTGATTGACCCTTCCCAATAGCACTGCATACGTACGTTCCGCACTATGTCACTCACTGTGCAACTCATTCTGACCCCCACTTGCTCTTGCGGGCGCAGTGTTACCCAGCCGAAGGTACGCCCCTGTCTCTTTTATATTTTTTGACCCGAGCACGAGCTCAATAACACCTACACAGTCTTCCCAACACGGTACCGCGCAACCGCGCACGGGGTCTCCGCTGCATTCGGCAAAGCGGGCGCGATCATCTCTGCGCTCGCGTTTAATACCCTCACCAAGAAGATTGGCACGCCTGCTGTCCTTTGGAGTGAGTCTTTCTCTCTTTTCTTTTGGGGGATGCCTCAATGAGAATGAGAATGCTAACGCGCTTTGTCCGATTTGCAGTTTTCTTTGGATGCTGTATCGCCGGCGCTGGTGAGTACCCTTTATATGTATTTGTGGAAATGTGGTATTGACGATGCATCTCATGCAGCGTTCACGCTCCTCCTACCTGAAGTAAAAGGCCGCGATCCCGACCTCGTGGATGCGGAGGAGATGAGAATCGCGAGGGAGGAGAGGGAGAGGTTACCTGTGTAGTCCGGTGCCAAGGTCAAAGGAATGAAAAGGAAGATTCGTGTGTTTTCTTTGCGCCCTTTTTTTTTCTTTGTTGTGAGACGAAACGTTGAATTGTCAAATTGTGAACTTGTAATACAACACCAAAAAACGATGAAAGGTGGAGAGTGGGCGAGGAAAGGGGGTTGTCATTGATTAGGAGACAAGGGATCTTTATAGTATAACATTGTGCACTAGGTACAGTACAATACAGTACAGTAGATATTGTATATGTATTACTTGTTTTATGTACCACTCCTGAAGCTTGTTGCTGAATTGATTTACTCGGCTTCATTTAAAAACGCATACCGATTTGGGGAGGCACGAACTCCATTGAGGTTGTTTAGTCCATGGTCAAAATTACTGAGCTATGCTCCAAGCTTGATTGACTTGATTGACAACTGACCGAAGACCCAGGTAAATCGATGAATAGTGATGGACGAATTAATTGCTCGTACTCGAGATATTCAATTGCCGCGCTTCTAACGGCTCAACGGCCGGTACCTCAAACACGTAAACTTTAAGGTCCATACCATACATAGGATTTAGTTCCTTACATTCGAGGCTTGACAGTGAGAACCAAGAGACCCACGTTTACCACCAGAACCGAAAAACGAAGAAAGGTTGGCAGGCGGTTGTCATACATCGAATAGAAAGGGATCTCTGGACATACCGGCTCTCGCCTCTGGCTCTGGCATGGTTTCTGAATTGACAATATTCGCTAGGCCCGGAGATACTTACCTGAGAGACGGACAAAAGGTCAAATTCCGATCACGAATCACGATTTCTATGCACATATTGGATCTAATCTAGATGGCTTGGATGACAGGTGCCGGTGACCGGTGACCCAGGTAGACTAATGATATTTATGGACGATCACTTGCACTTCTATATTTTCGAATGAATGAATTTGATTTTAACCGCCGGCAAGCCACAATGCTGGGCTGAGAGGCGGGGGTAAAGTAATGTATGTACTCTACTCCAATACTATCACAACTATGGAGTTGCAAAATTTTGAGAAAAATCGACGCTTACAAGAGATCCGGTCCACTTTCTTCTGATCGGACTTCAGGGATCAGTTAAATTGTATCGTACTTAGATATTTGTAACTTCACATTTGTTGTACAATACTGTTGAGCCTTGTTGGAAGGGAGATGGGTGTTCAGGGTGCCAAAAACAAGGAGTTGCAAAACTTTCATCACGGTGTGGTCGCAATGCCGGTTCAATCTCCATTTTGGCAAATCATCGCGGGTGTGAGCAAGACAATTTGAAGTAAGCAGACTTTTAATTCTCATCAATTTTATCAGAGTGATATCACAGATTGTCATGCTAAACAGAAATTTATCCTTTACAGGTTCTCCCAGCTGCATGGGGCACCTGAAAACTTGAAGTAGACTTGCTCATAGTGTATGCAACCTGTAGTCAATATCTGGAGTTCAAATATAACATAGAGATTAAAACTGGGAACAGTCTTTTTGAAAGATGTATAATTCTACTTTATGATCAAGCAATTGCCATACAATGGCACATTCAATTCACCCAGAATTTTGAGATCCCAGGAGCACTAGTAATAGTGAACTCCAGTACAGAAGGATCAGAGATACAGATGTCTAGATCTTGTAAGAAACCACATTTTGCAACTCCCTGTGACTTAGCAACCAGTACATCTGATAGTAATGTAATTAGGTGGCCATTGTGCCAAAGGCAGTGTTCATATTCTGTATTTTTGAATATTGGAACTTTTTGTTGGAACATATCATACGTCATAATGTGACAATTGTGATATGGTAAAGGTTGATGCCCCGAGCCACTGTCAAATGGACACACAGTGGCCACCCATGCTTTGTCCACAGACAGAACATATATATATATGCCATATACATACCAGTACCCTCAGTCATGTTTATACTCACTGAGGGTACGTTATCCAATACCAACATACCCAGACTTACTTATACTTATGATCCTACCTAGATATAAGCTTACGGTGTAACCTTATCTAGATACAGAAATACAGTCGTGTTTATACTCACTGAGGATATAAGCTTACAGTGTAACCTTATCTAGGTGTAGACGACGGTCTACATATTACCGCACTGTTCAAGTTCTAACACTTTCCTCACAGACTTTTAGGTGGCATGAACATTGACAAGGTTATGTCACAAGATACTTTCAGTGAGAACTCAGTTGTTAGGTAGATTTGGGGATTAGGGGTTAGGAATGTTTTGTGCCTTCAAATTCCTCTGTTCATGTGTCCTGGTCCTGATCTTTATCCTCTTCCCATCTTCATCATCTCTCCAACCTCTCCCCTCTAGTTCCTACTCCTCTACTACTGTCTCCATCCATGACCACCATCTTTCCTCTTCTTCATCATTTTCTTCATTGTCTTCTTCTGGCTTTGTTCTATACTCATGAATCTTTCCTGTTTTGGTGAAGGCACCCATCTTGGCTAGAAACTTTGTCATGGCTTCCAGACCCTTTTTTGTACTGAGTAGGATTCCCAGTTCCATTTGAGAATCAGCCTCCTCCAATTCCTGCTACTTTAGTAGTGAGTTTTATAGTATGCCAATGACATCTGCAATCTCACCATTGATCACATGTGTTCAACTGAGATGCCCTGTTTCTGCCTTTTCTGCCATAGACAGTTATTTTTTCCACCTCTTTTTTCTTCTTCTTTGCATTTGTCTTCTATTTTCATTGTTTTACTTTTGGGGTTGTTTAAAACTGAGATGGCCTTCTGTGGGTTTCCTGACATAGAGGTTCTTTTCTACCCTCTTTTTTTATACCCTGTCTCTCTCTGGCTCCATTTATCTTGTTTCTCTTTTTCTTGGCCTGACCATTGTCCCCTTCATATTTTTTTCCCTCTTCATTCTGTTCTGCCATTCATAAGTGTAATGTTGTAATGTTGGGCTCTTCCAGGTACCTGCAGTTTTCAACCCTCTGATTTGCCAGAGCTTTCTTCCATCAGCTATCTTCAATTCTTTGGATCTATTTCTGTCAGGTGCATGGCAGCCAGTTTTGCTCATTACTTCTTTTCATCCTCAAACATTGTTGTCTTGCATTTTGCTGTTTACTCTTTTGGCTTCTGGCTCTGTCATGACATTCAGTCTCAATTGGTTTGTTCAATACTGTGAACATTTTATTTATCTTGGTGAAATTCCATGTTGCATTTGGTCATCAAAATAAAATGATATTCACTGCCAACTGAGTTGGCCTCTCAAACATAGCAGGCAGTGCAGCTACAGGGCATCTCCTTAGAACATTATATATATCTGTGTTCCTCATATTTGGTGCAATCTTTTATCATGTGCTCCCATGTTTGGAATTGTGTTCTGCATGTGCATCTGGTTGTTTTGTCAAAAATAAATCTGGTGTAGTACTTCAATGCTATAACTTGCAATCTATAACAGCCCCTAAGTTTTAAGTGTTGCACTTACTCTAACAGTCCTCCATGTACAGTGTTGTCTACGGTTGTCAGCAATCCTTTAAGCTTAATAATGCATTGTCCAATTCAACTCCTGGAACAGTAGTGGCCATGTTTACCTGGCATTTCAGTCCTCACTGATTACACCAAGACACTTCTGGTGCTGAAAGATGCTTCCATTGGAAAAAGTGTAAAAGAAACATATTATACCATTTCCAAAATGCTAATTTCAGATAGAAAAGGCATTTTGCTTTGTTTAAAGACTTTTTCTTTCAGAAATTGGCACATGAGAAATGGTATAACATGTTTCTTTTACACTTTTTTCAATAAAAATACCTATCAGCACCAGCAGTGAGAGCAGAAACAAGTCCTTGGAATGTTCTAAGAGAGCACAACGCAGCCGCATGAGTGAAGATGAAAATGAAAAAGGAGGGAAGAGGCGGGTATGAGTTTGATTCCTAAAAATTGCACTGTATAAACTGTCAAAAGCAAATCTATTCCATTCCCATAACAGGATTACACCCCTTGACCTCAATAAGACTTAGAGCTCGGGCTGCCTTATAAAGTCCGATAGCACTCTGGTGAGCGCTTCACAGAGTTATAACTTGAAACTTTCATACATATGCGCACCTTCTAATGTGGGAGTTGCGAGTGTAACTGCCTCCAGGTCAACTTTTAGCTGGAGGAGGCGTTACAGACAGGCAGATCATCCAGTTTAAGAGGTGGCTGAGGGATTTGGCACCCGTTACAATGCACGAGCACTTTGCCAGTGTGTTACCCTAGTGTGAAAGCAGAGTATTTACTTACAGACAACAACAACAAAACCATTCGAGTCAAGATCAACTCTTTAGGATCTGTGGGATTACTATGTGTACAATGAAGCCCCAGCCTTTAGCGTTTTCCACCCAGCGATCGCCCTGCTTATGCGTATGGAGGACTAAGTAAAGCCCGGGGAAACCCTTTCGCCATGTAGATTCAAGTGAGTAATGCCATCAGAAAGAAATATGAGGATATCAGCATGTGCAAGCTTAAGCACAAGGCCAGGTCCGTATATGCATGCCACCAAGGTTTCCAAAAGGAACAAGCAAGGGGCTGGTTGACTCCGAAGGTGGTGCTCCAGCTATAGTCCGACGTCTTCAAAAAAAACATCACCTTGGTCTGCAGAGATATGATTTAATGATATATATTAATTGGTATGTGTCCCGTCACCCGTCGTGGCAAGTTTTGGTGATGGGAACGATATGGAACGGATTAGCTTAATGTGCCTAATCATGATGCTCCAAAACTTTGTCGCATGCATATGATCTATCTCCTCTCCGATCAACCGTAGATATCTATGTATAGTCCTATTGTCCTTCGAATTCTTAGAAGTTTTATCCCGGACAGGAGAATCATTTAGGTGTTTCACTCCTTTCGGAATATCTTTCCGGAGGGGAGCCGATAAACAAAATTGCCAAAATAAGGACTTGATGCTCAGTACCCAGTGATCAGCGCTCAGCATTAAAACACCCGATTAAATCCAGATGAATTTGCACCTGGGCAGTGCTGTCGATCCCATTTTCAGTGTCAATTATCCGCCATACAACTGCTTCCGTTAATCATTAAAAGGCCTCAAATCCCTCAAGGGACAGTGAGTGTTTCGTAATAACATCTGTCTGTCTTGAACCTCGTTTTTTTTGACAGGTATGCTGTTATGTGCACCCCTGACATTCCTGGAGATAATCATATAATTACAACAGTAAACCGAAAATCTCTACCTCCCCCTCGACCTCATATCCCCAGAATGTTGTATGACTTAGTTGAATGGAATGTCGGAGCGACCAGCATGCTTCTTGTAATACTTGGAATCGCCTATATTTGGAACTCCAATAAAGGGGTTGGCCGGCGACTACCTCCGGGCCCGAGAGGGCTACCGCTCTTTGGAAATATTTTGCAAGTCCCCAGCGAAGTATATCCTTTTGTCTTTGTCTGTGTCGACGATTATTTCATGAGTGCTCGTAGCACTTGGCCACATACTTTCGGCGACTGATTGAAGAGTATGGAAGCCTTGTGTCTCTGAACTTGGCTGGCTCCGTAAGACTGTTTTGTATTTTTTTTTCGGTTCTCTAGATCTAACATACGTCTACAATCGCTCTCGTAGACCATCATTTTGATTGGGAGTATGAAAGTTGCCAAGGACTTGCTTGAAAAACACTCGACTAAGCACTCATCGCGCCCAGTGCTACCTTATATCGTCAGTCTGTTTGAAAATATTTCACCTTCAATGATTAAATCTATCATTATTGCAACATCAGCGGAAACATGTCGATCCCGAAAATGATTTCTGGGTGTTCAGCGAAGAGTGTCAAACTCACAGCCTCGGACGGAAATTGACCAACGGAATCATGTCACTCGTGCGATCCGGAAAGACAGAGCCGCTGCAGGAATACGAGGCATTTCTGAATATTCAGCACCTGCTTGATGATGGTGGCAAGAACTGGTCGCACCATATAAAACGGTAAGCTGCGTACACGATCGTATAAAAACAGTGGTCTGAGTGTAATATAAGGACGGCGGCGAGTACCATCTTAACGGCGGCATTTGGCATGCATTGCCCGACAGGACACGAGAAGGGACTGAAGACATTCCTTGATGTGAACATAAATTAATTGAAATGACATGGCATGCATTTATGAAGATGTAGGTTCTGGCTGAGATAACCCACCTCGCCAGTCCGACTACCAGTATCATCAATATTTTTCCTTTCTTGGACTTGATTCCTGGGCCGATGCCGTGGCGAACCCGTGCATTATCGTTCAGAAAGCGGAACGACGCGTTGTATGAAAAGCTGGTCGATGATGCTGTCACTGGCCAGGCATCCGGCATGCACACGTACGTATTCTGGCGTAGGTGTTAGGTATGGAGCATGTATGATAAGTTTGTCTTACAGATGGGCTGCCTTCTTCGCAAAGGAGGATAAGCCTGAAGGAGATCAAAGGCGCCTGGTAAGACAGTTTGCCTCGGTGAGTTTTATATCATGACTTTGGTAGACATATGTACCGAACGAGTGGCAGGCAGCAATCGAGACAGTAAAGGATTTCCATTACACCTCGTTTCTATTTCTAACCCGTTTTAGACTACGGTTTCTCTCCTCACGTTCGTTCTTGCTTGCATCAGATATCCTGACTGGGTTGCAACAGCTCAAAAGGAAATTGAAGATGTGGTAGGGGATGGTCGACTGCCGAATTTTAAGGATCGTCCTTTCCTTCCCTACCTTGAAGCTGTCGTTCGTGGTATGCTGTTGAATGTCTCAATTTTAGTCCTTGCCTCACCACAAAGTCTATTAGAGACTATCCGTTGGCGCCCTGCAGGCATGCTCAGTGTCCGCATTTCTATGCCAAAGCTGACGCACAAAATCTAGTCCGCTTTGGCATACCTCATAGATCTACTGCTGACGACGTGGTTGAACATCAGGGTGAACAGTACTTCATTCCAAAGGACAGTATCATACTTGCTGTTACATGGTGAGTGAAAATGCTTAGCTACGAGTCAACCTTCAGACTCCTCTCATCAGGGCAATTGAACATGACAAGTCCAGCTTCAAAGATCATGACAGATTTATGCCTGACCGGTTCCTTGACTTAGAAGGCAAGCTCAAGGGAAATTACGAGACAAGTGCCTTTGGTTTCGGTCGACGAGGTCCGTACTACGTAGATTTATTTAATTGTGTTCAAGTTTCTCAAATCGTGCCTCGAAAGTATGCCCGGGAGTTCCATTTGCAGAGCGATCACTGTGGATAGTCATAGTCACCATGCTCTGGACTTTCAATATTCGTGCATCCAATGAAATTGACCCAAGGAATGGCTCACCATTTCGTTATGATGATAGTGATGAAGCCTTTAGTGGAGACGTTCGTGACTTTATGTTCTCATTAGACCTAGGCTGATAATATTACCCAGATCACAAATTCACCCCTCAGTTTTCCGGCCGTCTTTGAACCTCGCTCACCACAGCGGGTGGAAGTTGCCAGGCGAGAATGGGCGGAGTGTGAGAAGGACCTTAACATACTGATGCCCGTCACGAAGGATCATTAGATTGGAAGTAACGGAGAATCAGACATTCCTGACATTAAACAGTACATAGTTCTAGTTCTCAGCGACTCAGACTTCATTTTCGCGCCAGCTCAGGTCGTGTCGGAAGAGCTTGAACTTGATAGTAAAGAGAATCATAGGTTGACCGCGATGATACGATCAAGTTTTTGGGTGAAGACTTTACTACGCTACGTACACTGCATAAAGTTGTCTATCATAAAACAGGACTGGGAAGCTTCTGAGATCTTGATCGAGCATACGATGAATGAATGAATGAACATGCTAATTGGGGCCTGAACGATCGCATTGCCATCACGTTCATTAAGACCGCTCTTGACAACGCGGAACATTGCGATCTCGCGACTGACGGAAGTGCTGCCCAGTGCTACGCTGATTTAAAGACCCGTGCCCAGCAAGAGGGGCCAATCAAACAGATTGCCCTCTTGCAAGAGGCCCTGTCCACCTACTGCTCCACTACCGAACCCCTCCCGACGACTGCGGGCCGCATTGCTGATGTTGTAAAGAGGGCGTTTGACATTGGCAAGGTCAACCAGGACATCTTCACCTGCATTGCCTTGCTTAACAGCTTGAACAATCCCTCCTTTGAGTCTCTCCAGAACTCTGTCTCGACTCTAATCAGCAAAAGCACCCAGAGCTTGCCCTGCAAACCCACTGACATTCGTCTCCTCATGGACAACACGCAGAACATTCTCAATGCGAAAGCCAAATCCAACCACGCTACAGCCTTGAGCGCAAAAGGGGGGCATAAGCCTCGCAGCACTGACCTAGCTGGACACAATCATGGTCCAGGCACAGTCTGCTGCGAGAACTGTCTCGTGCTCAAACGCCCATGCAGGGGTCATACAAAGTCTTTCTGCATGCAGAAGGGAGGAGGAATGGCCGGAAAAACAGTCACTGAGGCGCAGGAAGCGCAACGAGCATCAAAAAGGAGTAGCCCACAAGCAACAGCCACACCCGCAAAATCCTTTGTTGCCATAACTGGTCTTGATGGAAAACTCTGGTATGTCAATCCTTCTCAGCTGGGACAGCTTCCCTCCCCACCAGAGACTGCCGCATTTGCCAGAGTCGCCAACCCTCCCGGGCAGATCTCAGACTATAGCACAGAATGCTGGGAGCACGTGGGCTTCATGGCACATGAGGATACAATGGCGGCAGTGGATTGGAGCACCCATGTGAAAGAGATCACGGACAGCGTACTGGCCGATATTGTGCTGATAAACCAGCAAGGACAATCCTCCATCGCCTCATTAACGGCTACCCCATTCCTACTGGACTTGGACTTAGGTGCAACAGTCCACATCTTGCCTTACCAAGAAGACTTTGTCACACTGCGTTCC
Source organism: Macrolepiota albuminosa (assembly GCA_027475525.1). Lineage (NCBI taxonomy): Eukaryota > Fungi > Basidiomycota > Agaricomycetes > Agaricales > Agaricaceae > Macrolepiota > Macrolepiota albuminosa. The sequence continues at coordinate 303,770 of JAMWFC010000086.1, read as the reverse complement.
ATCTCACCTCGCACTGTTAAAGGCCTAGGAGGATTGTCAGTGGCGGCAATCGGCATTGGAAACATCTGCCTACACATAGCAAAAGGTGCCAACATTGTCTTGACCGACGCACTCTACATTCCTAATGCTACCATATGACTCATATCAGTAAGCTCACTTGCCACCTCCTCCAGCCTTGACTGCACATTTGACAACAAAACTGTAAAGATCATCAACAGATCCACTCACGCACTCATAGCGCAAGGTCCCCTCCTCCCAAATCAACGACTCTACTTACTGAACCTCAGTTCAGCTTTAGTCAAACACCATGCACTCCTCACCCAGCATACCGCAGACCTCAAGACTTGGCATCGCTGTCTTGGACATGCCAATTATCAGATGGTCCTCAAAATGGCTAAATCTGGAATCATCTCAGGTACGCCTGCCATCCTGTCCTCCAAATCACCCAAGTGTAATTCATGCACCCTTGGAAAACAGATGAGGAACACTGTACCAAGGGTGTGGGAGGAGGGATGGAGAGCGATGCAGAAGCTAGAGATTGTATGGGTTGACCTTACAGGCCCTCAGGCTGTCATATCTCGCAGTGGATATAAATACATTATGAATATTGTTGATGATTTTACAAGCAAGCATTGGTCAATATTGCTTCAAAACAAGGCTGAAGCACTCACACAGCTCAAAGCTTGGCAGGTCACAAAGGAGAATGAAACTCGAGAGAAACTGGGAACGTACAGAACTGGACATGACAGTGAGCTTGACAGACATAGGATGGAAGCCTAGCTTCTCTCTCAGGGGATGGAACAACAGTTTGGTGCCATGTACACCTCAGCACATATTAGTCGCATTGAATGAATGCACCACATGCTGATGGAGAAGGCATGAGCAATGAGGATCACTGCTGAATGCCCACCCAACATGTGGGATGAGTTTTACATGATGGCATCACACCTTCACAAGAGAACACTTACCAAATCCCTTAAAAGTCTCAACTGTAAGGGCAACTTCTAGAGGCTGTGGCTCAGTCACACAGCTGGCAGAGGGAGATCCAAAGTGTATTAGAGTATGTACTGACAATATCATAATAACTACTCACCTGGCAGAGGGAGATCCAAAGAGAACAAGTCTAGGGATTCCCTATGCCAGGTTGGACGCTTCTGGGGCTTCTGAAGTGTGGAAAACAACTGTACAGTACAACAAAACTTTAAAAACTCAAAAATTGACTAACCAAACAACTGTGCAAATAAGGCAGGAAAACTCCGGCTTATATAAGCAGTCTGGAAGTGGTGCTGAAGGGCCTACACTTGTCTGAATGGTAGCTAAAGAACCAGAGCATCTCAAGGGCTGAGAGTAGTACTAACAGGTAGTGTTGAAAGAATAGAAACAGTAAAATGAAATAATGTCAGAAGAAATAAGAGAATGAATGAAGGGAGAGTGAAGAGATAAGGAGTGAGAAAAGGAAGAAATGAGGAGTTCTCTGACATCAACTCTCCCATCACCCCTCATGAGGCATGGACAGGCCGATGTCCAGATTATTTGTACTTAAAGAAAATTGGATGTAAAGCTTTCATATTGATTCTCACAGAACACAACCCAAAAATCTATGCTCAATCTATTGAATGCATCCTGATAGGATATGCATGTAACTACAAAGTCTACTGTTGCTATGAAAAGGCAACCAGGAAGGTGTACAAAACCTACCACATGAGATTCCATGAAAGCCACAAGATGCAGCCATGCCCATCAACCTCCACCACATTCAACCAACCTCCACCAACAGAATGAGTCACTCATCAGCCTGCAGATTCAAGCATTGCAGAAAATGACTTAGGAGGAGCACAACAAGGCTGTCCCCAATTTCAACCCGTCAAACTGCCAGAAAAAGACCAGCCTCCTCAACCCAGACGATCTGGCTGCATACCAGTGCCCACTCTCAAAGCCAAGCCAGATGAAGCCCCACCATCATGGGTAGAAAGGGCCATACAGGAATCCATTGCAGCAGGTGAGCACATCAAAGCACAGCAAGTGGCAGGCAAGGTACCAGATCAGGAAGCTGCCACCATGGATCAAGGAACCAGAGACCCTGATCAGAACCCTGTTGTGCCTGATCTCACCCACATTTTGTCAGTCAACAACATTGAACATCTGCTGATCGCCACTCATAAACTGCAAAATAATCCTCTGGCACTGGACATCTATAATGAACCACATACATAGTCCGAGGCCAAGCTTTCAGCCAACGTGGACCAGTGGGAAGCGGCTTCTTGAGAAGAACTGAGGTCACTCAAGAAAATAGATGTTTACAAGCTTGTGCCTTGCTCCATGGTGCCAGCAGGTCAAAAGGTGAGAACTGGCCAACCAGTTTTCAAGATCAAACACGATGAACAAGGAAACACAGTTCAATTCAAGGTCAGACTAGTCTTTTGTGGATATGAACAGGTCCATGGACATAATTACACAAAAACTACCTCCCCCATAGCGCGCAATGGAATTGTGGCAAATCTTGCTCCACCTTGTGGCAGTCAAAGGCTGGGACACAATCCAGATCAACATGAAAACGGCTTTCCTGTACGACGTCCTTCCTGAAGATGAGACCCAGTACATGAAGCAACTGGAAGGCTTCAAGAAGACAGGGAAGGAAGACTGGGTGTGGATGCTGATGCATGGCCTATACAGCATGAAACAGGCAGGGAGGATCTGGAACAAGACAGTGAACAAAAACATGGCAGCATGGGGGTTCCAGCACCTACCATGCAAGTCCTGCATCTATTACCATGTTACTGATCAAGGGTCCATCATTGCAGCCCTCCACGTCAATGACTTCCTGTCAATTGCTAGTAGCAGAGAAGAAAATGAATGGTTCAAGAACCAGATGCACCAAGTCTGGACCATCTCTGACCTGGGTACACCACGCTTTGTCATCAGCATAGCAATAGAATAGGACCATCCTAACAGAACCATGAAACTCTCTCAAATCATGCTCATAGACAAGATATTCAGCCAGTTCAGACAGAAAAATGCCACACTGCTCTCTCTACCAATGGATCCCAACACAAGACTGTGATGAGTCAACCAGAAAATACTGCCTCAGGAAGAACAACAAACTCTCAAACATACACCATATTGCCAGCTAGTCAGCTGCCTCTTATACCTCACCATATCTATGCACCTGGACATTGCGTTCAGTGTGCAACAGCTCACCCAGTACCTAGACTCTTATACAACTACTCACTGGAATGCCGCAATCCACCTAGTCCAGTATTTAAAAGAGACTCATGATTTACGGCTTCACCTGAGGGGATCAGACAAGACCGTTTAGCTCTTGGGCTTTACAGACTCTGACTGGGTGAGCTGCCCAGATACACAACAGAGTGTTGGTGGATTCACATGGAACCTTGGGTCCAGAGCCATATCTTGAGCAGTCTGAAAACAGCAAACCATGGCAGCCTCTTCATGTGAAGCAAAATACATGGCAGCATTCGAGAGCGCACAGAAATGTATATGGCTGAGGGCCCTGCTCAAAGGCATAGGCCATGATCTCACACTACAACCCACAACAATGTTTTGCAACAATGACTCTGCAATCATGCTTTTGGAGGATCCTCTTCTTCACACCCAAGTCAAACACATTGATATTAAGTATCACTTCCTCTGCAAATGGGTTTAGTCTAATAAAGTGGTCCTACACCACGTCCCCTCCAAAGAAAATGTAGCCAATATATTTACCAAAGCTCTATCCTCACTGGCCTTCCTACATCTCTGCCCACATCTGGGCCTTCAATGAATGCGCATCACCATGATTACATGTGAGCAGGAGTGTCTGTGAAGAGTGTTGGGCATTGAACCTCAATTGATATCACACAAACACTCATCACACAGGGTCATGATCAGGGCCACCCTACTATACTATCACATTCACTCAGTACAACATACTTATATTATGGACAATGGCCCCATTGTCCATCTATACCTATATAAATATAGACACATCATAGAGTACTCTCAGTTGCTTATATCGGACTGAGGGTAAGCAAACACTTATATCATATATACATACAATACTGACTGAACCATAGACTAATCTGATATTGTCTTAGGTACAGTCACTTATATACAGTCACTTATATTGGACTGAGGACTAATCTGATATTGTCTTAGATATAGATACAATACCACAGTCTGATCTCTAACACTGCCTGTTTTCTCTGTATCTGATCAGTCACATGATACTTGCCACATCATTTGTCTGCCACTTGCTTTTACAGTCTTAGTTGTTTCCTCCATTGTGACGCGACACTGAGACTGTAAGTTTGTTCTCAATTATTGTCAAGTTCACATATATTTATGACTACCATAACATACAAATCATCTGTGTTTGTATCTATTTAGATACAATAATTAGTTGTTTCCTCCATTGTGATGCAATACTGAGACTATCATCTGTGTTTGTACCTATTTGGATGCAGAATAACAGGTTATGGGCCCCATTTTAAGCCCAGCTTGCTGAAACAATTTATTGCCTCGATATCTTCATCAGGTGCCTGTGGCTGCCTCCACGCAGTGCTGGCAATACTTTCTTTCATTTATATTCATCATAATGTCCAATTGCACAGTAAATGAATGGCATACCTCACATGATTCTCAGGAGGGTGAAGACGCATTGACATTTCCTCCACCTGGATCCTTGGTTGACCCATGGATGGCCAAACTGCTGACCCTGGGACCACACATTCCACATAGAGACATCACAACGGTACGTGTCATATGTTGTACGGGAGCCTGCTTTGTGCCATACCATACGTGTCCAGTGGAGTCCGCTACACTGGAGCGGAGCAGTCCCCACAGTGCCGTAGAATACAGAGCCGCGGATGTGTCACAATGTGCTGTATGACACGGTCCAGTGGATTGATAAAAGGCGGGCACACACATGCGCACGCAGGCCCAGCAGATGCCAGCGGACACTAGCGGACGTCAATGTGCGTCAGCGGCTGCTGGCAGGCATCAGCACACGAGTGAAAACCTCCTTCATTGGCAGACTTCATGGCATGAATAAACCCTCCTTGAGGTTCCCCACTTCCCTCCCCTCTCCATTCCTCCCCGCAATAACTCAAGGCTGCGCGTCTCCCCTTCCATCCTTTTCCCACCCCCGACGCCAGCGTACGTCCACGAAAGGGCCCTGAAAATCTACGCAGGCCTACGCAAGCCACCAGCGGACATCCACGCAGACGTATGTCAACGGACTCAAACCTACGCAGGCCCTCCCAGGCCTGCGCAGGGCACCAGCGGACATCCACAGAGGCCTACGCAGGTCCACGGAGTCTGGTTGGACCAAGGAAAAAAGTAACTTCGTCTTGCCCACTGTATGCCTGTGGGGAGGAATCGAACCCCCGGCCTTGGGAAAGCCTCCAGCAACGGAACACACATTTAACCGTTGCACCACAGGTCCGTTACTAACAGATAGATTCAAAGGTCAGATAACACAATGAACAGACGCCCACCTACGTTTCCGCAGGTTCCCGTATGGATTTTTTGAGGTGGAAGGGGGGTGGCATACCTCCCAAAAGAGTTTTTGTGGCCTGAAAGGGGCATTGGCATCAGCAGCCATCAGCTGGCCATCAGCTGGCATCCGTCGGAGTTCATCAGCAGCCGTCATGACCTGCTGGCATCCGTCGGCATCCACGGAAATCCATTGGCAACCCCCGGCATCGTCCGGCATCAGGGCGGGAGAGAAGGAAACGGGGTGTGTGGGTGTCCGCTGCATGGGGTGGCGTCTCGGAGAGCGTGGGGGGTGGCGGAAGAGAGATGGGGGTGGGGAGAAAGAGGGGGAAGAGGGAAGGGGAGGAGCGTGGGTGTCCGCTGGTACCCCAGCGGACGTAGCAGACGTCGGACGTCAGGTCAGGAGGGAGGAGGGAAGCGGGGTGCATGTGGTGGATGGGGGTGGTGTGTGAGGTAGTGTGGGGAGTGATGTCAGGTCAGGGGGGAGGAGGGAAGCGGGGTGCATGTGGTGGACGGGGGTGGCGTGTGAGGTAGTGTGGGGAGTGGAGAGGATGGCACTGGGGAGAAAGAGGGGGAAGGGCGGAAGAGGGTGCGTGAGTGTCCGCTGTCCGCTGGCATGCCAGCGGACAGTAGTGGACGGTAGCTGATGTCGGCATGTGAGCCAGCTGATGTCAGCGGTGCAACTAGTCCCAGTGGTTCAGTGGAATATTCGTTTATTGATATTCAATATTGTGTACAGCGGTGGGTTCTACTCCCCCTACTCCACCCAGTGGTTCAGTGGAATATTCGTTTATTGATATTCAATATTGTGTACAGCGGTGGGTTCTACTCCCCCTACTCCACCTTAATGGGGTCTAATAGTGACAATGGAATATTGAGAGGCGGGTTGGACTCCTGCTAGTGACAAATATTTTAATAGGGCCTGTAAGCCCTAATAAAATATCCGTTCATCACTCGCTAGCATCATCAAGTTGATCCGTTAAAAACGCTAGAAATTACTGAAGCGGGTATGGGTTGGACGAAGTTGCGCATAGTCATGAGATCTGGAATGACCACATGCGCAAAGACGACCAACCCATGCCACTGCAGAAATCTCTGGAGTTTTAAACGGATCACATTAATGATGCTAGCGGACATCAGCGGCCTGCTGCTCTAATATGCACTAGCAGGAGTCGAACCCACCTCTTGTGCACAATATCAAATATCAATTTATCAATATTCCATTGTACCACAGGCGCTTACTTTCAGTGGCCTATGGTAGTTGATCTGACCCACTCAATTTTCAGTATTGTGTGGAGTGGCAGGTTCGACTCCCCTAGTCCAAGTGGCCTATGGTAGTTGATCTGACCCACTCAATTTTCAGTATTGTGTGGAGTGGCAGGTTCGACTCCCCTAGTCCAGACTTCCCTAGTCCACCATAATGACGTATAATGGTGTCTTTTTATACTGCTGCATTTTTGCACTAGATGAAAACTGTACTAATTTTTGGTAAGGATCTGTGGTCGAATGGAATATTGATACATTGATATTTCATATTGTGCACAAGAGCCGGGTTCGAATCCCACTAGTGCACATCATTATACATGACATAACTTTGTTTTACTAATTGTTATTTACGTCTATATTCTTTCTACTGCCCAATTCGAGGGTTCGAGTCCCCCTTGTGTAATCGTTGAAGAGTGTGTTGTTTTTTGCGTTCATGAGAGTGGCATAATGGAACAAAACAATGGGACGGTTAATCTTAGTGGACCTGAGTCCTGTCCAAACTAATTGAAATGTCTGTAGTAAAGTGCTGTAGCCTAGTACACAATACTAGAGTGATATTTATGTATAATCCACAGAATGTCCTGTGGTCTAGCAGAATATTGTCAGTTTATGTTCCTTCTAGTGCACAACTGGAGGTAACGGATCAAACAGATTTATAATGGATTCGTCAGTGGCACAACGGGACGGTTAATCTTGACGAAAAATATCAGCGGCACAATGGGACGGTTAATCTTGACAAAAAATAACCAATGGAAAAGCCAAGAATTATAGTAACTAAGGATTAAATTACTCGTCCGATGTGTATTCCTCCTCTTCATTAGATTCATGTAATGTGTCTGAATAGAACAAATCCTCATCAAGCAGGTAGTCTGCTGTCAAAAATGCAAAGTCGTCCGGTGTATATGGCCCTTGAGGTCTGGGAAGTGTGATGTCTTCATAGTTTGCTATCAGGCCTGACGATGAAGATGGTGAGGGTGACTCTGACATATCAACAGACACATCATCAGTACGACCAGCTTGATTGAAAGGGCCAATGGGCCTACATCGACCATGTTTTGCTCTAGCGTGAAATTCTTGTTCTGTTGAAATAAATTAACTATGATTACCAGTGCCAAATTATACTCACGTTGTTGATACAATTCGTTAATTCTTCTCTGATCCTCACGTCAAGTCATACGTGACTCATATTCCTCCCACTCCCGGACATTGTTACCAGTAGGTAGGGTTGGAGAAGGAGATTGTTGGAAGGGGGAAGACGGGATTTAAAGAGCCGTTACATCAAAAAGCGGTGGAAGATTTTCTTTGTCATTGGCTGCCATGCCTCCATCCGTCTCTTCTGCCGTCACAAGAAATAGCGGTGGAAAGTTTTCTTTGTCCTTGGTCGCCATACGTCTGCCGCTCCGGACTTCCGTTTGTCCGCCGTCACCGGCCACCACGGTCTCCATCACTGTTAGTCCTTCTGCTCCTTCACCAACAATGAATAGAGGTGGCAAAGAATCGTCGTCCATCTCCTCTTCCGCAGGAATGAACAAAGGGGGCAAATCATTGTCTTCGGTCTCCTCTTCCGCAGGAATGAACAAAGGAGGCAAAGAATCCTCTTCCATCTCCTCTTGCGCAGGAATGAACAAAGGTGGCAAAGATTTGTCTTCCGTCTTCTCTTCCGCAGGAATGAACAAAGGCGGCAAAGATTCGTCTTCCGTCTCCTCTTCCGCAGGAATGAACAAAGGAGGGATACCCTCTAAGTCAGGGTCACTAATGGATGGATTAGAGATATCCACCTGGTCGTCGTCAGTTTCCCCCAGCTCCCTGAATGTCCCACGGACATGAGCTGCTGGGGCAGAAGGAAGTTGGGATGCCGGTTGAACCACAACGCGAGAGTTTTCCATTGTAGGGCCATACACCAGTCCAGGTTTACTCTGACTGTAGAGGTGGTGGAATGGATGTTGTGCGTTTGAGGGTTCGATATGTGTCAAGGATGGCCATTGAGGAGAGTCGACATCAGGGAGAGTGGTAGGATGGGCCATGGAGAGGCAGTCTTGAGGATCAGGCTGCTCACCATCAATACTGTTGGTATGGGACTCAATGCCTGTCAATTGGCCCGTCCAAGCAGGATCCACGGACCTGGCAACGGAACTGACAACGGAAGCAGCAACGGACTTGCTGCCAGCAAACAGGCAGATCATATCGTTGGCCGTTGGCACATGTTCCGTCCTATCCAGCGACCGCCACTTGTCTAGGGCTAGAAGCGTCCGCTGGTGGCCCCTGGTGGATCCGCTACCTGCAAACACACGGAGCAAATCGTCTGGTGCTGGGACGGACACCAATCCATCGGATGGCAATGTCATGGGCAGCCGGCGGTTGCATGCCAAGAAGCTTTCAAGAGAGTGGAAGCCTTGCTGATGTACGAGAAGGCAATGCTCCAGCGTTTCATTGCTTAAGACCTGAACATCCTCTCGGCCAATGTGGTTCCACCAATCACAGCCATACAGATTCCTGATAAGACCTTGATGGCCATCAACAAACTCCAGGATCTCTGTGGGCAAAGTTTGCTGATTTTGGAGAGGGAAAAATCGGCTCATGCTTTTGATAATGTCTGGGACATTGCAGACCACATTATTCAGTGATGCAGCCCCCAGATATGACAATACAAAGTTCTATGGCACACAGTCAGATCCTAATATATTTACACATTTTGAAGTCATCTTACCAACTCCTTGTCTAGATGCTGGATAATCCATGCCTCTTCCACTTCAAGACTTGGCGCAAGATTGCCAAATATGGAAAGTGCTGCAATGAGGCGTGACTCGATGTAGTCAACAACCTCTTGCAAATTTTCTAGTACAGTAGCTTGGGACATGACATTGTGTGGTACAGAGGTAGACGCCATTGCACTCTTGCTTGTAGAAGCGGATACTGCTATGTATCAGATTTTTGTGCCTTGTAAACAAAAGTGATTTTCAACAATTCCATTGCATGTGACTGTCACAAATCCATTCCGATCATCCGCTGATGGCAGCAAGCTGCATCCATCAGTTCAATCCGTCTCTGCATCTGTCACATCAATCGGTCTCTGCATCTGTCACATCAATCCGTCTCTGCATCCACCATTTTCACAGCGGATCTCTTGCAGTTTGGGGGGGAATAAAATCAGGAAGCACCTGCCTAAATTTATCAATTGCCATCGAGGCCAATTCTTGCCACATGGCCACCTTTTTGTGGGCATATGACTGGAGACCTCTTTTCTTCACTGACATACCACGCTTCGACCAAATATCTGCCTGGTTGAAGAAATACCGAACTGTCCACTCCATTTCACTCGTGACAAGCTGACATTCCTCTGTCCATCTGTTGCGTTGTGCTTTAGCACGTAGATAATGAACACGATTAACTGAAGAGATATGTTCACAAATGGATGTAATGATAACGGAAATGTTAACAAGAGGACTCACATTCAGAAATAGTTGCAGATTCATTTTCTGCATCAGAATTAGAGTGCCATATCCAAGATACCTTGATCCTTGATGAACCAGGAATGTTGGGATCTCGTATAGCTGTGCTTGCATTCAAATCCGCTTTCTGTAGAACTGGATACTTTCTCTGAATGCTGGGTCCGATCCCAGTCGCAGCAGAGCACTGCAGCATCGTGCATAGGCACGAGCTCGAGTTTTCACATTCTTGCTTGAGGCAACCCGGACGACATGAGAATATAGGAATGATTTCTCTGCAATGAATTCCCGAAGGGCTTGCAGGAGCCTTTCAATTTGACCCGGACGACATGAGAATATAGGAATGATTTCTCTGCAATGAATTCCCGAAGGGCTTGCAGGAGCCTTTCAATTTGAATCAAGCGCAGATTGCACTCTATCATTGTTAATGGTGAGACATTACCCATGATCATAGATGGGAAGGAGATTTCAAAATCTTCTGGAACAACTACATCCGTTGGTTCAAGGTTATCCGCTGGCGGTACCAGCGGATCCGCTGGTTGTCCATCTTCCGCCATTTCATTGTCGTCAAAGGCTCTGGGAACTTCATCCGGTTCCAGGGGGGCAGTCCGCCTTCCACCAGCAATGAACCCGCTCCTGTCCTGAGAAGCAGCAAGGACATTGAGTCGAACCCTTAATATTTCTCTTTCCGCCTTGACCTTTTGCCGATCATCATTGCTTGCATGCCGATTCAAACGGCGAACCTGGTCCTGAATTGCAATTCTGAGCTTCCAATTAGTGAAATAGTTTGGGCCATCAGTAATACACCTTACTGCTGCTCCTCAATGTCAAGGGCAAGTTGAATCCAGAAGGAATGAATATCCGTCGCTGCAACATCTGTTGAGTGGTTTCCACTGTCTGCTGCCATTCGGTCTTCACTTGCACTATTGAAGGTCATTGTATGAGCTTTCAGAATATCCATTGCTTTACGGTTTCCCTCCTCTCTGAGCCTTTCTGCCTTAGCTATTCTGGCTTCCCAGCTTGTTAGTAAATCCATTGATATTCTGATGGATCGCTTGGTGAAATATTGAACGGCTGCATCTCTCATCTCAACAGCAGTCCTGTACTTTCGACATAGGAATGGAACCATGTCAAGCAGCTTCTTCCAGTTTGAGTCACACATGTGATCATCAAGGATTTCTGCCCGATGTGCCAAGGTAGCCGTACAGGCCATCTGTGAGACTTCATTTAGTGTAGACCAGAGACTTTCAATTATCTCCCCAGCCAAATGACCGGCCCCGGGAATGAAGGACAGGGCAAAGCGGAAAAAACAATCCTCCTTATGCCCATGGACATGAAGAAGTCCTATTGCAAAGTCCACGAGCAGATTATCTGGCAGGACTTCTCCGGCCTCAGCAAGCCATTCAGAAAATTTGACACACCACTGGCATGCTATGTCATATATCAGTAGGAGACGCTGAATCCCATCCATGTTGGTCGTCTTAACTGCCCATGTGATGGAAAAGTCTGTGTAAACCTGGCCTTCACCACGGGTCAAGTTTGTTATACTATTAGGAGCAAAGCAGCCGTGCTGTGTACATGCCGTTGCAACAATACCAGTAATGTCGCATGACTTGTTCATCATCAGGGCCTTTTCAATAGCTTTGAATGTGTTTTCACAGGCAGCTCCCTGGACAGCCGGAGGTCCAGCGGACGGCCGACGGACAGGATTGAATTGATGAGCGGACGGCGGACAGGTAGAGTTAAAGAATGTCACTCACCGTTGGCTGTTCCTTTGCGCACTTGAGATAGTGGGTGAGCTCATCCCTCCTGGCCATCATACCACCGCCTTCTGAATGCCATACATCATGAGCAGGATTAGAATGTTGGACGTGATCCGCCTTGAAGTTGCCGTCTATCATTAAAGAACAATTGAACTTCCACCAGACGGGATCTTCTTCCCAGTTGGATGGAAGATTGACTCCTGGTTGGGGACAAGTTGGACAGAATATTGCAAGTTCACCACGGTCCAGCGCCATGGGATGCCTCGATTCATCATGGCCAAAGCCTGCCCACTTCAACTTCTTCAGCCACCGCCATGAATGAGAAAGTCGTTGTAGCTCGCAGTAAAGGTTATCCACCTTACCAGAAGATGCAATCGGGGAAGTTATTCTTGCAATTTTCTGCCAGTACTGGTAGGCGGATGCTTTGCACTCTAGATTCATCAGACGGAAGTCGTCCAGCACAGCCGTTGTAAAATATGTTTGTGTCCGATCAAATGTACTGGGGACCAGCTGCGAGCAGATGGTATCCTCCACCAAGACATCCATCCCAGAACACTCACATGAAATGACAGTGATGTAGTGTACTCCAGTTGTGTGAACAATCCGTTGTATTGGATTCCCAAAGCAATCATATCTGTCCATACGGAACCCGTTTGTGGCTGGCCGATCTTCTGGAATATCTTCTATTGGCACATTATTCTCTGGATCCTGTTGCTCTTCCTCTTCCATGATTTGATCAAGGCTGGCATCCTGAAGTCTGCTCAGGAAATCTGAAGTCATGGATGGATGCGCTGCCGGATGTCCCGGATCGCTATCCGCTGATGGAAGTTCAACATCCAGTTGATATTCGAGTCGTAGAAACTCTTGCTCCTGAATGTCCTTTTTCCGCTCGTGGTCCTCAAGAGCCCTGACCCTGACCTTCCCTTGATGACAGTTTGCATGCAATGAATTGTGTTGGATATAGAAATACCCTCCAGTATCCGACATATTCATTGGTTGGAAATACCTACCATTCCATACTTCAGGTCAGTGAAACGGGTTGGAGTCGTGCGTGTGGCGGAAACATCCGCGACAGAATATTCTTGACCCAACACAATCATGGCATCGCCATCGTGCAAGGTAATGGTCAGGACAAGCAAGGCAATCAGTAACGTCATCCATTGATTCACGACCAAGCAATCCATTGAGCAACTGTGGAACATGGTTGATGAAGTTGTTAAGATAATCTGCCTGTGTCTATGTATGAACTTGAATAATTTGCTCTCAATAATAGCATACATTCAAATTACCTTTACATGCCTTATGGATACAGGCATTGTATCATCTACATCATCTACCGTTGGATTATTGTCCAAGTGTGCAAAGTTATCATCATCTGCAAATGCCGCAGGTGGTGCACCAGTTACAATGGGAGCAGGACCCAGTGGTAGCCGTTGTGTTATGAGGACTGGCAACCCTCGTGTGTTCTGAGTGAGTCGTGTCCTTTCCTCAGCAAACGGGATGAGGTCCCTTTGTCTGATGACTGTTGTTTTTAGTTGCTTGCGTTTCTTTAGAGAGTTCAGGTTCATGATCAAAATATCTATGGCCAGGACCTAGCCATTGTACGGGATATCTAATGAGACCGCTCATTAATATCGGCAATATGCCCCAATTTGGACGGGCCAGATACCAGCGGACAGTGGACCCTATCCGTCGAAGACAAACGGAATCCGTTTGTCATCAACGGACACTGAACAGAAAATCTATATTTTATCATATGATCCTTCGGTTGAGAACTGTGTGGTTGCAGAAAATTATATTGTCTACAAACATGTCTGCCCTCCTGCAACCGCCTGAACCAATATTTTCACCAAAGAAAAGACGAGTGGAACCGATATTTACAGCAGAAGAAAGATCTATCTTTGAACCATACAAGGAACTCTACCGCTCCTCAACTACTCCTCAAGCTCGGACTGCTATCTTAAAGGATAAAATCCTAACGGATATTTTCAACTACTGGGCCACTAAGGGGACAGAGCCAAAGACAGGGGAAGAGTGGGCAGAGAGAATCAAAGTAGGTATAGCAACTCATTGCAAAGAACTAGACATCATTTGCTTGAATAGAAGGTTGTCCAGTATATCAAGAATTGCTGGCACCCTTATTACCAGCATAAAGATCCAAAGGTGCTCCTGAAAACTTCACTGCGAGATGTTGTCCGGCAGACAATGGCAAAGGAGATAAACGAGGAGATCCAGAACTTGTTGAGGGGTAAGGATCACAACGCCTCGGGATTGGATGCATTTGCACAATATAATGTGGCTGTCAAAAATGTTATGCATCAACTCACACCGCAGGAGGAAAGTCGTTTATGGAAGATGGCGGCAGAATGGAGCGAAAAAGGAAATCCGCCAGAAATTCAGCGCAAGTTGGTACTGCTTCCGTCCCCCATCTGTCCTCTATTCGTTGTACATCCATCCGCTTGATTCCGCTTTCTAATCGTTGTCTCTCCAGGAAGGCCCAAAAGCACGGTTTGAAGCGTGTGGACGATGCAGATGTGCTTCAATTTAGAGAGATGGGCATGTTGAGTTGGACTGTTGTTGGTTGGTATGCAGATGAAGGCATGACTATTAGAATGTATGTGGTGCCATCATTCTTTAAACAATTTTGACACCAATTATAGTCATGACAATATGTCATACTTGACCCATGCTAACCGACCTACCTTTCAAGACTCCATTCCTGACCTTGTTAGTAACCTCAACAAGAAGATGATGGATTACATGTCTGCTCTTCTTGGTAGAAACATGCCATCCAACATACAATCACCCTATGATTTGACTCCTCCTATCTTACATGCCATGACTCATCCTTGATCTGGATAGAGATGGATTACCAATATTACCAGCAGATCCAGGACCAAATATATTTCAAACTCAGGCATCATCCTTGATCTGGATAGAGATGGATTACCAATATTACCAGCAGATCCAGGACCAAATATATTTCAAACTCAGGCAGAATTGGAAATGCTTGTCTGGAACTATCTAAATACTCATTACAGTGAATCCTAGTTTTCTCCACCTTTGCTCATCATCTGATCACTCCATCAGAAATTGCATTTGGTTACCAGTATGAATCTGCTCCTTACAAAGCAGTGAGAACCAATGATCAGCAATTCATACATTCAAGGTATCTTTCAGAGGGTCTGATATTCCAAGATCCCCATAATCTTGGTTGGCCTGAGCTATTGCATCTGCTGAACTTCTGGAAAGACCGTCAAAGACAGTATGGATCCAGTGACACCTTCCGCTAGATGGTTTATCTCAACTGTCATAAGCAGCCAGTAGCTGCTGAGTATAGCATCTGAGCTGATCATGAAAAAAATGCAGCAGCAGCAGCAGCACGTAAGGCTACATGTAAAAATGGAGGGAAAAATCAGAAACAAAGGCCAACACTATCAGTAGTAGTCAATGGCAACAGTAGGACCATTGCTAATAATAGAGCCACTGATAGTGGATCTGCTTTAGTCACTGGATCTGCAGCCAACTTGGAGTGGCAACTAAGGCCTATACTTCTCCTGTCACTTAGCATACCACACACACCATTGCCTGACTTACAGAAGGAACCTCCTGTCTTGCGCTCACCGCCCACTTCATAGCCTCAGCGCCACAACAGATCCACAGTTCACAACAAATCCCAATCAAATGTATCAGCTTCTGCTCACAACAAGTCTGCTCATGACGAATCCGTTCATAACAAATGTGGTGAAGATACAGCAGTGGTAGATGCCACTACTATCCACCTCTTACAACAAAGAGGATGGAGCCATCCAGACCCTCCAATTAATGGCCCTAGTGATGGTTCCCCTAGATATAGAGTGTCAAGAAGGTGCTTGACATTCTTCAAGATGAGGACAATGACCAATTTGAAGGTGAGGGAAGGCCGGCATTACAAAACCAAAAGAGGTGCTTGACATTCTTCAAGATGAGGACAATGACCAATTTGAAGGTGAGGGAAGGCCGGCATTACAAAACCAAAAGAAGCGCAAGGCATTGCCTAACCAATTGTCAACAAATTCCAAGCGACCCCGCAAGTCTCAAGCACAAATGCTACAGGAAGATGCAGCTTGATACATTGATATGTCTACACCAGCCAAAGGAGTAGCAGCCGCACTAAGGTCATTCGACCAGTCCGCCGTCATTGATGTGGGGAAGGGGGGAATGTTATATTAAAAGGAGTAGCAGCCGCACTAAGGTCATTCGACCAGTCCGCCGTCATTGATGTGGGGAAGGGGGGAATGTTATATTACATTTTTGTAAACTATAGGGTTACAAGAATGTACGAATGTCTGTCATAGCGAAAAAAAAATATGTAATCGTCCATCCTTCACTTCTCTTCTGTTGCCTTCCGTCTCTCTGTAAGCCAACTGGATGATCAGGTCCGTTGCATTGGCGGCTGACTACTTCGGAAGTTGCTGCGAGCCCATCCCCTTGGGCCAGGGAGAGGATCCTCGGCAGGGACTGGCGGAGGGACGGAAGATGGTTGAGGGGGTGACGGAGATGTTCATGCGGGAGTTGTCCCTGAGGATGTTTGTTGAAGCGGGGACAGAGCAACGGTGAGAGCGGATAAGTCAGCGGCGTGATGGGATTGGTCAGTGGCAAGGGCAGAGGTGTCACCAGTGGGAACGGATATGTCAGCAGTGGCAGGGGATTGGTCAGCGATGGGGTCAGGAGTGGTTTCTTCCTCTTCAACGATGGGTCCAAGTCCACTGTGCCCTGTTGGATGCACTGCCACATCATCCTGAGCTGACGGACTGGAGGGACGGGTAGAGATGTGAAGTTGATTCTGCAAAGTGTCAACCACACCCCAAATATTGCAGATCTGCTCTTCCGTCTGACAGATCCGTCCGGTGTGGTCTTCAAGTGTCTCACCCGCAAGAGAAATATTCGTTTGCAGAGTTTCTATGCGGCCACCGAGCGTGTCGACCTGAGTCTGGTAGCGACGGAAGAAGTCCTCAATACGCGGTAACCAGCTTGCCTCAGCCATGACAAACCCGTCCTGCACCTGCTCCCCAACATTCCGCAATGCTTCCTGGAACCCATTCTCCATCCTGTCCAAACGGCTCTCCACCCCTGCCATTACACCAGCCACAATGTCCTCACTGTGACTAGACTCCATTGCCCGCTCCTTGCCCTTTCCCTTGACCGGAAGAGGGTCCGCTAGGCGGTTGGAGGTCGACGGTTGGGATGGACGGACGGACGGTTTTGATGGTCCCATGATTGGACTGGTTGGTTCATCTGCTAACTATTGGTTAGCTATTTGAGCAGGAAAAGAGTTTCATACCGTCATCACTCTCAATAATCGTCACTGACTTCTTTCTCAGTGGTTTTTTCCCCTTTCCCTTGTTGCTGGGCTTGACGGTTTTCTTGACAATCGTCAGGCTGCATGTTCGTTTGCGAATGAGCCGGCAGGGATCGCATGCGGTGCCGCCCTTTGTCCTGACACACTGTAGCTGCTTACTTGCGCAATATTGGCAAGGGGGGTTGATGTGCTGACCCTCGCGACAAGGTGCTATCCTCAGATACCTGCCCAACAGCATCCCTCCAGTAATTTCCCCCTTCGGTATCCTGCCCTCTTGTTCTTCCTCTTCCTCTTCCTCTTCATCCTTGTCCTCATCCTTGTCCTCCTGCTCCTTCTGTTGACGATAGGTACCAGGAGGAGGTTGACCAATATAGGTCACCCGTTTTGGCTTCTTGGAATTTGGCGACGGACCAGACAAATCTCCTGCCGCTGGAGGACTCGGTCGTTTTCTCTTCTTCAGAATCGGTGATGGACCAGATGAATCTCCTGTTGCTGGCCTATGACCTATTTGGTCTTCTCGTGCCGGTGCTGTCAACGGACCGGCCTCGTTCGACGGATCAGGTCGTTCTTCACCCCCACTTGGTTCCTCCCCCCTTCCGCTCCTCTGGGTCCATTTCTTTGCAGCGTCCTTCAACCGCCTGGTCATATCCTCATCAGAAAGCTTGCTCTGGAGTAGCGGGATAACTTCGTTGATGAAACTTCTTCTGGCATCAAGAGGAGTTTCTTGTCATCCTTGACGTCCCTAACCTTGAACCACATGTCAATCTACAGGACGACTATTAGTGCATGTCTAGGAGTTTCTTGTCATCCTTGACGTCCCTAACCTTGAACCACATGTCAATCTACAGGACGACTATTAGTGCATGTCTATTAGGCAGGAGTGCTTGTATCTTACCAGGTCCTTCTGCTGTGCTTTGAGTTGTCGCAGGTCTCCTCTGAGAGCAAGGTATAATACTCAAACATCCGCGTCAACGACCCGTTGGTGGAGTTCTTTGTTAGACATGGCGGATGGAGGATTAAAGAAACGGACGAGAACTTTACACGAAGCAAGTTCTGAAAATAGATATCATGTGACCCTGTTTAAATTACAAAAGAAGTTTGATTTATTGCTTGACAAAACCTTACTTTGTTTATTTACAGTTTAGTAAATAACAATTAGCTAAGCAGGTCAAAAATTGCAAACGTCTTAATGTTTATTGCACTAAGCAGGAGTACAGTTTAGTAAATAACAATTAGCTAAGCAGGTCAAAAATTGCAAACGTCTTAATGTTTATTGCACTAAGCAGGAGTCGAACCACCTACTGCAAGACACAACGAACACCAATGGATAATATTCCACTAGACCATCAATGCTTACTGCACACTGCTATAGTCTAAATAGATATTATGTCACTCTGTTTAAATTAGGACCTTACTTTGTTTATTATACTGTGTAGTAAATAACAATTAGCTAAGCAGGTCAAATGTCACTCTGTTTAAATTAGGACCTTACTTTGTTTATTATACTGTGTAGTAAATAACAATTAGCTAAGCAGGTCAAAAATTGCAAACATTTTAATGTTCATTGCACCAAGCAGGAGTCGAACCCACCTACTGCAACACACAATGAAGACCAATGGATAATATTCCACTAGATTATTGATGCTTACTGTACACTGCTATAGTCTAAATAGATATCATGTCACTATGTTTAAATTAGGACCTCAATTAGCTAAGCAGGTCAAAAATTCTAAACAGTGAGACAAAAATGCACTAGTAGAAATCGAACCCGTCTATTGCAAGACATAATAAAGACCAATGGATAATATTCCACTAGACCACCGATGCTTACTTTACATTGCTATGATGTAAATAAACATCAGTCTATTCTTCTGTGTGTGGTCAAAAATATTTGAGTTCGATCTCAATGCACTAGGAGGAGTCGAACCCACCTAATGCAAGATACAAGGAATACCAATGAGAAATATTCCACTACACCACAGACGCTTCATGTATAATGCTATGGTGTAAATCAATATCAGTCTAATATTCCGCTACAAACCATGGTTTTCCTCTTTCCTGTATACTTCTATGGTGTAAATAAATATCAGTCTAATATTGTCAATTCAATACAGATGCACCAGTTGCAGTAAAATCTCTATCCGTTCAAATTCTGTATGGGTCCGTTTGTGCACTACATGAACACCGTCCTGACTTGTAGCAAGCGCCTGTGGTACAATGGAATATTCATCAATTGATATTTCATATTGTGCACAAGAAGTGGGTTCGACTCCCACTAGTTCACATTATATAATAGCAGCAGGCCGCTGATGTCCGCTAGCGTCATAAATTTGATCTGTTGAAAACTCCAGAGATTTCTGCAGTGGCATAAGATGGACGAGTTCGTGCATGTGTTCATTCCAGTGCTCATGACAAGTTGATGATGCACTGTGGCTGACTACCTCTGTGCTGATCTTTGTAAAAAAAGTAGTCAGCCCTGGTGTATCGTCACTTGTCATGAGCGCTGGAATGATCTCATGTGTCAACTCCTCCATCCTATCCCGCTTCAGTAATTGCTAGAGTTTTGGTCAGATCCACTACCACAGGCGCATACTACAGGTCAGTACAATGTATATGTAGAGCAAAAATGCACCCATATAAAAACACAGCATTAGTCCCTGTTAAGGTGAAGTAGGAGTAGAACCCACCACTGTACACAATATTGAATATCAATAAATAAATATTCCACTGAACCACTGGGACTGGTTGCACCGCTGACATCAGCTGGCTCATATGCCGACGTCAGCTACTGTCCGCTACCGTCCGCTGGCATGCCAGCGGACAGTGGACACTCACGCACCCTCTTCCGCCCTTCCCCCTCTTTCTCTCCAGTTCCATCCTCTCCACTCCCCACACTACCTCACACACCACCCCCGTCCACCACATGCACCCTGCTTCCCTCCTCCCCCCTGACCTGATGTCTGATGTCTGCTACGTCTGCTGGGGTACCAGCGGACACCCACGCTCCTTCCCTTCCCCCTTCCCCCTCTTTCTCCCCACCCCCATCCCTCTTCCGCCACCCCCCACGCTCTCCGAGATACCACCCCATGCAGCGGACACCCACGCACCCCGTTTCCTTCTCTCCCGCCCTGATGCCAGACGATGCCAGACGATGCCGGGGGTTGCCGACCGGACACCCACGCACCCCGTTTCCTTCTCTCCCGCCCTGATGCCAGACGATGCCAGACGATGCCGGGGGTTGCCGACAGATTCTCGTGGATGCCGACGGATACCAGCGGATATCCGGCGGATGCCGACGGATGCCAGCAGGTCACGACGGCTGCCAACGAACTCCGACGGATGCCAGCTGATGGCCAGCTGATGGCTGCTGATGCCAACGCCCCTTTCAGGCCACGAAAACTCTTTTGGGAGGTATGCCACCCCCCTTCCACCTCAAAAAATCCATATGGGAACCTGCGGAAACGTAGGTGGGCGTCTGTTCATTGTGTTATCTGACCTTTGAATCTATCTGTTAGTAACGGACCTGTGGTGCAACGGTTAAATGTGCGTTCTCTGTTCATTGTGTTATCTGACCTTTGAATCTATCTGTTAGTAACGGACCTGTGGTGCAACGGTTAAATGTGCGTTCTGTTGCTGGAGGCTTTCCCAAGGCCGGGGGTTCGATTCCCCCCCACAGGCATACAGTGGGCAAGACGAAGTTACTTTTTTCCTTGGTCCAACCAGACTCCGTGGACCTGCGTAGGCCTCTGTGGATGTCCGCTGGTGCTCTGCGCAGGCCTGGGAGGGCCCGCATAGGTTTGAGTCCGTCGACGTACGTCTGCGTGGATGTTCGCTGGTGGCTTGCGTAGGCCTGCGTAGATTTTCAGGGCCCTTTCGTGGACGTACGCTGGCCGTCTGCGTGGATGTTCGCTGGTGGCTTGCGTAGGCCTGCGTAGATTTTCAGGGCCCTTTCGTGGACGTACGCTGGCATCGGGGGTGGGAAAAGGATGGAAGGGGAGACGTGCAGCCTTGAGTTATTGCGGGGAGGAATGGAGAGGGGAGGGAAGTGGGGAACCTCAAGGAGGGTTTATTCATGCCATGAAGTCCGCCAATGGAGGAGGTTTTCACTCGTGTGCTGATGCCCGCCAGCGGCCGCTGACACACATTGATGTCCGCTAGTGTCCGCTAGCATCTGCCGGGCCTGCGTGTGCATGTGTGTGCCCGCCTTTTATCGATCCACTGGACCGTGTCATACAGCACATTGTGACACGTCCATGGCTCTGTATTCTATAGCACTGTGGGGACTGCTCCGCTCCAGTGTAGCGGACTCCACTGGACACATATAGTACAGCACAAAGCGGGCTCCCGTACAACGTATAACACGTACCGTTGTGATGCCCTACCCTGCACATTCAACAATGACCACATTCCTTATTTCCTATTTTAAATTTTTATGATACACCACCAACTTTTCAGAATAATAGAACTTACAATTTCCCTCATTCCAATTGTAATATTGTACCATCACATAGAGACATCACAATGGTACATGTCATACATTGTATGGGAGCTTGCTTTGTGCCGTACCATATGTGTCCAGCAGAGTCCACTATACTGGAGTGGAGCAGTGCCCACAGTGCCATAGAATACAGAGCTGCAGACATGTCACAATGTGCTGTATAACACGGTCCAGTGGATTGATAAAAGGCGGGCATACACATGCACATGCAGGCCTGGCGGATGCCAGCGGACACTAGTGGACGTCAATGTGTGTCAGCAGCCACTAGCAGGCATCAGCCCACAAGTGAAAACCTCCTCCATTGGCAGACATGTCCAGCAGAGTCTGCTACACTGGAGTGGAGCAGTGCCCACAGAGCCGCAGACATGTCACAATGTGCTGTATGACATGGTCTAGTGAATCAATAAAAGGTGGGCACACACATGCACATGCAGGCCCAGCAGATGCCAGCGGACACTAGCGGACGTCAATGTGCATTAGTGGCCACCAGTGGGCATCAGCCCATGAGTGAAAACCTCCTCCATTAGCAGACGTCATGGCATGAATAAACCCTCCTTGAGGTTCCCCACTTCTCTCCCTTCTTCCTTCCTCCCTGCAATAACTCAAGGCTGCACCCTCCTTTTTCCACCCCTCAATGCCAGTGTATATCTATGAAAGGGCCCTGCAGACATATGCAGGCCTATGCAAGCCACCAGCGGACATCCATGCAGATGTACGTCAATAGACTCAAACCTATGCAGGCCCACACAGGCCTGTGCAGGGCACCAGCGGACATCTGCAGAGGCCTATGCAGGTCCACAGGAGCTGGTTGAACTAAAAAAAAAAGGTGACTCTGTTCTCTATATACCTGTGGGGGGAAATCAAACCCCCAGCCTTGGAGAAGCTTCCAGCAATGGAACACATATTTAACCGTTGCACCACAGGTCTGTTACTAATAGATAGATTCAAAGGTCAGATAACACAATGAACAGACACCTACCTACGTTTCTGCAGGCCCCTGTATGGATTTTTTAAGGTGAAAGAGGGGTGGCATACCTTCCAAAAGAGTTTTTGTGGCTTGAAAGGGGCATTGGCATCAGCAGCCATCAGCTGGCCATCAGCTGGCATCCATTGGCATCCATCACCATCCATCGTATATCTGTTGGCATCTGCCAAATATCTGCTGGTATCTATTGGCAACCTCTGACATTATCCGGCATTATCTGGCATCAGGACAGGAAAGAAGAAAATGAGGTGCGTGAGCATCCATCACATGGGGTGGCATCTTGGAGAGCGTGGAGCGTGGCAGAAGAGGAATGGGGGTGGGGGTGGGGAGAAAGAGGGGGAAGGGAGGAAGGGGAGGAGTGTGGGTGTCTGCTGATATGCCAGCAGACATAGCAGACATTAGACGTCAGGTCAGAGGGGAGGAGGGAAGTGGGGTGCATGTGGTGGATGGGGGTGGCGTGTGAGGTAGTGTGGGGAGTGGAGAGGATAGCACTGGAGAGAAAGAGGGGGAAGGGCGGAAGAGGATATGTGAGTGTCTACTGTCCACTGGCATGCCAGCAGATGGTAGCTGACATTGGCATATGAGCCAGCTGACATCAGCGGTGCAACCAGTCTCAGTGGTTTAGTGGAATATTTGTTTATTGATATTCAATATTGTGTACAGTGGTGAGTTCTACTCCCTCCCCCTACTCTACCTTAATGGGGTCTAATGATGTGTTTATATGAGTGCATTTTTGCTCTACATGTACATCGTACTGACCTGTAGTAAGCGCCTGTGGTAGTTCATCTGACCAAGACTCTAGAAATTACTGAAGCAGAATAGGATGGAGAAGTTTGTGCATGTGATCATTCTAGTGCACATGACAAGTGACAATACATCAGGGCTGGCTATCCTTTTTACAAAAATCAGCACAAAGGTAGCCAGCCACAGTATATTATCAACTGGTCATGTGTATTGGAATGAACACAAGCGCAAATTTGTCCATCTTGTGCTACTGCAGAAATCTCTGGAGTTTTGAACAGATTAAATTCATAATGCTAGCAGATGTCAGTGGCCTGCTGCTATTATATAATGTGAACTAGCAGGAGTCCAACCCACCTCTTGTGCATAATATGAAATATCAATTTATAAATATTCCATTATACCACAGGCGCTTACTACAAGTCAGGATGGTGTTCATGTAGTGCACAAACAGACCCATATAGAATTTGAACAGATAGAGAATTTACTGCAACTGGTGCATCTGTATTGAATTGACAATATTAGACTAATATTTATTTGCAAACAAACATGCAGCCTGATGATTGTCAAAAAAACCATCAAGCCTACAAGGGAAAGGGAAAAAAACTACTGAAAAAGAAGTCAGTGATGATTATTGAGAGTGATGATGGTATGAAACTCTTTTCCTGCTCAAATAGCTAACTAATAGTTAGCAGATGAGCTAGCCAGTTCAATCATGGGACCATCAAAACTGTCCATCTGTCTATCCCAACCATTGACCTCCAACTGCCCAGTAGATCCTCTTCCAGTCAAGGAAAAGAGCAAGGAGCAGGCAATGGAGTCTAGTCACAGTGAAGACATTGTGGCTGGTATAATGGCAGAAGTACAGAGCTATTTGGACAGGATGGAGAATGGGTTTCAGGAAGCATTGTAGAATGTTGGGGAGCAGGTGCGGGATGGGTTTGTTATGGCTGAGGAGAGCTGGTTACCACATATTGAGGACTTCTTTCATTGCTACCAGACTCAAGTTGACACGCTTGGTAGCTGCATAGAAATCCTGCAAACCAATGTTTCTCTTGCGGGTGAGACACTTGCATCCCATAACAGATGGATCTGTCAGATGGAAGAGCAGATCCACCATACTTGGAGTATGGTTGACACTTTGCAGAGTTGACTTCACATCTCCACCCATCTCTCCAGTCTGTCAGCTCAGGATGATGTGGCAGTGCATCTAACAGGGCACAGTAGACTTAGACCCATCGTTGAAAAGGAAAAAACCACTCCTGACCCCACTGCTGACCAATCTTCTGCCACTGCTGATGTATCCATTCCTACTGGTGACATCTTTGCCCTTGCCACTGACCAATTCCATCACACTGCTGACTTATCCACTCTCACTGTCACTCTATCCCTGCTTCAACAAACATCCTCAGGGACATCTCCCACACAAACATTTCCATTACTCCTTCAACTATCTTCCATCCCTCCACCAGTCCCTGCCAAGGACCCTCTCCCTGGCTCAAGGGAATGGGCTTGCAGCAACTGCCGAAGTAGTTAGCCACCAATACAATAGACCTGATCATCCAGTCAGCTTACTGAGAGACAGAAGGCAACAGAAAATAAGTGAAGATGGATGGTTGATTACTCCACAGTGATTTTTTTGTTATGATAGACATTGACATTGCTATATTTTTATAATGCTATAGTTTACAAAAATGTAATGTAACATTTCCTGCTTCCCCACATCAATGATAGCAGACTGGTCAAATGACCTTAGTGTAGCTGCTACTCCTTTTTGCTGGTGTAGACATATCAATATATCAAGCTGCATCCTCCTGTAGCATTTGTGCTTGAGACTTGTGGGGTCGCTTGGAATTTGTTGACAATTGGTTAGGCAATGTCTTGCGCTTCTTTTAGTTTTGTAATGCTGGCCTTCCCTCACCTTTAAATTGGTCATTGTCCTCGTCTTGAAGAATGTTGAGCACCCTTCTTGACACTCTATATTTAGGAGAACTATCACTAGGGCCATTAATTGGAGGGTCTGGATGGCTCCATCCTCTTTGTTGTAAGAGGTGGATAGTAGTGGCATCTACCACTGCTGTATCTTCACCACATTTGTTATGAACGGATTCGTCATGAGCAGACTTGTTGTGAGCAGAAGCTGATACATTTGATTGGGATTTGTTGTGAACTGTGGATCTGTTGTGGCGCTGAGGCTATGAAGTGGGCGGTGAGCGCAAGACAGGAGGTTCCTTCTGTAAGTCAGGCAATGGTGTGTGTGGTATGCTAAGTGACAGGAGAAGTATAGGCCTTAGTTGCCACTCCAAGTTGGCTGCAGATCCAGTGACTAAAGCAGATCCACTATCAGTGGCTCTATTATTAGCAATGGTCCTACTGTTGCCATTGACTACTACTGATAGTGTTGGCCTTTGTTTCTGATTTTTCCCTCCATTTTTACATGTAGCCTTACGTGCTGCTGCTGCTGCTGCATTTTTTTCATGATCAGCTCAGATGCTATACTCAGCAGCTACTGGCTGCTTATGACAGTTGAGATAAACCATCTAGCGGAAGGTGTCACTGGATCCATACTGTCTTTGACGGTCTTTCCAGAAGTTCAGCAGATGCAATAGCTCAGGCCAACCAAGATTATGGGGATCTTGGAATATCAGACCCTCTGAAAGATACCTTGAATGTATGAATTGCTGATCATTGGTTCTCACTGCTTTGTAAGGAGCAGATTCATACTGGTAACCAAATGCAATTTCTGATGGAGTGATCAGATGATGAGCAAAGGTGGAGAAAACTAGGATTCACTGTAATGAGTATTTAGATAGTTCCAGACAAGCATTTCCAATTCTGCCTGAGTTTGAAATATATTTGGTCCTGGATCTGCTGGTAATATTGGTAATCCATCTCTATCCAGATCAAGGATGAAGTCATGGCATGTAAGAATAGGAGGAGTCAAATCATAGGGTGATTGCATGTTGGATGGCATGTTTCTACCAAGAAGAGCAGACATGTAATCCATCATCTTCTTGTTGAGGTTACTAACAAGGTCAGGAATGGAGTCTTGAAAGGTAGGTCGGTTAGCATGGGTCAAGTATGACATATTGTCATGACTATAATTGGTGTCAAAATTGTTTAAAGAATGATGGCACCACATACATTCTAATAGTCATGCCTTCATCTGCATACCAACCAACAACAGTCCAACTCAACATGCCCATCTCTCTAAATCAAAGCACATCTGCATCGTCCACACACTTCAAACCATGCTTTTGGGCCTTCCTAAAAAGACAACAATTAGAAAGCAGAATTAAGCAGACAGATATACAATGAATAAAGGATGGAAGAAGTACCAACTTGCACTGAATTTCTGGTGAATTTCTTTTTTTGCTTCATTTTGCTGCCATCTTCCATAAACAACTTTCCTCCTGCGGTGTGAGTTGATGCATAACATTTTTGACAGCCACATTATATTGTGCAAATGCATCCAATCCTGAGGCATTGTGATCCTTACCCCTCAACAAGTTCTGGATCTCCTCATTTATCTTCTTTGCTATTGTCTGCCAGACAACATCTCGCAGTGAAGTTTTCAGGAGCACCTTTGGATCTTTATGCTAGTAATAAGGGCGTCAGCAATTCTTGATATACTGGACAACCTTCTATTCAAGCAAATGATGCCTAGTTCTTTGCAATGAGTTGCTGTACCTACTTTGATTCTCTCTGCCCACTCTTTCTCTGTCTTTGGCTCTGTCTCCTTAGTGGCCCAGTAGTTGAAGATATTTGTTAAGATTTTATCCTTCAAGATAGCAGTCCATGCTTGAGGAGTAGTTGAGGAATAGTAGAGTTCCTTGTATGGTTCAAAGTCCACTCGTCTTTTCTTTGGTGAAAATATTGGTTCAGGCAATTGCAGGAGGGCAGACATGTTTGTAGACAATATAATTTTCTGCAACCACACAGTTCTCAACTGAAGGATCACATGATAAAATATACATTTCTGTTCAGTATCTATTGATAACAAACGAATTCCATTTGTTATTGACAGATAGGATCTGCTGTCTGCTGGTATCTGGCCTATCCAAATTGAGGCATATTGCCAATATCAATAAGTGGTCTCATTAGATCTCTGGTACAATGGCTAAATCCTGGCCATAGATATTTGATCATAAACCTAAACTCTCTGAAAAAATGCAAGCAACTAAAAACAACAGTCATCAGGCAAAGGGACCTCATTCCGTTTGCTGAGGAAAGAATATGACTTACTTAGAACATATAAGGGTTGCCAGTCCTCATAACACAATGGCTACTACTGGGTCCTGTTCCCATTGTAACTGGTGCACCACCTGCAGCATTTTCAGATAATGATAACTTTGCACACTTGAACAATAATTCAATGGTAGATGATATAGATAATACAATGCCTGTATCTATAAGGCATGTAAAGGTAATTTGAATGTATGCTATTATTGAGAGCAAATTATTCAAGTTCATATATAGACACAGGCAGATTATCTTAACAACTTCATCAACTATGTTCCATAGTTGCTCAATGGATTGCTTGGTCGTGAATCAATGAATGACGTTACTGATTGCCTTGCTTGTCCTGACCATTACCTTGCACGATGGCAATGCTGTGATTGCATTGGGTCAAGAATATTCTGTCACAGATGTTTCCACCACACGCATGACTCCAACCTGTTTCACTGACCTGAAGTATGGAATAGTAGGTATTTCCAACCAATGAATATGTTGGATACTGGAGGGTATTTCTATATCCAACACAATTCATTACATGCAAACTGTTATCAAGGAAAGGTCAGGTTCAGGGCTCTTGAGGACCACAAGTGGAAAAAGGACATTTAGGAGCAAGAATTTCTATGACTTGAATATTAACTGCATGTTGAACTTCCATTAGTGGATAGCAACCTGGGACATCTGGCAATTTTCTGAATAGCTTGCAGAGGCTAGAGAAGTCCTGGTGGATAATCTACTCATAGACTTTGCAATAGGACTTCTTTATGTCAACAGCAATGGAGACCATGGTGGCCGATGATGGCAGACAAACAGAAGTCTGAAGCAGCAGACATATGGCAACCGAGGACAAAGAAAACCTTCCGCCACTATTTCTTGTGACGGCAGAAGAGATGGATGGAGGCATGGCAGCCAATGACAAAGAAAATCTTTCACCACTTTTTGATGTAATGGCTCTTCAATTCCAGTCTTCCCCCTTCCAACAATCTCCTTCTCCAACCCTACCTACTGGTAACAATGTCTGGAAGTGGCAGGAATATGAGACACTGATGACGCCCAAAGTTTGGTCAGCAACAAATGTAACAAATGTGTTACCGGACCAAGAGCTTGCGTTGGGCGCGCTAAAAGTACTATGGGGAGTCCCGGGCAGGTCCCAGAGAACGCGCCTATGAAAATGAGAAAAGTCGGTAACGGGTCGGCAAGTGTCAAGCGCTAAGGTAAAGCGCCTAAGGAAAATGCGGTAAGTGAACACGGCAATGTGAGCGGCAAGAGCACGATATGCTTAGCGAAGTCTAAGCGTCGATAATGCCTGCCGTAGTTGCAAGGCGCGAGTATGTCGAGTGTTGGCGAGCGTCTGCAACTGCCGATGAGTTTTGACGTTGCCGACCGTAGCGTAAATGTGCTCTTGAGCGTAAGTGAGGCTGAAGTAAGTGGGGGAAACTCTGGTCTATTGTTCTGATATGGTCCCCTATGTACAAGTCGGCAAGTACTTTTATACTACAATGAGTTCGCCGTCGCCAGTGGCTAATGACGCCTGAGTGCGGTAAACTGGAAAATTTCAAAGGGGTAGCTCCAACGGTTTCAGATCCCTACCGTCCATTCAAGAGCCTTAGCGACGCCAGGCGACAGATCGCGAAGCTAAACCATCACTCCATCACCCTTCTGTCCGTCAGAGCACCTAAGCGATGTCAGGCGCCAAATCGAGACGCTAAGCGGTGTCAGACGCCAAGGTCAAACGCCAAGCTGTCCGTCAGTTTTTGATAGATCATCAGGCTTCTCGCTAAGCGCTGTCGTCAGTGACTGATGCCATCTGTCAGTTGTCATTCTGTCTGCCGATCGGCGCTATCACTGATTGGATCTGCTTCTTGCTGTGCGCGGCCATCGGGAATGGCTTAAAATGGGTAGAACGCGTGCGCTAAGTTCGGAACGAGTGCGGCAAGGTTTCCGGAGCCGGTGCCGAGCCTGCCGTTGATGCGCCTAACCTGTATAGGGTCCTATCATCTCCCCCCAACTGAAAAATTGACTGTCCTCAGTCACCAAATAAGGCTACCGTTACCGCTTTTGTGACAAGTGGTCCGTGCGTTCTTGAGATTTGGTTTATAGTCCTGGCGCATGAGTATGGACTTCGTTTCTTCTCCCCATTTTTACCTGGCGCTCCATAATATTAAAATGTCTTTCCGGATTCCAACTCCGCCCCCTGTCCCGTCCCGTGAGGCTCAAGACGCTGCCTCGGCCTATATTGAAAAGGCGAACAATTTTCTTAAGCGGATCGAAGGCGTTGGCGCGGACGCGCCAGTAAATTTGGTGGTTGCCGTCATGAAGCTGTACGAGCGGTGGCTGGAGGTGCGCGTTCTTGGCGTGGGATGGGATCGCGAAATCGAGGTTCGGGAGTGGTGCTGGTCGCGGTACCTGGATCATCGTGGCGCAGAGTGGCTAGCGCCCTATGCTTGATTTGTAAGTAGTTTCTAGTTCTTGCCGTGTCGCTAGCTGATTGGGTTCCTAGGCGCCTCCTCCTGTCCCCACCATTGAGGACGAGTTGGAGGATATCCTTTCGGGTGCCTTGCCGATGACGGTAAGCGCGCCTGCACCTGAATAAGTATTCCTAACCCATTCTTTTGACTTAGCTTTGGTCTGACTTGTCGCCCCATAGCAAACAGGAGGTGTTGGCGCCCCTGGCGCGCATGCAAGTGGCCGAGGAGCTGGCGACGCGGCAAGAGGAAGTGTCTCAGGATGCCCGGGAGATCACCAGGGCTCTGGAGGAGCGGGAGCGGGTCAGGGAGTTGGCGGAGGAGATGGAGGGAGTGGCTGCGGGGAAGGCGCCTGCCGTTGAGAGGCAGACGGTAACTGAGGGATCCGGCAAAGTAGGTCGCGCCGGCAGCACCTTGAGCCCAGTGCTGCCGGCTAGCAAGTCGGGCTCGCCGAGGAAGCCGGCGGGTGCTTCCAAACGCAAGGTAAGTTCTGATTTTCAGTGCTGCCGGCTAGCAAGTCGGGCTCGCCGAGGAAGCCGGCGGGTGCTTCCAAACGCAAGGTAAGTTCTGATTTTTGCTTGCCGTTGCCGACGGTCGCTAACGTCATTCGTAGGGTCGCAAGGCGGCTCCTCAATACGCGGTAAGTGGCATTTGGAAGTCTGGCCTCTTTATTTACCGTGATCCTTCTAGGCGCCAACACAGTCCAGTTTCGATGACAAGGAGCTCAAAGGACTGCTCTTGCCGCGTCGCGAGGAGGCCGTCCTTGATGAGGGGCAAGAGGCCGGGGTCGTTATGGAGGAGATGAAGGGAAAGAAGACCGTTTCCCTGGCGACCCGGCAGGCATTCAAGGAGGCGCGGGGAGCGGTAAGTGACTTTTCTGGTTACTTTAATTTCTTGCTGACTTCTAGCGCTAGTGCGACAAATGCTGGGCGGACAACGACCCAGAAGGCTGCTGGTTCCCGACTGGGGCCCAGCCGTGTTATCGTTGTGGCGCCCTCAAGCGCGCCTGTACTATCGATGGGGCCAAGAGTCGGGAGCGTGGCGGCGCGCCAGACGCCCTTGTTGAGAAGACATTTTCGCGCGCGGTTTTGGTGAGGAGGGCCAGGGAGTTTGTGGAGGGCCAGAAGCAGAAGGTCGCTGCCGGTGGCATGGCAGCTATTGGACAAGCCGCCTTGGCGTTGCCGACACGCCAAGGGGATGGGACGGAATCTGTCGGCAATCGAGGTGCCGGCGAGCGCCAAGGGACTTCGGTCTCAGAAAAACGACAAGCCCCCTCCCCAAGCAAGGGGAAGGGCAAAGCAAAGCGCCCTCGGGTAGTGTCGTCGCCTTCCCCCTCGCCAACCCCTCAAGACACCGAAATGGCCGATCTCGAGAAGGCCTTGGCGGCGAGTCGCCTGCCTCCTCACGATTCTGAGGCAGGCCCAAGTGGCCTCCTGTCGCCTATTCATTTGGCGGCGAGGTTCCTTGGCGAGGAGCAGGAGGTGGGAGAACGGGAAGCAGTTGGCGACTCGGCGCCTCAAGAGGAGCGGGAAGACGCTCCCGCAGACGTCGAGATGGGGGAGGACAAGGCAGAGGGGGCGGCAATGGGAGGGGATGAGGACGCAGAAGGGGAGGAGGATGAAACCTTGGCGACGCAGCGCCAAGGCGACGAGGAGGCCGCATCAAAGGAGGTAGTAACGGGAGAAGGAGAGGGAGCGGAAAGAGTCGCCAGGGAGGAGCCAGAGTGGCACTGGCTGCCTCCCTATGGCAACATGGCCCCCTGGGAGGTGTCAGACCCCGAGGACGTTGCCGGGCTGGAACCAAGGCGCCCCGTAATCGCCAGGATCAATCCTGCTTGGACGCCTCAACCGCAACCGACAGTTACTGGCGACGCCTTCCAGTGGCTGGGGCAAGACCTCGTCTATCCGGTGGTAGCGCTAAATCCTCGTGAGATGCTGGAGCGGTATTTGAGGAGGGCGGCAACGATGGCGACGTCGATGGAACGGGAACGGGAACGGGTGCGGGGACAGCTCATGGCGCTTCGCCTGCGCTACTCCAACTTGGGGCGCAGCCTGCGCGTTCTGCGAGATTACCAGGACGACTGCCAAGCCGCTATGGATTGGCAAGCGGCCAACAACATTCTTCCTGGCGACCTTCTTCCCCTTTGCGACTCCTCCTTGCCGGTATTGGACGATTCCCTGCCGCTAGATGACGATAGCGAGTGAGCGGACCTTAGCGTAGATAGGCCGCTTTTGTAAATACTTAATTTTTGTTACCGCTCATATATCAATTTTGCCGCCTCTTTTTGAAGTGAAATGGTAAGTCCCATAGTCTAAGTTAGCACCACAGCACAGAGTCAAGAAAACAAAGAGAGAGCAAGTGGCAAGTATTCTAAAGTAGGTTTTAGCAAGAGGAGTTGTATGTGAGGGACTTAGACAAATTTTTGAGAAAAAGGGAAACGCTCAGTAAATCATCATAGCGTAAAACCCTTGCGAGAGTTGCGCAATGCGCTAAGCGTTGGCGACACGCTAGCGCTGCGACTTGACTATGTAAGAAATTGTCTGTTTGAATATAGTATAGTAAGTATCGGCAAGCAAGATAAGTACAGTAAGTAATAGAAAAATGAGAGCTTATCAGTATAGTCTTTTCTAATCATTTTCTTCTTCTTCAACTAGAGTCGGTAAGTCATCATCGTCCAATAATTCTGTTTCTTCAAGTTCTCGTAACTTGGCGGTGTCGATATCTAGCGCTTCCAGCGGCAAGTCGATTTGTTCCCTAGCGAGATACGGCAATAGGCGAAAAGCGGCAACGGGTCGATGCAGTACCGAACCATCTAATTCACAGAGCACGTAAGCGCCTCCACGGTTACGAGAGATAACTACCAAAGGTCCCAGATAGCGAGGGCGCATTTTCTTGTTGTATGAGGTCTCAATTTTGGAGTTGCGCATAAGCACTAGCGCTCCTCTCGGGAAGTTGTAATCTTTGATGGTAGCGCTATGCTCGGTCTCGAATCGTAATGCTGCTTGGCAACGTGCGCTAAAGACTACCTCGTGGAGTCGCTCTAAATCTTCCTTCCTTCGTTGGAGATCAATAGCTCGTCTAGCGATAAGATCGGTAGTCGCTAAGATGCTGTTGGGTGCTGGCTGAAGGTAGGTCGCTTCTATAATGTTGGCAGGGAGTAACGGATGGGTGCCAGTAGCCGCGTAATAGGGAGAACAACCCATGCGCTTACGAATAGTAACTCTTTCCGACCAGAACACTGAATAAGTCGCTTCACTCCAACGAGATTCGTCGCCATCGACTGCCTTGAAGAGCGCTTGCCGAACGTCAAAGTGTGGTCTTTCTACCAGGCCATTGGCGCGCTTGTTGTAGCCAGATACTCGAATGTGGTGAATGTTGTATTTCTTGGCGAGGTATGTTAGCGCTTTGATGATGGGCGCACCGTTATCCGTGACGATTTCTCTTAGCGCTCCCCAACGGCAAATGACATCCTCAAATAGCCACTTGGCGACCGCCTCGGTATTTTCTCTTTGAAGCATTCAAAATTCAGGCCAGTGGATTAGCGAGCAACGACCTTGAATGATGTACTTGTAGCGACCAGACTTGGGCATATGCATGGTGTCGACGTAGATTTTGCTGAAGAGGGGAGCTGGCGTTGCAACGGTTGGCGGTATGAGCACTTGGCGTGTCTGTTGAATTTGGCAGAGGTGGCAAGTCCTAATGTACCAGGCGATGTCGGCACTAGCGTGTGGCCACCAGAATCGTTCTAACAGAGAGGCTCGGGTAGCGTACAGACCTCTATGTCCTAGCTCATCATGCATAGCGCGCAAGACTCGTAAGCGACTTTCTGGCTTGATGATCAGCTTGTGAGCGCCATCTCGATTTCGTCGCCAAAGTCGATTGTCGGTAAAGAAGAAGTGGGTAGCATATCGGATAAAGGTAGCGTATTGTTCGTCGGTAAGGTCTGGGGGTCGCTTAAGGTCTTGTATCCATTGCTCGACTACTAACAGGCGACTGTCTTCCGCCTTTGCCTTGGCGGATCGGGGAACGGCATCGTAGGTCAGGTTTTTGCTGTCTTCTCTTAGCGACTGGGGTTCCTGTACGACTTTTACTGGAGGCAAGTCTTGTCCAAGGATGCTTGCCGTGTAGAATGTGAGGGGTGCGCTAAAGGTCTCGGGGCGGTAAGGGATAATGGGGTGTAACAGGATGCTGGTAGGCTGTTGCCGTCGTAGTAGGGGAATCGGTTGTTGTATGAGGTGAACGAAACCATGTAGTCTATCGATCCAGTCCTCGAAATCGCTATCAGCCTGTGGGTCCACTGCCGGGTCGCCAGGCTGCCGTGGTCGCCTAGAGAGTCCATCTGGGCCGTGGAAAGAGCTCTTGACGTGTACCAGCTCAAAGTGAAACATGAGGATAGCGACTACCCACCGATTCATGCTAGCGGATGGCTGGATATCGGGATTCTGCAGCATGCCCTTGATGTACCTAGCGTCGACTTCAACAATAAGGTTTTGTACGCCAATCAAATACATCTTTAGCGACCGGAAGGCTTTGAAGAGTCCATAGAGCTCTAGCTTAGGCTGACTGTAGCGAGATTCCCGGTCGTTTAGCGTGATGGACCCAAAGCGGTTGTAGCGTCGCTGTTTCCGATTGTCGCTAAGGCATTGGCACAAGAAGTAGCCAACGGCAATGTAGACCCAAAGCGGTTGTAGCGTCGCTGTTTCCGATTGTCGCTAAGGCATTGGCACAAGAAGTAGCCAACGGCAATGTACGAGGTATCCACCGCCAAGATAACAGGATCGGCAGAGCTATAGTCGATGGGAACTAGGGGCTTGGCGTCCTGCAGAGCTTTTACTAAGTCGCGTTGGGCAGTGACCTGGTCTGGCCCAAATTCGAAGGGCTCGTTAGCGCGGGTGAGTCGGTTAAGGGCGTGTGCGCGATGGGCAAAGTTTTTGACGAATATCCTGAGAACGCCAACGGTGCCAAGAAAGGCGCGAACTTCAGATAAGTCGCGGCAAGGACCCCAGCGCTCTAGGAGTGCTAAGCGAGACTCGTCGGGAACGCGACCGTCGGGAGTGCAGATGTGACCAAGTATTTTGAACCTTGGCGCGCAAAGGAGGAGTTTGTGACCGCTAAAGGTACCACCGCTATACTTCATACGTTGGAGAACTCGATTGAGCAGCTGGAAAAAATCCCATAGCGCTAAGCGAATGTTGGAGTTGTCGGGATGGGTTGCCGGTAAGCCGTTCACGAGTCGCCAGTCTTTGGGGCCTTTGACGCCAACGTCATCAATGAAGCTAAGGACATTATGCGGTATTTCGGGTTGGAGGATGAAGGTGATGTCGTCATGGAATATGGGGACTGAGTTTGTCCAGCCCATCGGTAAGGTGACTAGGCGCAGTGCGCCAAACGGAGTTTGAAAGGTGGTGAGGTCACGGGAAGAGGGGTGTATCAAGCGTTCATCGTAGCCAACGTAGAGATCAAGGGTGGCGCCACAGATACGCCCAGCAAAGGACTCGGCAAAGTGGTCAGGAAAAGGCGGTACACCAGAGTGTCGTATGGTTACTCTATTCAGCGGCTCAAGACTGTGAACTATACGTAGATTGCCGTTCTTTTTGAGGACACAGAACCAGCGGGAGCGGTAAGAACTATTAGAGGGCTCATAGACGCCAGCCTGTATCTTGGTCCTAATGATTTGGCAGACCTCGGCTTCGATCCCAGGCGGTAACGGTCGGTTGTGCTCAGTCCACGGCACGTGAGGGATAGTCGGGATGACGACAGGCGGGAAGAAATCTGTGCGGAGGCTGCCGCGTTCTGAGTCCTCCCAAGCAAAAGCTTTGTCTTGCTTAGCGACGAGATCGGTAAGGACATTCAACTCATCTTTGGTCAAAAATCCTGTGTCGTGCTCCTTGGCGAACTGCTGCTGGCGTTCTGCGGTAAAACGTCCCGTGGGCTGAAAAGGTGGCGGATTCGGTAATAAGGTCGGCATGTCGGCAAGAGGGTCGCCAATGATTTGGCGCTCGATCCTAAACGTCTCGGGAGAGTGCGTAGCGACGGGTTTTGTTTTAAGCGCAACTGGCTTATATTTCTTTTTAACTTGAACCCCTTTCCTTTTGGGAGCGTTAGCTTGATTATAAACAGAGGTGGAAAGGGGAACTGTAGCCTGGGGTGTGGCAAGTCCAAGAACGGCAGGAGACGAGGCTCCGGGAAGGGTAGTGAGATACGTATCGGTAGACGCAATATTTTGAAATGATTCAGAAGCGGTAAGGTACAAGTAGGCAAGAGAGGAGTCGGTAATATTTTGATTTTTCTGGGAAGGCTCTGCGTCGGTAGTGGGTAAAGTAGTTAAAACATCTTCGTCAAGAAAGGCAGTAGACAAAACAGTTACAAGACCAGTTGAATGGTCAAATTCCAGCGTTAGCGCCACATCTCCGTGATCGTTGCCAATCACCTCCTCGATGGTCTGTGAAAACACCGGTGTGGAGGCTCGTTGGCGTGTTGGTCGGTAAACTCCGGGGGCTTAGCGCGGGCACCTTTTCGTTGTCCTCTAGGGAACGTTGGCACCGTTCGTCGGATTCCGGAATTGGGGTCGCTAATTGTGAGGGTCGTTTCCTCGTCGGTAACTGTCTTGATGACTGATCGCGCCAAGACATTCCGGAATTGGGGTCGCTAATTGTGAGGGTCGTTTCCTCGTCGGTAACTGTCTTGATGACTGATCGCGCCAAGACGTCGAAGGGTCTGCCGAGAAGTAAGTCGTATGCCGGTGATCGTAAGATGTGTATCTGAAGATAAAACGTAATGTCGCCAAGGGTGCACGGCACATTCTTAGCGAGGCCGAGGGATCTGTCCACGGTACCGTTAGCACTCTGCATGTTTAGTATAACGGTAGGGTCGTAAATAAGGCCTAGATCGTTAGCGACTTCTGCTGCCATAGAAATAATCTGAGACCCGCTATCCACGATCGCTTCTACTTCGTGCTTGTTGTCTACGGTTAGCGCTACTGAGCGGATAGCGTGCGATTCTTGAGCGACGGTAAGAATGGCGGGGTCCTCTCCATGGTCCACAGACCTAAGGTAGGTCTCCACTGGGTCCACAGAGGTGGCGTTAGCGATGGGGTCGGCAGGAGTATCTTCAGTGTCGGGAGAGTCGATGGTAACAGAAAAACCAGGAAGCGCGTCGTCGAGTTCATCAACTTCGGCAACGGCTGTCGCCAAGGGTCGTCGGGGAGTGACTGCCGTCTTGACCTGGTTGCGGACGTCGGGAGCAATACTACAAAGTTCTTCTACTGACAAGGTGACGTGGGTTTTCATGATGCGGTTAAAAACGTGGTTCGATTTTTCGATGTCGAAAATTGGCGCGGTAGGTCGGTAGCCACCCTCAGGACGTTTCTCGGGAGCGGCAAAGTTTCGTTGTGCGGGAGCATGATATCGGTCGGGAATCCCTGAGTAGGGATGGAGAGGCGGCAAAGGCGGTTCGGGAGCGGTAGCGGTCGACGATGGTTCTGAAGCAGGAGCAGGGGCAGTGGCAGGAGGTGCGGCAGGAGCAGGTGTCGGTAACTTGCTAGCGGGAGGCATCGGCTTGTATCCTTTAAGAGGCTGTTTAGGCTGCTTAACTTCAACCCCATCAAAACCTGATTCTTAAGCGAATCCAACTCCTGTTGGAGCTTGGCGATTGTTTAGGCTGCTTAACTTCAACCCCATCAAAGACCTGATTCTTAAGCGAATCCAACTCCTGTTGGAGCTTGGCGATACGCTCTTCCCGCAAAAAAGTAGGGTGGTCGCCAACGCTGTCGAAATGTAAGACCTCGTGAATCATCTGCTGTTGGGTCGCTTGTTCAGGGTCGGGGTTGGCGTTGCCAGATAGCGTGCCGGTAACGATTTGTCCTGGATTGCGCCTATGCCATTCATCTACCCGCTCCTGGAAGGACTTCTTGTCTGGGTAGTTGGGGATGGTGGCGCCAGTGGTAAGAACTATCTTGCCGTCGATAGCCCGTCGAATCCTCCCTTGCCGAATATAATTCTCGAGGGTAGCGCAGCGTCCTCTAGTCATAGTATGGCCAATTTCCCCACAGAAGTGGCAAGGGCCAGGTGCGGGTACGTTAGCGGGTCGGTTAGCGAGGTTGGTGGTGATCATGGTTTCGATACGTGTCATAGCGGAAGCGACAGCGGCGGTAATAGCAGCATTGAGCTCCTCCTTCTTAACGAAGTCGGCAGCAGGAGGCGGGATGGGAATGATACCGTTAGTTCGCTCAGGGGGTGGGCTCGTCCTAGCGCGTGGTATGCCAACGCCAGTGTCCGTTCCCTTGAGAACCCATTTACCGGCTTCAAAGACGTCGGCAACGTTATAGGGCTCGTCTGGGTGATGAGCCTGGTGAACTATCTCTAGGCGACGAGCAATACGAGTCCACAATGAAGTCGGGATGCCTTGCTGAAATAGGCGACGTTCCTCGTTAATGTAGAGCTTGCCGTTCTGCAGAAGCCACCTAGCGATTTTCTGGAACTCGCGGTAATACGTGGAGAATGCGCCAAGAGAAGAAGTGCCGTTGTCGAAAGATTCCTGTACTAGTTTTTGTAGCTCGTTTACCGTGTATCGGGTAGCCTCTTCTGCGCCAGGGTACAGCTGGATTACTGCCGTCTTCCAGTCCTCATACGAAGCGCCTTGAGCTGGAGCTGGCGGGGCGGCAGGAACAAAGGCAGCAAACTCGGTCAAACCTGTCCATGTCTCTGCCGTGTCATATGATACGTATCTTGCCGCGTACTCCTTCATCTGCGTGTGGTCGGTAATGTTACAATCTCTGAATAGATACTCCAACTCCTTGAAATACTGGGAGAGCTCCCGTGGCTTGGACTCGTCCCATTTCGGTGCTGAGAAGTGATTGCGTGGCGGCATGCGCTGGACTTGTTGTTCCATGGCGACGGTGGTAACGAGTTCGGTTAGCGGTAGTGGGGAAGGAGTTCTAGGTATTGGCGACGGGGTAAGAGAAATGAGTTGTGAAAGAGGCGTTAGCGGAGTAATGGGGTGATTGGTTGCGGTACGGTAAATGGCGACGCTAAGGGGTCGTCGGCGCTATAATCGAGGGAATGCGGGAAGAGGGGGTGATTGGTTGCGGTACGGTAAATGGCGACGCTAAGGGGTCGTCGGCGCTATAATCGAGGGAATGCGGGAAGAGATCAGGAAAAGCGTCTACAGTGGCGTTCTGTAGTTCCTGTGCAAGAGAGAGACCCGGTAAGGCACCAGGTGGTTGTGGAGTTGATGGGTGGGAAGGAGCTATGCCTTCTGCCGACTGGTCTAGCAGGCGGCGCCTACGCTGGAGACGGGTTTCTGGCGGAATTCTGCCCTAGAGATCCCTCGCGGTGGGCTCCAATTTGATGACGCCC
Source organism: Macrolepiota albuminosa (assembly GCA_027475525.1). Lineage (NCBI taxonomy): Eukaryota > Fungi > Basidiomycota > Agaricomycetes > Agaricales > Agaricaceae > Macrolepiota > Macrolepiota albuminosa. The sequence goes on along the minus strand of JAMWFC010000086.1, from coordinate 264,180 downwards.
AAAGTTTGGTCAGCAACAAATGTAACAAATGTGTTACCGGACCAAGAGCTTGCGTTGGGCGCGCTAAAAGTACTATGGGGAGTCCCGGGCAGGTCCCAGAGAACGCGCCTATGAAAATGAGAAAAGTCGGTAACGGGTCGGCAAGTGTCAAGCGCTAAGGTAAAGCGCCTAAGGAAAATGCGGTAAGTGAACACGGCAATGTGAGCGGCAAGAGCACGATATGCTTAGCGAAGTCTAAGCGTCGATAATGCCTGCCGTAGTTGCAAGGCGCGAGTATGTCGAGTGTTGGCGAGCGTCTGCAACTGCCGATGAGTTTTGACGTTGCCGACCGTAGCGTAAATGTGCTCTTGAGCGTAAGTGAGGCTGAAGTAAGTGGGGGAAACTCTGGTCTATTGTTCTGATATGGTCCCCTATGTACAAGTCGGTAAGTACTTTTATACTACAATGAGTTCGCCGTCGCCAGTGGCTAATGACGCCTGAGTGCGGTAAACTGGAAAATTTCAAAGGGGTAGCTCCAACGGTTTCAGATCCCTACCGTCCATTCAAGAGCCTTAGCGACGCCAGGCGACAGATCGCGAAGCTAAACCATCACTCCATCACCCTTCTGTCCGTCAGAGCACCTAAGCGATGTCAGGCGCCAAATCGAGACGCTAAGCGGTGTCAGACGCCAAGGTCAAACGCCAAGCTGTCCGTCAGTTTTTGATAGATCATCAGGCTTCTCGCTAAGCGCTGTCGTCAGTGACTGATGCCATCTGTCAGTTGTCATTCTGTCTGCCGATCGGCGCTATCACTGATTGGATCTGCTTCTTGCCGTGCGCGGCCGTCGGGAATGGCTTAAAATGGGTAGAACGCGTGCGCTAAGTTCGGAACGAGTGCGGCAAGGTTTCCGGAGCCGGTGCTGAGCCTGCCGTTGATGCGCCTAACCTGTATAGGGTCCTATCAACACGTATGACTTGACGTAACAATCAGAGAAGAATTAACGAATTGTATCAACAATGTGAGTATAATTTGGCACTGGTAATCATAGTTAATTTATTTCAACAGAACAAGAAATTAACGAATTGTATCAACAATGTGAGTATAATTTGGCACTGGTAATCATAGTTAATTTATTTCAACAGAACAAGAATTTTGTGCTAGAGCAAAATATGATCAATATAGGCCAATTGGCCCTTTCAATCAAGCTGGTCATACTAATGATGTGTCTGTTGATATGTCAGAGTCACTCTCACCATCTTCATTGTCATGCCTGATAGCAAACTATGAAAACATCACACTTACCAGACCTCAGGGGCCATATACACCGGACGACTTTGCATTTTTGACAGCAGACTATCTGCTTGATGAGGATTTGTTCTATTTAGATGCATTACATAAATCTAATGAAGATTTGCATTTTTGACAGCAGACTATCTGCTTGATGAGGATTTGTTCTATTTAGATGCATTACATAAATCTAATGAAGAAAAGGAATACATATTGGACGAGTAATTTAATTCTTAGTTACTATAATTCTTGGCTTTTCCGTTGGTTATTTTTTGTCAAGATTAACTGTCCCGTTGTGCTGCTGATGAATCCATTATAGATCCGTTTGATCTGTTATCTCTAGTTGTGCACTAGAAGGAATATTAACTAACAATATTCTGCTAGACCACAGAACATTCTGTAGATTATACATAAATATCGCTCTAGTATTATATACTAGGCTACAGCACTGTACTACAGACATTTCAATTGGTTTGTACAGGACTCAGGCCCATTAAGATTAACTGTCCTGTTGTTTTTTTCTATTATGCCACTTTCATGAATGCAAAAAACCACACGCTATTCAACAATTAAACAAGGGGGACTCAAACCCTCAAATTGTGCACTAGAAGGAATATAGACTGACAATATTTTGCTAGACCACAGGACGTTGTAAATAAAATTACAACTTTACTTTGTTTATCCTACTGTGTAGTAAATAACAATTAGTAAAAAGAAGTTGAGTCTTGTCTAATGTGCACTAGCAGGAGTCAAACCTGCCTCTTGTGCACAATATGAAATACCAATGTATCAATATTCCATTGGACTACAGGTCCTTACCAAAAATCAGTACAATGTACATGTAGTGCAAAAATGCAGCAGTATAAAAAGACACCATTATATGTCATTAAGGAGTTGAACCCGCCACTCCACACAATACTAAATATCAAGTGAGTTGGATTAACTACCACAGGCACTTACTACAGATCAGTACAATGTACATGTAGAGCAAAAATGCACCCATATAAAAATACACCATTAGACCCCATTAAGGTGGAGTAGGGGGAGTAGAACTCACCACTGCACATAATATTAAATATCAATAAACAAATATTCCACTAAACCACTGGAACTGGTTGCACCACTGATATCAGCTGGCTCACATGCTGATGTCAGCTACTGTCTGCTGGCATGCCAGCAGACAGCAGACATGCACGCACCCTCTTCTACTCTTTCCTCTCTTTCTCCTCAGTGCCATTCTCTTCACTTTCCACACTACCTCACATGCCACTCTTATCTACCACATGCATCCTGCTTCCCTCCTCCCTTCTGACCTGATGTCCAATGTCTGCTACGTCCACTGGCATACCAGCAGACATCCACGCTCCTTCCCTTCCTCCTTTCTCCTCTTTTTCCCTATCCCCCATGCTCTTTGAGATGCCACTCCATGCAGCAGATGCCCATGCACCCCATTTCCTTCTTTCCTGCCCTGATGCTGGACAATGCTGGGGGTTGCTGACAGATTCCCATAGATGCCAATGAATGTATGATGGATAGTGACAAATGCCAATAGATGCTAGCAGGTCATGACAGTGGAAGGTATGTCACCTCCCTTCCACCTCAAAAAATCCATATGGGAACCTGCAAAAATATAGGTGGGCATCCGTTCATTGTGTTATCCAACTTTTGAATCTATCCATTAGTAATAGACCTGTGGTGCAATGATTAAATGTGCATTCCATTGCTGGAGGCTTCTCCAAGGCTGGGGATTTGATTCCCCTCCACAGGCATACAGAGAACAAAGTCACCTTTTTTTTTTTAGTCTAACCAGCCCCGTGGACCTGCGTAGGCCTCTGCAGATGTTTGCTGGTGCCCTGCACAGGCCTGCATGGGCCTGCATAGGTTTGAGTCCATTGACATACATCTGCATGGATGTCCACTGGTGGCTTGCATAGGCCTGCATAGGTCTGCAGAGCCCTTTCATAGATATACACTGGCATCAGAGGTGGGAAAAGGAGAGAAGGGGAGGTGCGCAGCCTTGAGTTATTGCAGGGAGGAAGGAAGAGGGGAAGAAAGTGGAGAACCTCAAGGAGGGTTTATTCATGCCATGACATCTGCCAATGAAGAAGGTTTTCACTTATAGGCTGATGCCCACTGGTAGCCACTGACACACATTGATGTCCGCTAGTGTCCGCTGGCATCTGCTGGGCCTGCATGCGCATGTGTGTGCCCACCTTTTATTGATCCACTAGACTGTGTCATACAGCACATTGTGACATGTCTGCGGCTTTGTGGGCACTGTTCCACTCTAGTATAGCAGACTCCGCTAGACATGTCCACCAATGGAGGAGGTTTTCACTTGTGGGCTGATATCTGCTGGCAGCTGCTGACACACATTAACATCCACTAGTGTCTGCTGGCATCTGCTGAACCTGCATGTGCATGTATGTGCCTGCCTTTTATCGATCTACTGGACCATGTCATACAGCACATTGTGACATATCTGCGGCTCTGTATTCTATGGCACTGTGGGCACTGCTCCACTCCAGTGTAGCAAACTCTACTGGACATATATGGTATGGCACAAAGCAAGCTCCCATACAATGTATGACACATACCATTGTGATGCTCTACTCTGATACCATCATCTTCCCCATATATACCTGTCAACTTTCATGCTCTGGCACCTCAGAGGCCTCCTTTTCCACCTCCATCTGTACATACATACTACTCTGAATCTGATCCTCTTTCTTGACTGAACTCTGTATATTTTCAACCTTCTGGACCTCCTTTGGTTTTACATTTCCCAATGATTTCTCACTCATCTTCTGTTCATGCTTTTTGGGCAAACTCTGTTTGCTCTGAGGAGATATGCCCTCACTCTGTTCGTGCCTCTTCAATTCAACCTTTTGAAATTCCTCTCCCTCCATCACGTACTACTTCTTTTGTGTCTGCCTCTTCTCATCAGAACAATCACTTTGACCCAATGCCTGCTCCACACGACCAGTTTCATGCTTTCCCAACTTTTACTTCTACTTCTTTGCATTGCTCTGCTTCTTCAGTTTCTTCTGCTCCTGCATTTGACAGACAACCTCATGTATCACCACTCCTCCATGATCAGTTTCCGCCTTGTTTTCATCACATCCCAAATCCTTGTCCTTTCCACAACTTCAATAACTTAAATTTGAATTGCATTGATAACAATCATCATCCTCTACCTCATCCCATTCTGAATCAATTTCCATTACCATGTCCTGTTCCGCCTCCTCATTTTTAACCATTACCCATGCCTCCAAGGCAAATTAATATATGTACACCGCATTTTTCTGATTCTATTCCTTCTGACATAAAATTACCTTCTCTTGCTATAGTACCACTTCATTCTTCCACTGAGTGGGTCTTCTGGAAGTCAGCAGTTACTAGGATAATCATGAGCATTGGTTTACAAGAGCACATATGTCAGATATCCAACATCAGCAATCTTTGAGACCCAACAAGCCCAGTTGCACTAACTCCACACTATGACTTTGACTCAACGCCTAAAGAAACAAATGCATACTGAATCTTCTGGCAGAATGATGACATCATAGAACATGTGTTAGTTGGGAAGTTATCACAAGACATACAGGATTTTCTTCTCCCTAAGCATAGTGGTCCATAGGATTTGCTCATTTGACCGGCTTGTGAACTTTTCACCTTTTTACGCAAACATTTTGGGATTGGAAGTGCATTGATTGCAGAATTCACAAAATTGAAAGTCTTTGCTTTAACTGCATCTGGGAATTCAGTTCCTGCATATATACAGGCCTGGTGTGCAGCAGTTCATCAGTTGAATAGAATGCCATGGAATTTCACTTCATGGCAACAGATACAGAAGTTTGTTGATAGCTTACCAAATGGAGATTGTTGGTCAGTTCTAAAGAAAAAAGTTTGTCTTTCTTGGGAGACCTCAGGCCCTGATGGAACGTACAATTTTGCTCAACTCATGACTAGGGTAATGAACATGGATGCTGAATGTTGTTGTCTGGCACTTTCTCTCTGACCTTGCCCTGTTCAGCCCACTACACAATCACCTGGTCAATTCATCACCAATTCTACTTTAGGCAATGCTTCAAATAATAATGCTAATATTTCTCTGGAATCAAATAATCCTTGCGCTCATATAACATGCACAAATTGTAACATGCATGGTCACACCATAGAGACGTGTTGGTTCAAAGGTAGTAGGATGGAGAATGGTCATGATTCTATTCATTCTTATCCAAAGGCAAATGTAGCTACCTTGGACACTCAACCCATACCTACTCCTTTACCCTTTATTGATGAAATTGATGAGCAAGATGTTTTCTACTGCTGATGACAACACCAATGACTGCTTATGTGTCCTCTGAATCTCAACTTTCCTGGCTGCCTTATATGGTTTTCCTACAATCTGCATCTCCCATGGCTCTAGCTTCTATTTCTACTTGGTTTAACTCCATACTGGACTCAGGGTGCACGACGCATATAATCTGTGATTGTCAATTTTTCTGGACATATGATGTTGATCAAGTGATTCCAGTGGGCACCACAAATTGTGGGACTCTGAACACTCTTGCACATGGTCAGGTCTGTTTTCAAACACATACTGGTGGTAAAAATATTATCATCACACTTGAAGATTGCCTTCATGCATCTGATGTGCCAATTAACTTTTTCATTTCATTCTCAATAACTACTCAAATTACAGCAGTATGGATTTGTTAGCATCTTAGGCTCAAGCATTTCAACATTATAAGCATGTTGAAGCATCTTGAGAATTGAAATTGTGAAATCATGTTTGGGCAATTTGTTTGGACAATGTGAAGGAGTTTGTGTCTGATGAAATGCAGGACTACTTAGTATCTCAGGGAATTACGCACCAGGCAACTGCTCCCTACATGCACCAACAAAATGGCAAGGCCTGCAGGACTACTTAGTATCTCAGGGAATTACGCACCAGGCAACTGCTCCCTACATGCACCAACAAAATGGCAAGGCCAAGAGGTATATTAAGATGATTGAGGACTCTGTGCAGGCCATAATGGCTTGGTCAGGTCTCTTTATGTCCTTCTTTGATGATGCAATTCTCACCGCTCAATGTCTTTGAAATCGCTCACCCACCTCCACTCTACCTTCACTAATAACTCCATATAAAGTCATGGAAAACATTAGACCAGATCTTTCTCATCTCTGCATCTGGGGTTATTGCTGCTTTGTTCTATACCCAAATGAAATTTGAGCTAAGAGATTGGATCAATGTTTTGAGGCCATCTTCGTCGGCTAGGATGAAGATCATTTAGGCTAGCAGATGCATGATCTGAAGGGCAAGTATTTCTTTTCCTGGGATGTCATATTTGATGAATCAGTCCCTGGTCATCTTTGCTCTAACCTAATTGGATGTATATGTTCACCTCCTCCTCAATCTCCATCTGACAACTATTCAATCCTTGCTCCCCCTATTACTTTGCCTCCTCATTGCAATTCAGCACCTCCCAATTCTCCTCATCTGTCTTGTCCAGACACGCCTCTGACATCAACTCCGTTGTCATCCAAGTCCATACCAGTATTGATATCCACAATGCCTACAACAACAAGTTGTTCTGACTGCTAAAGGCCATGCTTATATCAAAAAATTAACTAAATGAAATGAACATCTTGTTTGTCTATGTATAGATTGTGCTGCTCGTACATTGCTCCCCAATCAAGTCTTATCTGCCATACTTGATTTTCAATCCCTTCTCTCAACTGCATCTTTTTCAAGCTCTTCTGATGAGGCATGTGCCCTTGAACATGCAACAATTGCAGAATATAAGGCACTGGTTATTTTTGGACCTGATCCTATTCCTTTTAAGACAATACATTCTTTTGACCTGTCCAAACCCCCTGACCATTATAATGAGGATATTTGATGTCCTGATGCTAATGTGTGGCGTGCTGCAATACAACGGAAGATGAACAGCTTGTGGGCTCAAGAAGTCTTTAGGGTCACACCTTTACCTAAGAGTTGAAAACCAATTGGCATCCAATGGGTCTTTGCATACAAATTAGATGCTGATAAACAGATAATTCATGGTAAAAAGAAAGCCCAACTAGTCATTCAAGGCTTTAGTCAATGTCCAGAAGATTATAGTTTCACTTACGCTCCTGTTGCAAAACTAACAAGTATTAGAATCACCTTTGCTTATGTGGCAAAATACGATTATCATCTCTTCATGTTTGATGTCAAGACTGCCTTCCTAAATGCTCCCCTTTCCCATGAAGTGTATTGCAAACAGATCCCAGGCTTCCCAGAAGCAGACCCATCAATATGCTATTGCTTGCTTTGAGCCTTATACACTGGCTCAAAAAACTACCCCAATAAACTGTTCGTCACATGCTGCAAGCTTGAAAGAATGACCTCCAGGATGATTCTCTTTGTTGCTCTCCAGTTCTTTGCTGATCCTCCCCATAGTGCCCTTTCCCAGGCCAGTTTTTGCTTGAATTTGATGCTGAGAATACCCCTCATTGAGGAGAGAAGCAACAGAAGAGTGATTGGCAGCAGAAACAGGTTGCATGATGGTGGTAGAGTGTCAAGAAAGTGATTGATTGAAGTTAAACATGTCAAATTAGTACAAATAAGGTCACATGACATTGTTTATACTTTCCACAAGGTGTTTCCATCTTCTACTGCTGAAAAGTATTGAGAAAATATGAAAATTAAAATGAGTCAACAAACTGCCTCAATTATTGAACATTTTGTTTGATTTACAGTGGCTCAAAAAACTGTCCCAATGTTTCATACTTTTTGAAAGATGACATTGGCATGAAGGATGAGAAGTACCTAAAATCCTAATTAAATCATGTAAAATACTATGGCATTGTAGCTACAAAATGAATCTAGGTTTATGTAATCAAGATCAAAACCGATGGAGCAATAGCCATTTTAAAATATTGCCTCATTGGGACAGTTTTTTGAGCATCTCTAATTTTAGTATCTAGTACTTTGTATGTTCTCCATTTGCCTTGATAACTCTCATTGGGACAGTTTTTTGAGCATCTCTAATTTTAGTATCTAGTACTTTGTATGTTCTCCATTTGCCTTGATAACTGCTTGAATCCTTCTAGGCATGCTTTCTATTAGTTTTTGGCATACCTCTGGTGGTATTTCATCCCACTCCTTTGTAACCCTCTCCCATAATTCATGCACACCATGAGGAGGTGTTTTATACTGCTTAAGTTGCTCCTTGAGGTACTCCCAGAGATGTTCAATAGGGTTGAGATCAGGGGATTGGGCTGGCCACCAAAAAACATAAGTTGCTCCTTGAGGTACTCCCAGAGATGTTCAATAGGGTTGAGATCAGGGGATTGGGCTGGCCACCAAAGGACATCAAAGTTGTTGTCCTCAAACCACTTGTCAGCCCTCTTGGAGTTGTGTTTGGGGTCATTGTCCTGTTGAAAGTAGTGGGCACCCTCCTCCATCTCCAACTTCTCAAAGCTCTCCTTTGCTCCATCATCCAAAATTTCATGGTACTGCTCTGCATTCATGATCCCCACCACCTGCACAAACTTTTCTACCCCATTTCAACCCATACAGCCTCATACCATGAGATTATTCCCTCCCCCATGCTTTACAGTAGGTGTAGTTGTTCAGTCTGAAATGCCTTCTCCTCATAGCTTCTGCACATACTGCTTCCTATCTGACCCAATCCTGTTAATCTTTGTCTCATCTGTCCACAACACTCTTTTCCAGTCCTCTATAGTCCAGTTCTAATGCTCCTGAGCCTATTTAAGCCATAGTTGTTGATGTTTAGCTTTGAGCATAGAAACTTTTCTCTTGGTAGCAGACCAATACCCCTTCTCCTTCAACACATTCTGGACAGTCTGAAAAGAGACAGGGTTGGAAATGATGTTGTTAATAAAAATGGTGGCCTGGACAGCTGTATAAAGTCTCCCAGTTGAGATTTGTCAAACAATAGTCTGTTTATCACATGGAGTAAGCTTAGCAGAATGGCCTCCAGGATGGTTTTCCCTATCCATCTCCAACTCTCTACCAATCCTCCCAATAGTAGACTTCCCTAGACCAGTTTGAGCCCCAATCTGATGCAGAGAATACTCTTGAGCAAGGAGAGAAGCAACAGTAGAGCACTGTGCAGGAGGAATAGGTTTCATGATGGTGATTGAAGGTCAAAATGTGGTTCAACCAGCTTGAACTACTCCCAAATATATCTAAACATGGTCACATGACTTTGTTTATATTCCCACATGCAACTTACTCTTTATTTCTGAGTAAAATAGGGATAAATCTAAAACATTAGAGATGCTCAAAAAACTGTCCCAATGAGTGAATATTTCAAAATGGCCATCACTCCATCAGTTTTGATTTCAATTATATAAACCTAGATTCATTTTGTAGCTACAATGCCATAGTATTTTACATGATTTAATTAGGATTTTAGGTACTTCTCATCCTTCATGCCAATGTCATCTTTCAAAAAGTATGAAACATTGGGACAGTTTTTTGAGCCACTGTAGAAAACTGTCTCTTCATGCTGCCTCCTTTCCAAAAACATTTCTCTGCCATGTGCTCAGTGCAGCTGCAGTTTGTGCATACTGACTTGTCTCTGCCCTGCCTCCCTATCTGAATGGCCAGTGTCTGGGGTGAAGTCGAGGGAAAGATCACTGCAGTTTCATGGAGAAGTAGTGCATGGGTGGTTAGTCCAATAATCACCTCTGTTGACATGGTCTCATTCATCAGTGAGCTGGTGACTGCCATCCAGGAGCCCAGCATTGACTTGATAATGTAGGCTCTGAACTGCCTGTCATCTATGCCCACACCCTGATCATTGGCTTTGGCTCAGGCAGTGCACAAGGCTTTGAAGTGGGCTTCTATACTCGACATATCAACATACTTAATTGAGCTCAATTCCTCCTCAGCATGGATGAGGCCCAAATCAGACCTTGCATTATGTATTGCTGTAAGTGACATCCATGCCCTTACTGTGGACCCATCCACTGCTACTCCAGCACTGACAGGATTCACCATGTTCAGTGTCACCATGCTCCATATAAAAGCATTGTGCTGGAGCCACTCTACCTGCAAGGGGTTGGGAGCACCCCACTAGATAGCAGGCATGTGGGGCATCAGTGTTCTCTTGGCCTCCTTGCTCACACTTGTGGTTCTGGGTTCCACAATCTTAACTGGTCAGGTAGCCAAGCAGCCTGCAGCCATGTGCTGTCTCTTTAATTGTCATCTTGAACAATATCCAGTTCAAGCCATTGAACTTCTTGTCAGGTGGCAGTAGAAACAGGAGGGAGTTCTGGGACATTTTTGGTTTCTGTTTGGGTGGTTCGGGTCAAAAAAAAACTCAAGGTCATGGTGGGTCAGAAAAAAAAATTCAGAGTCATCGCTGAGTGGCACGGGGCCTATAATCTGTTTGATACAAGTACTCAGTCAGGTCCCCAGATTCCAATTCCGTCTTATGTTTTGTTGCAGCATTATAGTGCAACAATGATATATATTCATGTACAGTAGACAATAGAGTTATAAACTGGAGTCAATTATTGAGAGATGAGTACAAATTTTAGAGTGAGTAAATAAATGACACACCTGGAGCCAAGTATTGAGAGATAACTTGACTCCAAGGTGAGACAGCATATTTATAGAGACATGAACATATAATAATATAATAAATGAATTATAGAGAAATAACATAAGCATGATTTATGAGACAATAGAAACATACGTGTATATGATAATAATATGACATCATAAAAGAAAGCCAAAGTTACACGTCATTTCCGTCGACATGTTTCCCAAACTGTACAGTTCCTGTTTTTCCCTCTGCGGCGGCGGCGCTCCGTCACGTGCGTGTGATGCATGCTGCGATCCCTCTCCAAAAGACTCGACTAGAAACCGTAGTGCCTCCATGGACCTTTGTTAGAGGTTGATTCCTAGGACACGAGTAAGTACTTCGATCCTCATTCGTCGTGTACTTGGCTCTGTTAGAACCTACCTAGGACATGAGTAAGTACTTCGATCTAGGTAGTGTTCACTTACGTATAATGTCCGTGTTTCGTATGTATAGTTAGTTCACTTACCCTCAGTCGTCGTGTACTTGACTGAGGGTACGTATATATATGTAGTGTGTGTCAAGGGTAGTCTTAAATGAGAAATATATATTGGCCCTACGCCGGTGATCAGAATTCCAAGCTTATAGTGTCCGTCGGTGTCCGTCGGTGTCCAACAACCTTGACTCATACCCCTATAAACTTTGTTTCTATATCCACCTATTTACGGTACAGGCCTCTAACTGCTAGCTCTTCGACTTTAGCTTGGTTGGGCATGAAACCTCATTGCCTGTCCCCAACTGTCTGCCCCGTGGGCACTTGTTGCAGCCATCCACGATGTTCGGACTCAGGTCTTAACAGGAGAGTGAGATCTAAAAATACGCTTGGAAACGTCCACCCGTTCATTCTCCACGTAGCGAGGGTACGGTTTATTCATTGACTATCCGTAGCTTAAAGTACCATCCATGGACGCTAAGCGCCTCCAGCACGATAATTTGAATTTTAAAAGAATGCCTCTGACGACCTAATACTTATAGGGATTGGTCTGACCATCCACTTGTCTAATATTCTGGTTCCAACGGTTTATGGTCTCCGATTGAGCAAGTTACTAGTTACAGTACCACTGCTCGTTGGAACCATAGATTATTTTTGCCACCGACGCTGATTGCGAAGGATTGCCCTATTCCGAGGTGCCCCCACCTATATTTTACCTTAATTTTTTCCTGGAATAAAAAACAATAGCGCAAGTTTCAGCTGGAATAGAGACTCGATTTTCTGTAAAGAACAAAGTATATTATTGTACCTTGTAACCTTCTCAACCGAATCCGGTCGCTCTTCGTACGTTGCAATCATTGCGACCATCATAAATTATGTAGCATCTGACATGCCACAAGTCGTGAACGCATGACTCCTTGAGTCGGTCATTGCATCATGGTGAGATAAACGGCTCTCTTTTTGTCATTGGGTACACAAGGCAGGCATATTTGACAAGCTGTCATATTACTGGGGGTAGATAAGACAAAATGTCATTCGATATATAAGTGTCAAGCGGCAGACGTCTGCTTTGGTTCACATCGAGTAAGCGGTTAGAAAGGAGAAAAGGTAAGATATCAGACACTGTATCTAATATCAAAGTGGAATGTCGTTAAGTAAACGTCAGCGATAATTTAATCGATGAGAGATCGAAAGCTTTATCAGAATCTTGCAGCGATATCCTTACAAGGTAAGCACAAATCAGTGTTTACTGGAGAAGCTAGCTTTAATCAGAGCACTGGTCCATAAAGAACATATTTAACATCATCCACGAGCGCTTAATTTAGGTTGAGTCACGGTGGCGCAATCACCACACAAACTACAAACAGATCTAGAAATGTGACAAAAAAGATAACCAGATATATCCAACTATAGCGTCCAAATACACAATTCCATCAAGAAGCATCGACATGCCAAATCCTTCACTGTTCATGACTAAAGTTACGACCTCCGCGTGGGTGTCGATATCGATAAACTACTAACCACACTTGGCTGCAGGGGGCCCGCGCTTTCCCAGTGCGCTCCTAGATACAGCAGCACGGGATGGGTATAATATAACAAACGGAGCCGTCCTGGTGACAAACCATTCTCATCAGGACCGGGCCACACACGAACCCCTATACCCGGGGTAAACGACGCATGGATGGACTCACAGGACACGGTATACACCCTCCTCTCAACCTCCTAGCCTCTCCCTTTGTCCCCAACGGTCCATTGACCGACATGTCTTCCGCAGCTTTGGGCTGCTCGGCGACGACTTCGTCACTTGCACTAGCGCGAGCTGCAGGTGGGTAGACGGGTGTGGAACTCTGCGTGTTGGGAACCATGGATATGTGCTGTGGTTGCGTGTGCTGTGTTTGTGGACGAAGTGAGATCGAGGCTCGTGTGAGTAGATATGTATATTCAAGATCTCTTATATGGTAACGGTTTTGTGTTGATGGGAGAACAAAGAAGAGATGCTATTATGGCGGAGTTTTGTAAGTACATGAGAGAGAGTGCTTGGCACAAGGAGTCTTCCGACGCAGTCGCCACGTGCGAGTGCTGGTGATGTCATGCCGAGTTGGCCGGTGGACGGCATTGGGCGAGGTCCACTTGCTTCCGTTGATTACTTATCGAAAAATCTACAACACAGGCGCTGAGCTACATTAATTGGACTTGATGACTGAAAGAGATGACACAAGACGCAACTTTAAGCGCTTCAAACCCAAATCTAAACCCAAAGCTGACTGAGCCATTATGCAAAATGTGTTTTTGATCTCACGATGGTTACGAAGAATTGATGGAATAAAGGAAACTAAGTTGCAATCGACAGCGGATGAAGATAGAGAGAAGAGACATGAGATCAAAGAACACAAAAAAGCACAGAAAGATCGAGAGAAAGAGGTGGGCAAGTAGAGTGAAGGATGGACAGAAGAAGGCAGGAGGACGACGACGTAGCATAAACAGATGGTGGGTATTAAATGTAGTCATACTAGTCAAAACGAGGAAACAGTGGTGTGACAAGTAGGAAAAGGGAAAATGAGATTAAGGGGAGGGGAAGTAACGGGACCGGCCTAGACATATTTCCTTCCTTCATTCAACAAAACGAGCCACCCGCCCACCTCTCTGCAAAAGCCAATCTTCCTCAGCCCACATCTCCCTTCCTCCTCCTCTGTGCCACTCAAAACTAACCAAGGCTGCCCTACCCAACGGTTCATCCAACTCCGGTGTTTAAAGAACGACGCAGCCACTCTTGTTCGAGCGGCCTTTCTTTGACCGCGAGAGAAGCGCCGCGCGTGTAGCGTACTGGAAAACCTCACGGACACCCTCGCCTGATTTGGCCGAGCACTCAAGGTAGTGCTTCGCTCCGATCTTCTGGCTGACAGCCATACCCTGCGAAAGAAATTAGCGTACGTGCGAAATCAGGAAAAAAAAAGGAAGACGACAAACCTCTTCTGGGGTAACGGGCCGCTGGCTCGTTTTCCTGAGCTCCTCAATCACACGAGGATCGCGCCTGAGGTCCTTTTTGCACCCGACGAGGATGATTGGTAGCCCAGCACAGAAATGCATCACCTCGGATATCCACTGTTCGAAAGAAGACGTCAGCGCACGTTCTTCATGAACATAATGGAAAAGTGGTCTGACCTTCTCCTGGACGTTGTCGAGGGAATCAGGCGAGTCAACGGCGAAGCAAATGAGGATGACGTGTGAGTCGGGATAGGATAGGGGGCGGAGGCGGTCGTAGTCTTCTTGGCCTGCTGTATCCCATAGCGCCAGCTCGACGTGCTTACCGTCCACCTCGACGTCGGCGACGTAGTTCTCAAACACAGTAGGGACATAAACCTGGAAAAGGGGGCAAGTTAGCCAGGCGCCTCCAGCTCGGTAAAATTACGGTATATTATATATAATTGGATTTAAATTGAAAGGCTCATGAGCATAGCAATGGATATATGTAGGTGTGCCCAGACGAATAAGGGGAAATGCAGGAAAGAACAAAGATTAAGAACAAGCACTTTACCTCAGGGAAAGTTCCTTTCGAGAATACGATCAACAAGCATGTCTATAAGCCAAACCGGAAAACTGTCAGCACACCCAGTTGCACATACCAACATCGGCTCGGTCCCGGGAAGAGCCAAGCACACACCTTTCCACAAGCACCATCTCCAACGATAACGAGCTTCCTTCTGATCTCAGCCATTCTATCAAGAGTCAACGTGTATGGGTCGTATATAACAGAGTCGTAGATGGGACAAGTATAGCAGAGGCAAAGGCACTAGGCACTGAGCTGGGCAACGGGGATCGCTGCTGTCAACAACACAACGCTGTGATCACACCATTTCCCGGTTTTAAAGCGCCGGTTCAATTCCCCGGCTGCTTATGTAACCCACGTCTGTGCGTGGGAGCAGTGCGCCTATCTGCACCGCTCTGCACCGCTTTATGCGCCCAGGGTCGTTGAAGTCGTACGACGGGAGATGCTGATCATCTTGATAGTTACTCCTGCGCTCGACAGATGCAGAGATTGAAGAGTGCTCAATAATAACGCGAAGCCATGTTGTGCACTGACAGTGCATGTCACAACTCCTCGCGGATCTCCGTCCAACCTACTTCTCCTTCGTTGCTTCTTGAAGAATCAACCAATATTATCGTAAGCTCCATACGAACTACCGAGATCACAACTGCTGCGCCCGTGCACGTGTTGAAGTGACCGCCTAAAATGTTCTTGATTGATATGTCACGAGCATCTGCTTTGAATCTTGGCTCCTTACGAATCACAACGTCTATGTCGAGCAATCACCGAGAATTCCATTGTTTTAATGCCTTTTCACCTCGCGGGGTTCCGTGTTTGGCACAAAACAACTTCACGGTTTACACAAGCTCGAGCTTCTTAGTCACTCCCTCATCTCGTTTCGAGATCTTGGTCACTTTGGAATGCGGTGTTCGACTGCGCTGCAACCAGTTTACCATGCTCTGCGTCCGACATATTGATTTCACTTAGTGATTTTATGTCATTGCTCTCTAATCAATGATTGACCCCCCAAATCGATTCCTCGTCACGACGTCTGCCGCCTCAGGAGTTTAATTCAACTCCAGGTTTACGATTTGGGTCCGACAAAGTGTCAAACTTGATTTATTTCCGCGCTGGACTATCTGGCTTATCCTCAAGAAAATGCCCTTTTCAGTGCTCGACCATGTGTACACTACAATTAACCTCCGTACGATATACTTCTGGTTTGAGGTTTGACACCGTGGAGCTCACGACATTTTACCGCGTCACTAAACGCAACGCCCCATAGTCTAACTGGTTATTTGCCAGAGCTAGACGTCGGATTTATACACCAACCTCAGCAGCCAGATTCGACTCCACGTTTGGGCTATCATCATCCTGGTGTCCAGCAGAGTATGTTTTTTCCGCTTTTGCTCTGGCCTTACACCATTTATGCTAATATCAGAGAAGCTCATGATCAATTTGAGGGTTCACACGAACGGTGCACCTGGGTGATTCTACTTATCTGATCTTTGTGTTAAGAAAAAAATTGACTCTGAAAGGTTCCGAAAAAAAATGATTAACACTTCCCACAGAGTCAAGAATAAATATTGATTTTAGTGGAACTCGCTCCATCCTCTTCCCCATGTACCAGATACCCTTTGTATCCTCACAAAGTGCTTGAGTACCCTCAACCGTTTACTTTCCCAGTCCAGAAAAATCACTTTGACGAACTATATCGTAATGCGGCCTGTATCTATCTATCTATCTATCATTTGCTCACTCAACGACAATCGCCGGCAAACTGTTTCACGCCCATCACATCATCCGTGCCACATTTTGTTCTGATCTCCACAATATCTTTGATTCAGACTTGCTGCATCCTTGCTTCGGACATCGAGGCAATAACCATCTTATGGATATGACATATCACATGTTTCAATACTGCACGTGTTTTTTGAGAGATGATTTTGGAGACCTCACCGTATGGGACCCCCTCTGTAATAGAAGGTTCCAGGTGACAGAGAAGAGTCAGCTGTCAGTTGTCCTGATACATGCCACTTGTTGATTTGATTCTTTTGGCATGTAAGCACAAGCTCCTCTGTCTCATGTAATTAATGAAGACATGATCACTGCATAACCACAATCTCAAGATTGACTGGGCCAAGGATAAGGTGAGTATGAGCTGCTGCCCTCAACAGTGTTCCACCTGTGCCAAGGAAGTTAGAGAGGAGCATAGAGCATTAGTCCATGAGCATGCTGCTGTATGTGCTTGTCAAGTTGGACATCTCTTCTTTGCAAACCTCAACCTATGGGATCCTCCTCCCTTGGTATTATCTTATAGAGAAGCCCCCATCAGGAGGCTGGTGTAAGCAGATATATCAGGCAATAAATTGCTGATATAGTTTACCAGCCCCACAAAGCACTGAATATCATTATAGGTTCTAGGAATGCACCATTCCTGCATTATATTGAGCTTGCTAACATCAGGGTAAATGCTCTGATTGTCTATTATATGTTCAAGGTATTTCACATGCTTGGCAAACAGCTTGAAATTCTTCCATTTGAGGTACAGCTGGCTATGCCTAGCTTGGCAATGCTGGCATGAATAGAAATGTATTTCTCTTACTTGCACAAATAGCATCAGTACTGGTTTTCATGTCAGAAAAATCCCTGATGCCTTGTCAGGCTCAAATCTAAATTAGATCAAATCAGGCAATCAAAGCCTTCTTAATTAGGCATGATTAGATAGACATAATCTGATCAGGCACATATACACATTTATTTTATTGATGTCTCTACATTTTGTTGTCGCCTACAGTATAACCCCTCAATCATAGTTTATAGTTTATAATAGACATCACTCCTTGACCTCCAATGCTACATAGATATACAAGGTGTGAGATCTGTGGAGAAACATGCAAGAGCCATGGAATTGAGACATACAAGAAAGCATATCTGAAAAAATGAAAGCAAGCATATCCACTGCTGGTGCTGAAAGGTATTTCCATTGGAAAAAGTAGAAAAGAAACATGTTATACCATTTTCCATGCGCCATTTTCTGGAAGAAAAAGTCTTTAAACAAAGCAAAGTGCCTTTTTCTATTTGAAATTGGCACTTTGGAAATTGTATAACATGTTTCTTTTACACTTTTTCCAATGGAAATATCTTTCAGTGCTAGCAGTGATAAGGATGTGGCATTTTTTGAGCATTTTGACTTCTCACAACATATAGGTAACTTTAAAAATATTCTTTTTTAGTCTAATAATAAGATCAATGAACAATCAAAGTCTGTAGGTTTGACATAAAGACAACATCAGAAGAACATTGTCAGTCAGATTATACTATCACAACTATGTATTGATTATCTTTTTTCTAGTGATTTATTACCTGTTAGAAGGTTCTTATAAAGTACCAACACAAATTGTGCTTTCTGATGGTTTTTTCAATGCTGATTCTGAGCCTGCTTTGAGAAGTTCAGAAGCTACTGAACAAGAGGTAAGTGCAATTATTATTACTATATTTATTGCTTAAATTAAGCTATCATCTTGTTATTACAGGTTGAGGATGCCTGATTAGACAGTCCATCAAACAATGCAGATTTGGAAGAGCTTTTCATAGTGGAGTATCATCCACATTCTGGTATTTCAACTAAGATAAGATCTTATACAGATTGCTTTCCTCAAACACCAATGCCACTTCTAGACTTTGAACCATGAAAACCTTTTAATTTGTGACTTGATTTTGAGACTGCAAAACTCAGACTTGAGGCTGCTCTCAACAGATCTCAGTTGGACCATCTCATCAAACTGTTTTATAGAGCTGTTGAGTGTAACAAATAAGATCCTTTCACCCTAAAAAATGCTGCTGATTTAAAACATACATAGGAAAAGGCATCTAAGCTTTGAACTCCAGTAAGTAATCTTTAATTTATTTGCATTAATTTCAGGATTTGATTAATGGCAATTTGCCAGTTTGAAAAAAGATGTTATCAGGTTTTATGTAAGAAAATGCCATGAGACTTTGAAATACATATGCACAAATCCTGGGACTAGGCTATTGAAAATATTAATGATGATCCCTTAATTGCATTACATATCACATGGGATACCACAGAAGTAGTACAGGTATATAAGCACTGCCTGAAAACAGTTTATCACTGAGCCCTGGACAGGTGATAGGCTTGGGAGGCTCAGATATGCCATTCAATCTTGATTCCAATATTGAAAACTCATTGACATATTACACAATCATGCATATCAAAGATTCCAGCAGCCAAACTACTGCCACTTATTATCTATGCTGATAAAACAAAGCTATCAAGTTTTGAGACTGCTAGGAGATATTCAATTGTTGCATGCTATGTTTTCTTGCTACATTATATTGGAAATACAGATAGAAAAGGTGGAGGACATGTGGTGGAATGGTTACTTATTGTAAGACTATTAATTTGGTTGGCTTTTCTGTGCTTCAAATTTTACTCATCAAATTATTCATGAATAGGTTGCCTTACAGGTTTCTGAAAATATGGCTAAGACAGAAAAAAAAGGTTTTGTCAACTTCAAAAATGCAGTTTAGCATGAGGGCTTCCAATTTTTTTTGGAGAAGATTGCCAAGTTAGCACAGACATGTAAGAGTGACCTCTGGAGGCTATGGCTCAGTCACACAGCTAGCAGAGGAAGATCTAAAGTATATTAAAGTATATACTAACAATATTATAATAACTACTCATCTGGCAGAGGGAGATTTAAAAAGAACAACTTTAGGCATTTTCTATGCTAGGATTTATGCTTCTGGAGCCTCTAAAGCATGGAAAACAACTGTACAGAACAACAAAACCTTAAAAACTCAAAACTTGCCTAAACAAACAATTGCACAAATCAATAGGAATGAGCCGTTGCAGTGCATGGCAATATCAAGGTCTACAATAGAGTTTTGTCAATGACTACCTATAAGATTGAATAGTCAAAAAGAAATCAATAGCACAATTACTGAAGCAGAGAAAGAAATTCTAGCTACTATTTATATAAAACTTGAGATTAAATTTAAATAAGTTGAGCTTTTGAGTGAGTTTGAAGAAAGGGGTTTCTCAATGATTGAGAAAGTTAATCATATGTATCAATGTTCATCAACATAAATACAAAAATTGCATGGCATGATATGTATTGATAAGTAAACAAATACAACATAGAGACTTAACTTCAAAGCCTTCAATTTTCATTATTATTTGTGTAGGCATAGAAGATATTGACATCAATATGACTTCTCTATTTACAGGCTATAAATATAAAGCTACAATTGCAGAGAGATACATCTGTTTTTATATAGAAAATATGTCAAAAGTGAGAAATAAACCTGCTTCTTGTAGGTATTTTTTTATGCTATATAAGCACAAGATATAATTTATATCTGAGATGATTAATCAAAGTTTCTCAGTTTTTAATGGCCCCTTTAATTATTTATTTCAATATATTAAGTGTATCAGTTAATGTAGATTAGAGCCTTAAAATTATAACAGTTGACTCTTTAAATATGCATAAATAAGAAGAGTAATAGATTGACAACTAAGTATAAAATGCTAAAAGAAAGCAAATTTATAAACTCAATCAATACAGTGGCTCAAAAAACTGTCCCAATGTTTCATACTTTTTGAAAGATGACATTGGCATGAAAGATGGAAAGTACCTAAATTCCTGATTAAATCATGTAAAATACTATGGCATTGTAGCTACAAAATGGGCCTAGGCTTATGTAATCAAGATCAAAACTGATGGAGGAATAGCCATTTTAAAATATTCATTCATTGGGACAGTTTTTTGAGCATCTCTAATTTTAGTATCTAGTACTTTGTATGTCCTTCATTTGCCTTGATAACTGCTTGAATCCTTCTAGGCATGCTTTCTATTAGTCTTTGGCATACCTCTGGTGGTATTTCATCCCACTCCTTTGCAACCCTTTCCCATAATTCATGCACACCATGAGGTGTTTCATACTGCCTAAGTTGCTCCTTGAGGTACTCCCAGAGATGTTCAATAGGGTTGAGATCAGGGGATTGGGCTGGCCACCAAAGGACATCAAAGTTGTTGTCCTCAAACCACTTGTCAGCCCTCTTGGAGTTGTGTTTGGAGTCATTGTCCTGTTGAAAGTAGCAGGCACCCTCTTCCATCTCCAACTTCTCAAAGCTCTCCTTTGCTCCATCATCCAAAATTTCACAGTACTGCTCTGCATTCATGATCCCCACCACCTCCACAAGCTTTCCTACCTCATTTCAACTCATACAGCCCATACTATGAGATTATTCCCTCCTCCATGCTTCACAGTAGGTGTAGTTGTTTGGTCTGAAATGCCTTCTCCTTGTAGCTTCCACACATACTGCTTCTCATCTGACCCAATCCTGTTAATCTTTGTCTCATCTGTCTACAACACCCTTTTCCAGTCCTCTATAGTCCAGTTCTGATGTTCCTGAGCCCATTTAAGCCGCAGTTGTTGATGTCTAGCTTTGAGCATAGAAACTTTTTTCTTAGTAGCAGACCGATACTCCTCCTCCTTCAACACATTCTGGACAGTCTGAAGAGAGACAGGGTTGAAAATGATGCTGTTGATAAAATTGGTGGCCTGGACAGCTGTATCAAGTCTCCCAGCTGAGATTTGTCGAATAATAGCCTGTTTATCACATGGAGTAAGCTTAGCAGGATGGCCTCCAGGATGGTTTTCCTTGTCCATCTCCAACTCTCTACTAATCCTCTCAATAGTAGACTTCCCTAGATCAGTTTGAGCCCCAATCTGATGCAAAGAATACCCTTGAGCAAGAAGAGAAGCAACAGTAAAACATTGTGCAGGAGGAATAGGTTTCATGATGGTGGTTGAAGGTCAAGATGTGGTTCAACCAGCTTGAACTACTCCCAAATATATCTAAACATGGTCACATGACTTTGTTTATCTTTCCACATGCAACTTACTCTTTATTTCTGAGTAAAATAGAGATAAACCTGAAAAATTAAAGATGCTCAAAAAACTGTCCCAATGAGTGAATATTTTAAAATGATCATTGCTCCATCAGTTTTGATCTCAATTACATAAACCTAGATTCATTTTGTAGCTACAATGTCATAGTATTTTTCATGATTTAATCAGGATTTTAGACACTTCTCATCCATCATGCCAATGTCATCTTTGAAAAAGTATAAAACATTGGGACAGTTTTTTGAGCCACTGTATGTCAGAATGCAATTTCAGAACAGATTAATCAAGCAATAAACCATTACAGAAGCAATAGCTTATATAAACTACTGTCAGAGCATCAGCTTATATAAGCACATTTTATTAGACAGAAAACTGAATCTATACAAGCTTACAGAAAAAATAATTCAAAAAGTTTTATGAATACCGAAGACAATGTGGTCTAATTTTCAAAAATGAAAATAAACAAAAAAAACAAAATAATAACTGCTAGAGAAAAAAAAAATTATCACGTCATTGTACAATTTTTATGCATGCTCCTTAAATTACAATAATAAACAAGGTATTTAACAACATGAAACAAATTACATATATTTAAAATATATATATATATTCAAAGTACATATATATATATATATATATAAAACAGAATCTTTCAACTGGATAAAAAAAAACAATAATATAAAAAATGAAAGTATGATACTTCAATATAAAAAAATTGATTAATTACTTAGCAGACATAGTGGTAATAGCCAGTAGAAATAGCCAGTAAAAATAGCCAAAAAAAATAGCCAAAAAAAAGCAAATTTTAAGGGACATAGTAGTAATAGCTGGTAAAGATAGCTAAAAGGAAGCAAATTTCAAGAACATGGCTAGTAAAAATAGCCAGAAGAGAAGAGGCATGACAATGGTGAAAATTATATAAGAGGCACAAATTTCAAGAATAAAATGCACATTAAAGCAGGTAATAAAACCTTGGTCTACTAAAGTAGACCTCAGAACAAAGAGCAAACTCTTGCAAACTTTAGCTTATGTAAGTGGTCTGTATGTGGTATTGAAGAGGCCTCAGCACTTTCATGCATGTTGGCCATATTCTCCAATGCTTATTGTGCAAAGTCCTTTATGCCTTTGTGCATGACCTATTACTTCTGAGTTCCCAAATTATGAAGAGCATATATCCTCTATTCAGTTTCAATAGTGCATATCTAGTGGTCTTGGACACACTAGCATTAAGTTCAAACTCAGTCAATGATATTCTGTCAATCCAGTTCTGTTAATCAGGTCTGACTACTATTTGAAATATTTGAGCCACCCTGCATTTGGCTCTCTTAGTCAGTTTATTTATCTGAAGATGAAACAATGTCAACATGAATAACTTTGCACTGAGCAATTTATGCAGTTCATGCTACTATTGTAACATGAATTTTGAATCTTAGCCACTCATGATTGAGCTTGAGAGGCCATGTAGCCTCACAATTTCCTTGATATACACCCATAAAAGCTTGGATGCTTTCATAGTTGTGTGCATGGAAATGTGATGCACTATATTTATTATACAGCAAATTATTATCCAAAGGTAATTGTATCCTCTGGACTGAGGCAATGGACCTATGAAGTCTATTCCAATAGAATAGGCAGAGAATGCAACTTTCTTGTAGGTTTACAATTACTAGTCTTTGCCCTCTGACATGCAATGCATGTCTGACAAAACTTTGTAACCTTAGTATGCATCTGAGCCACCAGTACCATTGCCTCAAATACTCCAGCCTTTTATTGGCTCTAAAGTGGCCAACCACCTCATGGGCCTGAGTAAGCACTGTAGTGATAAGAGATCTATCCCTTGATAGACACACTATATTCTGATTGTGGATGTTTAGCATCCACAACACCTTCTCAGAGTCAACTATAAATTATAGATGCTTGTTAGGGTGTTCTAGTATTTCTATGCACAACAGATCTTGCTAATGTAGCTATTTAACTGCTATATGAAATTTGTCCATTGCTAATGTAGCTATTTAACTGCTATATGAAATTTGTCCATTGCTGATAGTAGTCGCACACTGGGGCCTCTACTTGGACATAGAGCATCTGTGAGACTCATATTTTGAGGTACCTAGCTTGATAAATCCAGGTGTGAACTCTCCTGATCTGGTCTTAGTTCCTGCTGAGCCAGCTTAAGCTGCTCAGCCTTTAGCCATACATTGCTTCAATTCCCATCTTTGAGGCATAATATATGAGCCATATAAGCTCATCTTGCTTCAAGTTGATGAGTCAAATAACTGGAGTTTTCAAACAGATGTATTTTATTATCTTAAAACATTGCTGGTGAATAGGTCACTATATAAACAGTGCTTCATTCTGAATGATGGACATCAGAGGGTCCATATAGGCTGTAATGTCAGGCAAATAGTTGTCTATGTAGTTCATCAGGCCCACAAATCTTCTGAACATCATTATATATGTGAGACACTCCACTTCTAATATGATTTAGCTTATCCTGGTTAGGGTGAATTGTTGTGATCCAGAGTCAATCAATTATAATCTACCATGAACAATTGACAATCCTTGTAATAGATTGCCAATGCTGAATAATGGACATATATATATTTCACATGGATCAATAGATATCCTCAGTCATTTGTACACAGACTGAGGATATGTTCAATCAATTTATAAACTGTTATATAACAAACTTATAAATACCATAGATTCAAATATTCATTGTGTCTATATCTAGATTTGACTTCAACAGGTTATAGGCCTGTGATGAAAGGCATTTGAAATAAAATCTAGTCATTCCTTATTGACACAGTTATTTCTTTATTTTTTGTCATATCACTACTGATTATTGCCAAGATGACCATTTCTAGTGATACAAAGTCGGATACTGCCTCCCCATCTATATCTATACCTTCTCTCAATTGAATTGCAGAGATGAGAAAGGTCAATAACTTATCAAACTCCACCATCATATTTGTGAAAAAAGTCACTGTGAATTGGATGGGCCATATACTGGATAAGAATGATGGAAAGTGAATAAAATTAGTCATACAGCATGGAATTAGAACTTTCAATGGCACAACTTTGGAAATATGTGTTTGATACACCATCCTGCTCTCATCCAACATACAAACTATCTACATATAGAGCCTAGAACAGCAATCATTGCCTCACTTATTCTTTTATAAAACAAGCTTTATCTTCACTCAAGCAAAAATTATATAGAGATAAATAGAATCTGGTGATATTATGGGGATATTTGAAGGATAAACATGAAGAGGCAGTCTCAGTCCAGCAAGTTCATCTTTTTCAAGAAGCATTGACAATAAAATGCTCTTTGACTGAGTTCCTCACTAAAACAGCAGACAATATCTTTGCCAAAATAGACTGGGCATTTGATACAGGAGAAGTTACAAAGAAACTTCTAAAATTGATTGCAATTCTGTCTGTCCTCTCTGATAAATTTTACATGCATATTTAATTTATTATTTCCTATAATCTTGCTATGACAGCAGATGTGGGGAAATATGGGCCTACTGAGATTTGATGTTTTCTAGAAGAAGAATAAACATTGATTGATGCAGACAAAGGCAGTTTGGTATCTAACATGGATCTCATACTGACCATGTTGATGGTAAATAGCTCAAAGTACAAGAAACTCATCTATACTAGATGTAAGTCAAGAAATCATTTGAATTACACAGGACACACATTGCAATAGTGCATCCTTGAAGGAGAGGGGATGGAAAAAAAGACAATTGAGGAATTCAGGAAGGCAAGGATTGTGAAAGCAAAAGAGAAGAAGAAGACCTCAAAATTCACTATTACTCTAATAAATAGTTCTGCTTTTATGATCAAAGACAACTCTAATACAATTGCAGCTTATATTGCATTACAAGAAAAACCTGTCACACCAGCAAAAAATAAATTTGCAGGCCTGGCTTCCAATATGCTTTCTGACTTTGCTTTTATAGAAGAGGTTGAGGCTCTTGAGTTCAATATATTTAATGCTTAAGGAGGAGATCATTTCAAACATTGATGACGTTTAGACAGAATGTGTTTTAACAAGCATTATCATTCCCATTGACAAGTTACCATTCTACTTTGACTCAGATGCCACAATCTATATATCTCCTGATGCATCAAATTTTATTTATTTAAAAGCAATCCTAGATCATTCTATCTGAGGAGTTGGTGGCTCCACTATTACAGCTACTAGAATCAGATCAATACATCTTCATATTAGCAACAGAGTCTCCATCAAACTTGATAATATGCTATACATCACTAACTCAACAGTTCATCTCTTGTCAATCAGCAAGCTTGTTAACCATGCTGGAATTATGACTATATTCAACAAATGTGATGCTAGACTCATAAACAAATCTACAAAGGCCTTTATTGCTTCTGAGATACTCCTTCCTAATAAGGATCTATATGCTTTAGATATTTGACTTGATTAAGCATATGCCATCTATGCTGCTCTGGATATCCAAACCTGGCATTATAGATTAAGGCATGCAAATTATCTGACTATAATGCAAATAGCATGTGCAGAGATGATCAAAGATATGCCTCAAGTATTCCACAACAAACCTTCAAAATGTGACTATTGTATCCTTAGCAAATAGTCACATATACCAGTACCAAAGCAAAGAGAGGAAGAGATAGGACATAGAGTGACAAAAAGACTTGAGAAGGTGTGAATGAACTTAACAGGGCAATCAGAGTATCATCTCATACTGGAAACAATTATGTTATAAACATCATTGACAATTATATAAACAAACCTTGGTCAATATTGTTAAAGGCAAAAGATGATACTTTTGGTAAATTACAAGCATAGGTAATAACTCAAGAAAACAAAACAAATGAAAAATTGAAAATACTATGCATTGGATGTGGTGGCAAATTGAATGGTAAAAATCATAAAGCATGATATAGAGAAAAAGAGATCATCCTAGAAGTAGGAGCACCTTACATGTCAGCTCATATGAGAAGGATCGAGTAAATGCATTGCATCTTTAACAAGAAGGCCCATTTCATATAAGACTATTAGCCCCATTTCTATGGAATGAATTTTACCTTACTGCCACTCACCTCCACAGAAAAACCAAGGCACCAACTAGTCAAGACATTGTCTCAGATAAGCTATGGTATGGCCAGAAACCTGATTATTCATATATTTGCTAAATAGGATGTCGTACTTTTGTCTTTATATTAGAAAAGAATAATCTGAAGATATATAAACAATTGATTGAATATGTACTCATAGATTACAATCAGAATTTGAAGGCATACCAATGCTGTGATAGGATGATGAAGAGAGTTTACAGCTCTTATTATGTAAAATTTATAGAGAGTCATGAGAATTATACTATTCCAACACCAGAGGCAATCTTAGCACTAAAACTTGATTCAATCACAATATCAGCTTCCTCCAATAATAAAAATGCTTCCTCAATGTTCAAAATAGCATAAGGTACTACACTTGAACCAAATTCTAGTCCTGATAACAATGTTGGTGAAAGAATATCTGGGACCATTATTTGTGAAGAAGAGGAACCTACCATGGTCAACTATCCTGACAAGCTCCATCCCACTAACTCACTATCATTGACTCAATCACAATCAGTGCATGGATCTAGTGTTGAATTGGAACAGCCAATGTGCTCAAAGCATATGACTATACCAACCTTTAAGGCAGCACCAGAAGATCATGCAGAAACCTAAACAGAGAAAGCAGTCTGGAAATCAAAAAAATCTGCAGAGCAGGTTAGAATGGCAAAAATAGAGAGGCAAAAGACATTGGAAGAATTACAACAGAAAAAGCAGATGGCAGACAAAAATATCCTGAGGGGTTGGACCAAGTACTCACTGTAATAGGGATTAAAGATAGTATTTAGAACATTGATCTAACAATAGACCTGACATGTCAAGAATGCTGGATGAAGCTAGGATTGTTGTGTCAGATCTCACAGCTAGTTAACAAAACAAAAAACCTCAGTGTCTGTCAATATGAAGGAGAACAACTATATTAATATCTAATTAACAAAATAAAACTGCATTGTATAGAATAAGTTTAGTAAGAATTAAGGAGTGGAAAAACATAGTACTCACAACCTCAGTGTCTGTCAAGATAAATGAGAACAACTGAGGTTGTGTGACACGTCAATTCAAAACTAAGTCTATGATTATGTGACTACTATGTAGCTGACCTTCCTCTCCAGCATAACACAACCCCATCAGCGTAAAAGTGGAAACATGAGAAAAGAATTATGACTGAGAAACTATATCAAGAAATTTGACAAATTTATTGTGAAGTTTTTTAGGAAAAGGCTTGGTAAAGATATCAGCCACCATGTCTGATGTGGATATCTATGAAGTTTCAAATGATCCTTTATTCAAGTGTTCATAAATGAAATGATATCTGATATCAATATATTTGGACTTCAATGTTATTGAGTTGGAGCTCGCAATATTCAAAGTGCTTTGATTATTACAGAGAATTGGGAATGGTCATGGAATCAGCAAATCAAGAGAAGTAAGAGAATAACAAATGAATAAAGCTTCATGCATAGCATGTGATAATGCCATGTATTCAGCTTCTGTTGAAAGAGATTAGACTCGGATATAAAAAGAATGTGTATCTAGTGATGCTTTTTCTATTTAATGAGTCTGAAGTCCAGTCTGCATCAACTGCTCCAAAGTCTGCTGGTAGAAGAAGCTTGATGGGTGGATCTAAATGTTGAGGAGAAAAATTGTATTCAATAGCAAAGTCTTTTGTGCTTAAAAGATAGTGTAAAACTCTCTTAGCTGCTAAAAGATGAGCTCTTGTTAGATTCAAATTATATTGTCCTAGGAACATAGCCATAAATGCCAGATCTGGATAGGTATACAGACTGAGATATAAAATAGATTCTATAAGTCTTTGATAATATACCTTTATGTTGATGACACCAACTGTGGTTGGGTGTGCTGGACATATATGCAGTACAACGCCATTTCTAGCACCTGGCATGCATAGTTGTAAAGAGTTCTGACAGGGTCCTGGTGTGCTCAAGCAAATGTGATAGAACAATGCACTAGATAATAGCGCCTTGGATGCTACTTAGCAAACTGTAAATGAGTTTAGGCAAGGATATAAAGAAGAAGATGAATAGCACAGTGAAATGTGCCCATAGGTAGCACTATAAACAATGTAAATAAGATAGACAAGGCTAGCACCCAACTTAGAAATGAAGTCAGGCAAAGCTAGCACAATTTGAATGCTAAGTGTAACTGGATACTCAAGAGGTTACGATTTGTTGTTATATACATATGAAGTAGCTATTTTATATACTATGTGCTACTGTATTTTCCAAAATAAGTCTATTTGTGGCACTACCAATTAGCACCTCTCCTTGTAGTATCAGCTAATGGCAACCTATTAACAGCAACCAACAGCACATGGACAATGGCGACCAACAGCATTCTAGCTCATGGAACATGGTGACTCTCATTTGACTTAAAATTATACAAGTCTGCTCACTTTTAATGTAAATCCTAATTGGTCAAGCCACTCTAGGGTATGGTCAGAAAATCCTCAACAAACACTGTGAGCGCTAATGTTGGCGCTAAACATTGTATTAATTTCTGATAAGTCAAACTGTTGGGCTTGAATATATTCTGTGCCATCATTATTAATTCTTTAGACTTCTGATTAAGGTGCCTTGTCAAATAGCAGTGTCTAATGCTAACCTCTTCTGGAAGTGATCAGGGTTTGCTCAGAGTTACCTCCTCACTGTCATGCTAGTGCTATGGATTCTAGGCCTTCTAAATTCTTGAAATCAATAGGTAGCATGTGCTGAAGGACCAGAAAATGTTGAATGAAGCTAACAAGCAAGGCTTGCAACAGAGTGCCAAAGTCAGAGTTATTCTGAGTCCTAGAAGGCCACTAGAGTCTTCAATATGTCAAATGTCAGTAAGTCTCTAATGTCTCTTGATACACTCAGTCCAAATAGAAGCCTATCAACATCCTCATTTGCTACCTCTAGAATTGCATTTGCTGGAGGATCCAGGAGGTTGTTCAATTTGCTTACATGTGGTAACAATAACAGCATAGCATCCAGTAAGTGATATGTTGCTAATAAATCCAGAATATATTCCTTCTATAATGACCAAAGCTTTCTGTTTTGTCTATTCCTGTCAAGATGAATTCTAAGATATAGTGATATTGCTCTTAAGTCTTTAACCTGAAATCTCTTATTCATTTCCTCTATCATCCATTTGTACAATTTCTTTTGAGTTCATAATGTTGAGACTGTCATCAACATAAACACATACAATAATGAAAAGATTCTCTCCATTTGCCGGTCTTGGAATTGTTTGATAAGGAGGTGAGAAAAAGGTCTCAAGGAATACCATATGATCAACTTCACACCTCATCAGTTCAATGCCTTCCAAAACTTCTCTCAACAGATTGTACTATTTGCATGATGACTATTCTAATCTATAAATTGCTCATAATAGTTTATTGACTTTCTTTGGATCTTTATCAGAGAATCTCGAGATCTGTTTACAGTATAGTTCATGTATAAGTAGTGTGTTGAGAAAAGCAATTTTGACATTGAATGAAAAAATTTCTAGATCATTCATCGCTGCATATGCTAGTACAATCCAGATACCAATTATTTTAGCTACTGAAGCATATGTCAATCCATATTCTTTGAGTCATTAACTGAATTCTTGTACCACCAGTCTAGCTTTTTCTTTTTCTTATATAATTGTACTATCAGAGTTGTATTTGAATGCATAGACCCATCAAACTCCTATAGCTTTCTTTCTGTCTGGTAATATTGCCAAAATAAAGACTCCTTGTTCCTTTAAACTTTTGACTTCTTCTCCCATTACCTGCCACCAAATCTTCACATGAGACCTTTTTATTGCTTCCCAAAAGTTCTCTGAAGCCTTCTCAAGATTATATTCTTGAGATTCAGTACAAAAAGAAGATGTATCATTGCCATATGTTGTATAAGCTTTAAATTCAACAATAGTAGAATCCTCAAGCTATGTTAAGTCATTGAGATCATTGGAGAAGTTAATTGCTTTTATCAATAAGTCAATGTCCAATATTACAGAAAGACTTTGATATGTGTCTATCCATGCATAGTGGTCAGCTCATAACTTAGTAAGTCTTTCATTCCTCTTAGCTATTCCCTCAAAGAATGACTTTCCAGCTTCTGTTTGCTTGATTTAACATTTAAGTCTATCATGAACTTCTTCATGTTCCAAGGTATAAGATTGAAAGTCTGACATAGGTTCCAATATCTCTGGATGTGTTGAATTCAATGATAAAGAATTCAGTGTTGAAGATATAGGCTGAGATGAAGAATTTAGTGTTGAAGATATAGGTTGGAGTAGTACTGGGATTTTTGTCATATTAGGCCATAGCTTCCCTTAAATATTTTTGTTGAAAACCACATCTCTTGAGAAATAATATTGACCATTGAAATCATGTGCTCACCAGCCTATGCAATTTTCATTGTAACCAACAAAAATTGCTTCAAATCTCTTGGAATCTCCTTTCTTCCTAGTCTCCTGTAGATTCAACACAAAACATTGGCAATCCCATATGCAAAGATGTGACAAGTCAGGTTTAACACCTTTGAGTATTTTATACAGAGTCATAAGGCCTGGCAGTGTAGTAGTTGGTAATCTATTGCAAAGATATTGTGCTGTCAGAACAGCATCATCACCTAGGAAAGATATTGGTAATCCTGATTTGGCCATTAATATCTGAGCAGTGTCTTCAATAGTGCAGATGTATCTTTCAGCTTTTCCATTTTGCTAATGTGCATACAGCACCATTGACTGCATCACTATTCCTTTTTCCACCAGATATTCCTGTAGTTTTCCTTTGACAAATTCCTTTGCCCCATCACACTCAACTGCCCTAACCTTATTCCCTGATTTTAGCTCCAACTTGGACTGCACCCTCTTGAAATATTTTAATGCCTGATTCTTCTTTGAAAGTAACTCTGTGCTCCCAACATTGAAAAAATCATCCAGTATCAAATGAAAGTGATTTGTATTTCTGTTCAAAAACTTCATAGAGAATGGGCCACAAAAGTCCATATAAAGCTTTCAATTCCATCTGCCCAATGTTTATTGTTGTCATATGGTTGAGCTGGCTGTTTTAAACACCTATTATGCATGGTATATACTGCAAATCTTTAAATTTCCCAGAATAGTCAATCCCAATAACAAAGTTCTTTGTCAAAATCACTCATGTGGTTTCTTTTGCTGGGTGGCCCATGCATCTGTGCCAAAGTTCTGGTGTCACAGGTACCTTCAGAAATGAAGTCGAGACATTTCCAAGGGCAGAAAAAGACAGATCTCCATTTATAGGTAGCAGTACAAAATCACAATAGAGGAATGACAATCTCTTATATACCGTTGCCATTATAGATTTACCCCCAAGGATCTTTGAAGTCGATGGAAAGAAAAGAGAGGTGAAATCTTTCTCAAATATTAATTTCATATTGTTTTCAACCATCAACCTGATCAAAAGTAAGTTGATAGGGACATCCAATGCATGTACACAGTCTTTCAGAACCAGAATTATATTCTTGCCATCAACATGAGTTCTAAATTTGATGTTGTAGTAGAGGCAAGAGGTTTAAAGATGGAATAAAGGAAGAAAGCGGTTTGTGTAAAGGAAGTCAAATTTTAAAAGCTAAGCAGGAACAACATAAAAAATTGACAAAGTTAAACATGGAGGAGTAAAGTAACAAAAGTTGAGAAATAGTAGCTTCAACACAGGATCTTGAGATGGGGAGGACTGAAGGCTGGAGGAAATCAATGAGTCTAGGAACAATCAGTGATTGAGAACCTTATTTTGAGACCATCTGCTGATCAGAGAGCTTATTCAAAGATGATCAAGTGAAAGTAATGAATTAAGGTTTATATTATAAGACCAACTGGTGGTCAAAACCTAAATTAAACAATCAAAAAACAATGTAGAAAAAGTATAAAAGAGAAAAAAGTAGTAGGAGAATACAGGTTTTTGATACCCCACAATCTCTGGTCTTGAGCTCTGCTTGATTTGTATACTTTGTGACTCTTGTCTCACTATTGTCTGGTCTGTTCTTGGTTGTCTTGTCTGCTCAGCTCTGTTCTGGCTTGTTTAATATCTGATCCAGTGTCAACACTGCATGCTCACTGTCTATAGCAGCAGACTCAGATTCTCTCGGCTTCTTAATATTCTGTACTTCTCTATCTCAGCTTTGTTCTCGGTTTAACCAACTGTCACAGCATCTCTGCTTTCATCTCAGCTCATCAGCTTCTTGAAATCTTAATGTCTTGGGCTATCTCCTGCTAATTGACCTCTTCAGCTTTCTTTGCTTCGCTTCTATCCTTCCTTCTCAGTGCTTCAGTCTTCTGCTATCATTCTCTCTCTCTCTCTGACTACTAGGCTACTCTCAGTCTCTCTAGCGCTCATCTTCTTCTGTTCTATGGATTTCTTTCACATTGCAATGGATGTTACTCTATGTTTATAGTGCATATACACACTCTACTGTCCAATTTGACTTCTATTCTTACTCCCTGCTATTGACTATTTTGACTTTGTTACCAATCCATCAGATACTCTATCCCACATCCACAATGTCTTGCCAAGCCAGTGTACTGAGGGTTTCACAATTTGCTGTTCTGACGGGTACAGCTTGTTCTGGATGATAAGTCCAGAAAAACTGTTTATCTTTCACAATATGCGCCATACAGCCAGAATCAAATATGGAGTTGAATTTAGATGCAATTGAAGCCAAAGCAACTGGTGTCAGCGAGCTCACAAATGCCAGATATAGGGCAGATTCTTCTGTCTCAGTTGAAGCATCATAAAGGTAGAAATCATTGTCATTCTCCTCAAGCTCTTCAATCATATGAAGTACAGTCAGGGTTGTCAGTAATAAAAGTTAGTGTCAGAGAAATCAATTCCATAGCTGGTCCATCTGAAACAGCAACATTTGCTTTGTGGCAATTCATAGTATTCTTTGATCCCTCTATTGAATTTCCCTGTCTCTGATTGGTGTCTGTTGTAGATGATGTGTTCATTGCCAAAGAAATATTGTTATTCTTCTGGGCATGTTGAGGTTTGACATGAACTTGAAAAGCAGCCTGACATCGTTGAACATCAATATTGATTTCCAGAATAGCATCAGCTAGCATGAAGAAGTCAAACATTCCATCCAGATTGCCTTTCCATGACCTCCTCACTTCCTCTCTGAGAACATTATATGTGCGATGATCTGGAATCCCATCCATAAACCTCTGAATTTTCTCATAATAAGTGAAGTCTCATAGTGTCATTGACAATTGGTTTACTGCAATCTGCCAGGATTGGACACACACCGGAATTGCATTCACTGCACAATTCAGGCGAAAAACTGAATCTTTAATTTGTTGTGCAGATGCCACACTTCCCACACTAAAATAATGTCTCAGAAAGTCCAATAGGTCACAGGAAGTTTGAGTCGGAAAATTGTAGGGTCCATTCTTAGCAGGCAGTAAAGAATTGAAGATATCTGCTGACAGTCTCCTGGATATAATGTAAGAGCAGACATTATCATTTCTCTGAAAATCCTCATACACCTTCAGTTCTAGCCGAGTCTGATGCGGTGAATATGGTGGTGGCAGAGCAAGGTGACAGGTTGGATCATATGGTGCACCAGGTGGAGGTATGGGACAAACATGGTCATTGAGCCCTAAATGATCATGAGTGCCAGGACAGGATTGATTCATGTTTCCCAGTCTGCTGCAGAGGTGAAACAAGGTATAGTGGTGAGAGACGGTAATTTTGAGTCTGGTAGTCATGGAACTTGTAGGTGTATGAAGAATAGCGTGTTGTACATAGTAAGGTTGAGGTTGATATCCCACATTAGCTGGCAGTTGTACAAATGGCTTGCTATAAGGAATGTCTTGTTGTACATCTGCCATATTGTGCGGTAATGGAACCTCCTCATCAATAGGATAAGGTGGGACCAATTGTTGAGGTGGAATAACATTAGGAATGGGGTGAAATGAAACGTTTGGTGCAGGAAAAACTGGATTTGGACGATGTGGTACAGGTTGAATAATTTGGGGAGAATGAGGAGCTGGTGGAGGTGTCATGTGAAAAAACACAGAAGGAGGCCGAGAAAGCAGGACTGGTGTGATATGAGCCAGTGTGGGGAGAGTAAAAGATTGACGAAAAACTGAAGGGGGTCGAGAGTAGACTAATGAAACAGGAGAAGGTGGAGTCAAAGGAGA
The DNA here is from genome assembly GCA_027475525.1 of Macrolepiota albuminosa. Lineage (NCBI taxonomy): Eukaryota > Fungi > Basidiomycota > Agaricomycetes > Agaricales > Agaricaceae > Macrolepiota > Macrolepiota albuminosa. The sequence goes on along the minus strand of JAMWFC010000086.1, from coordinate 229,124 downwards.
ATTATGAGCTCTATTGTGATGTAAATCATGCTGGAATGGTACAGTTACAGGCAGAGCCTGGAGAAGTGGAGAACGATGATGTAAAGGGGAAGAGAGAACTGGAATTGATGCATATAACAGGTCATTATGAGGTGTATGAGCAATGGAATGTGTAGGCTTTGGTGTAACAGAATTGCGAGTCAAATAACTATTGCGTAATGTCAAAATGGGACGAGGAATAAAAGACCGTAAAGAATCAGAAGTTGTATGTGTATCGGAAGGTAAAACATCTGAAGACCCAGAAGGAAAAGATTGCATACAAGGAGGTAATGCACAAGAAAACCCAGATTGAGAAGAAGAGCCCATTGGAGCAATCCATGGAACCGTACGTGAAGACGACGTGGCAGAGAACATGCCAGAGGGTCAGAAGGTCTTTAAAAGACACTCTGTGTTCATCATAAAGCAAGACAAAAAAGGCCAAATTACACACTTCAAGACACAACATGTCCTACAGATTGAGGATTCAGATACTCATTGTGTCTATATCTAGGTTCGACTTCAACATGAATACCCTGACTGTTGATTTTATGCCCAAGACAATTGATTGTCTCAGAATATTAGAGTTCACACTTGTTCTATTTGTGGTCAGAAAAACAGCATCTCACAGAGCAACTTTTCTGGGCTAATAGATTTTTGGTCATCATGCGTTATCTGTTCAACCCTTTCAGTGCATCTGCCTATTCTGAATTTTCAAATCCTATCTGCGTATATATATATTCTCCATCCATGCCAGCAATTGTTGTGAAAGTTATCAAACAACATAGTCCACTACTTATCTTACAGGTCTAACATTCGGCAAATATACCCCAGCTGAAATAATTAGACTATATTCTAATTGATTTAACTTAACTTATTCATTTTGCATCAATATGCCACCCTCAGTCGACCACATCATCAGGAGTGACTGAGGAACTAAAACGTTGTTTTACTCTAAAGGTTAACTTTTTCTTCACGTTACCAGTGGAGACCTGTAAAACTGTCCCTTGCAACAAGAGACAAATCAGCAGGTCAGTACACAAACACACGACAGTACTCGTGACGCATGACACGATGTAGCAAACATTGCTCAATCGGGCTAGAAGGCTAATTATGATGTGGAGTCGAGAAAGATGAAAGTCAACGTTCAAGGACAAGCCAAAAGCTGTGTGACCTGCCTCTCAGCATAAAACACGTCACGCTGCATCTCCCTTGTGAGCTTAGACATATTTTGATACAACTCGGTCCCACATGTACATGTTCTGGATCAGGAGGCGTTTTGATGCATGTTAGTCTATTTAGTTTAGGTGGAACAGGCTCTCATGTCACTGAAAGAGAAACATTAGAGTTATGCTTTTGCTTCATCCGCAGCTGCTAGCAGAGATTATTCAAGCCCGCATTCATAATGTACCACAATGGGTATATTCGCTATCAGGAGACAGAATACATGCAAGAAAGGTACTCAGGAAATGAGGCAACAGCAATGTCAAGCAAACTAGTTACTCGCGAGCCCATTCTGAGCAAGCTTGTTGATGGTATTCGGAGCTTAGCTCTCATCAGTTCCTGCTCTGCATGTTTGACTAACAATGACTTACAGACACCGTTTAAAACACCGTTAAGAGCAAGTCCCTTCACATAGTCTTTCATTTGAGCCGGAGAATATTCACCAGAAAAAAGGAAGGTGGCAACAAGGCCTGCAACATGAGGTGTAGCCTGCAGATGTTCAAAAATATTTTCTGTGCTCTGTAAAGTACACATACTATAGATGTTCCAGAGATGCTGTTGGTTGCCTGAGGAGTGAACAATGAGTATTGATAAAGAACAATAAGGATTGTCGGTAATCGACTTACCTGTATGCTTCCAACCAAGTACTTATGATGTCCTGGCCAGGTGCAAATACAGTGATAACCCTTCCAAAATTTGAGAACCAGGCCTGTTGATCAGCAATGTTTGAAGCAGCAACAGTGATGGTGCTCGGGACACGAGCTGGAGATTGTGTACTGGCATCAATGTGATCATTTCCCGCTGCAGCCTAAGGAAACATAAATCAGAATGTGTCAGAATACAAGAATTGTTACTTACAACAACGTGGACACTATTATTCGTCAACTAGAATAATAATAGTCAGCCAGAACGATTTCACCATCAGTGTTCAATACCAAGTCTGCTTCTCCTCTTCTGCCTCCTCCTCAGCATCTGTTAGGAAACCCAATTTATAAGGCAATGCTGGATGCATTACGAGACAACATATGTGTCGAGACCCCATTTGATGTAGACAAGTTCGAACACATTCTATGGGACCATCCTAATCAACCTTTTGTAAAATCAGTTATGAGAAGCTTACACAAGGGATTTTGGCCATTTAATGAGGGAGACTGGTTGTCTGAGGTTGATGATCCGATTTTGAATTACTCATCAGAAGACGAAGACCTCGAAGCAATAAGGGTGTTCCGTGATAAGGAAGTTCGCTTTGGCAGGTGGTCAAAGATCAATGTCTTGGAGGACCTCCTCCCTGGCATGAAAACTTCTCCACTGTTCATTGTTTGGCAGAAAAATAAAGCTAGGGTGGTGACAGATCACTCAGCATCAGGTCTGAATAACAGCATACCTAAGATAGAGGTGAAGGTCTGATACAATGACATGAGGACATTTGGTCAATTGCAAAACGTGATTTTCCTAATAAGAGGTTGGTCACTTGGAAATCAGATGTAGCGAGTGCCTTCTTGAACCTGCTGGCACATCCATTATGGCAGATTTGGCAGGTCATCAATGTTGATGGAAAGTGGTACATCATGCACCGTCTAGTCTTTGGAAATAAAGCTTCCTCATGGTGCTGGTGCACGGTATCGTCCTTGATGTGCTGAGTGAGAATCAAGAAGCTGGAGATCAGGGATCTGCATGTGTTCATGGACAATTTCTACTCATGGAAACTGAAGAATAAATTAATCAAGTATCGCAATATTTCACGGCCACAAGGACAAGCTCAGTTACTGATTTTTTAGGATGCGATTGGATGTCCTTGGGAAGAAAAGAAACAGGAGTTCAGAGAGTCGTTGAAAATTATAGGATTTTGGGTTGATATAAATCATGGTACTATTACCCTCACTGATGAATCGACAGCAGATATAGTGTCAAAGATTCGGCTCTTCATTGACACCCCTTCTCATCGTCCCTCATTACAAAACTGGCAGCGATTGGGAGGCCACTTAAATTGGTTACTAAACGTATTACCTTGGGGCAGGCCAGCTCTAATGGAATTGTATTGAAAAATGGCGGGAAAGGAGACTTTGCATGCGGGCATCTACTTGAATCAAGAAGTAGTAACGGACATGAATTGGTTGATCGAGATCATTCCAAAATCTATGGGGGTCAGATTTCTTGAAACCACAAAATGGGCAAATGAGTCAGCGGATATGGTGGTCTGGACTGACACAAGTCTAAAATTGAGAATGGCATTTGTATATGCCGGAAATGGATTTGCATATCAATTGGTGCTGAACAATATGTCTATAAAGATTGACATTATTTTTCTTGAACTCATCGCCATCTTGTCAGCAATTTCTCACATCACAGCCTTCGAGCATCTGCCACATCGACTTCTTGTTTTTACAGACAGTCTAGATTCAGTGGCAGTATTCAACACGCTGGGAGCCACCAAATCTCTGCACAATTCAGTAGTGCATGCTGTTGCTGGTATAGTCCTTCAAATGGGAATCAATTTACGAGTCTGTCACATCGCAGGTAAAGACAATATCAGGGCTGATTTGTTATCGTGTTTGCTCTTTGACGAGTATAGAAGAAAATTTCCCGCAGATCGCATTCATTGTTTTGAGCCTCCTCAAGATTTATTACCAATGCAATGGAGGGCATGCTTTTGAGCACGTTAGGTAGTTCATCACGTGGGAAACAGGCAGCCTATCCACCGATGGCATTAGCGGACCTTGACACGCTCACATCTCATCTTCAGGTTCAGGCTATTGAGAAGTCCATGGCTAGTAATTATGTGACAGGAGCCCGAGATTACGTTAAGTTCTGTATAAATCATAACATTCCTCTTGACCCTACATCACAGACATTATCTCGTTACATTGCATATACTTCAAAATATATCACTTCTGGTCCGAAGTATCTTTCAGGACTTCGTCACTTTATTCGTGACTTTTACCCAGATTTTGATACAAATAGATCACATCCCCTCGTTCAGGCTACCATCAGAGGATCAAAGAAAGTTCACGCTGATCCAGTTCGGAGGAAACTCCCCCTGTGACCACACCATCTTGCTTTATTTGTGGACACATCATGTCGTTCAAAAAACTATGATGATTTGCTTTTTGCTACCATGATGTCTTGCTGTTTCTACGCATGTCACAGGTCAGGAGAGTTAGTTAAAAAGACGGCAAAGGAGTCGACTGATTGGCGAAAAGTGATCAAATGCTCTTCAGTAAAATTCACGCCTGGGTACGCAGGTTACCATCTGCCCTATCATAAGACCGATCCATTCTTCCGTGGCACCGATATTCTTTTTACACATCAGGAGACAGCCGATCCGGTATCTTTATTACAGGAATATGTCAGTAGCAGGGACAAACTCCATGGTTTTCGTCGAGCGTTATTCTTACGAGAGGACAGATCTATTCCGACGAGGGCATGGCTCGAGTCAAAACTGTTTGTGTTCGTGGATCGATCATTCGGAGGTCATTCAGCACGGGCAGGAGGCGCCACTTTCTACGCGTCGCTAGGCATATCAGAAGATATTATAAAAGCTCTAGGACGTTGGTCGTCTTCAGCCTGGACCATCTACGTACGCGAGAATCCATGCGTGAGGATGGCATTACAACTAGCAGCGTTAACAAAACGACGTTAAGTTTATTATCATTTTATTTCTTTCAGTCAGCTACTCGCGGCATCTTTATCACCACCACCATCCCCTCCACTCTCCGTAACAGCCTCTTTTAGCCACAGCTACGTTGCACTTCAAGAAAATAAACGGGTCGCTTCGGTGGCCGATTAGCGCTAAAACTGGGTTGACTTCTCACTTGAATTCTTATCCTCCTTCCAACCCCAGTTCAATCATGCGGAGAGCTGCGGAGGTCTATCTGCACTGCTTTATGCGCCCAGGGTCGTTGAAGTCGTACGACGGGGGAGATGTGATTATCATGGATCAATACTCCTGTGCTCGACAGATGTAGGACGTTGAAGATTGCGGAGTGCTCAATAATAACGCAAATCTATATCTTGCGTTGATGCGTCGCGGATCATGACCTCTCCATTCGACCATACTTCCAATTCTTTTGTTCCAAGAAGCATTATCCAGTGTTATCATAAGCTCCATATGACTTACGGAAGACTACAACGTCCACACCTCAATCTAACTGATTATCCTTCAAAACCCTGGCTGCTTCAAAGTTCTAGCCATGGTTCAGAAAGGGGTTTGAAACATTCGGCTCTTGATTACAGAAAAGACTACACCCTCTCTGATCCCAGTCCAAGCAGTTTTCCTGCCATATGCAGAAAGGTATCACTTTCTCCCCTTGCACGCAATATCGTTCGGATATCGTTCCTAACAACCATACCAAACCTTCGCTCTGTATGTTGTGGTCGCCCGCATCAAAAAAGACTTCCTTTGTTCCTACGAGAATTCGCGCAGATCAATCGGTCAAATGACCAGTTGTAACCCCATTCGACTCGACGGTATGGTGGCGCCAATGGGTTTATGCCTCTGGAGGCTCAGCGCTATAACAACATCGCGGTTCTGCATGTGTACAACTTAGTAATACTGCTCATCACGACGAGATATGTTCTCGTCATCGGCAGTCCCTCGTCAGCGTCCGCCTCAGGCCTAGCCCCCTCAAGCATGCGAGGTATCAAATTCACATAGAGATGGTATCTCTCCGATTCATCATTGACCGCTAAAGATCGCAGACGTGTATCGCCACCTCTATCCTATAGAGTTCTCTACCGCCACAGAGTCCGCTCCCTCAGAGTCTAATCTGACTCTGCGGATTGTGTCTGATAAGTGCCACATTTTCTTGGACTGCGCTGGACAATCTGGCGCTTTCCTAAGGAATTCAAGAAAATAACCATTTCTCTCCTCGATCATGCGTGCACTTTTCGACCAATCTTGTACGGTAAGAAACTTCCAGGTTTGGGTTCAATAAGTGTGAACGTCTGACATTTCACCATATTACCAAGACTCAACGTTGCAACCACACAGCTCCGTAGTCTAAGTGGTTCTTCGCCCGAATTAGACTCCGGATTTGATTCCACAACCTCAGTATCCCGATTCGACTCCGGGTTTGGGGTATTATCATCCTGGTGTCCACCAGAGTATGTTTTTTTTCTTTGGCCTTAAAACATGTACCAATATTACAAGTCAACGATCAGCTTGAGGGTCCAAGCAGACGCCCTGGGAGAGTTTACTTATCCAATCTTTGTGTCGATCGAAAATATGTCCCGTCCGACCTCCGGAACGAGGTGCTTCAACTTCAATTAATATTCCTCGCCGTCTTGTATAGCCAAGAAAGAAGTATCATTTTAGATTTTGATCCTCATTTCAACATCTTCCCCGTATCCATTCATATGACTATCTTTGTCGACTACAAGCGCCTAAGGAGCCTCGACCGCTCGTTTTACCAGCACTGAACAATTAAACAGTTGAACAAACTACAATCTATCATTCAATCCCTCGACCATCAGCGGCAATCTGCTTCACACCCATCCACATCATCCGTGTCCACGTTTTGTTCTGGTCCCCACGTTATCTTCGGTTCTTTTGCTACAATCTTCCTTAGGACATAGAGACGTGGATTATCTCACGGGTGTGACAGATCGGATGTTTCAGCACTGTGTAGGTTTTATTTCTAAGGGGACAATAATTGGATCACGAAATTGCGTGGGCCCTTCAACGCCCCGACATGTTTTCTCAATCTCACTCCAAGTACACTTGTACTGCTATCGCTAAGGTGATTGACACAGTGTGGTGTAGTACTCAGGACTTCCAAGTGATTACCGGCGGACTTGATTTACTTGATGTGCATGTTTACGTTGCTGTGTTCACATCGCGAAGAACCAGCACACGATTCACACGTTAATCCATAGGTCCCCACTTTTGCGTTACTTTTTCTTTTCTGCAGGGTCCCACAAGTCCTATCGCCACGACTCTGCTTTGCTTTACAGACACAACACCATTGCCGCCAGTCCTTTTGTCATCTCTCCGTCCACAGACCCTCCAATTTGCTTCTGCAAGTAGAAAGTTCAAGGCAATTGAAGTGTCAGATATCCTGGTAGAAGCTACTCGGTTACTTTGATTGCTTTGACGACGGTCAACTTAAGATAGGTAACGAAGGGTTGGCATGTACTGGCTGGAATAAGGGTCCAAAGGTTCCATGATGGTAAGTCAGTAGATAAGGTGGGAAGCTTCGAAGCCGGTCAAGGATGACCCAAAACGAAGGACGAAGCACTGGCAATCTCCGAGAAACTCTCAATTTTCGGCCTTGCTTTCGGCCTTTTGCAGAACGAATAGCTCCCCACAAGTTTTCTGTTCGCGTCGACTTTAACTAACAAATATGCATCGCTATCAAGTGACAAGCACAGTCAATGGCCATCGCCGGTGAGATCAGACTGCATCTCGTTGTCGACGAAGGTGTTCCAGTCGCGTCTAGAGTTTCATATCTTAGGTTGATCTCCGACTCTCGTTAAGCGGCTAGTGGTGGCGTTGTATTTTTAAAGTGGTGGCGTTGAAACTTTTACACGACAGCGCTTCTACCCTCGTTCCCGTCCGGAAGTGCCCGTTTCTTCTCGTCTTCATATCAATATAAATACGCACTAGTGGACGACTGGAGGATTCCAACCTACTTCCCACCTTGGTACTTCACTGCTTTACTGAAAAACGTACTTTTGGTAAGGAAAATGTTTAACTATATATTTTATGCCTTGCCTTTGCCTAAAGGATGTATAGATCTGTGCTACGATATCATGCCAGAATTTTCTCTTTGCGACAATGAAGGTTCTCTGCGGACAGCTGTGTCGGTCCTCAGCAAGTCCACCATAATCGCCTTTGATTGCGAGGGACAAAACCTCGGCACAGTAGGGGGACAGTTGTCCTTTATCAGTCTCCGCTCTATCAACCCGCGTGCATCATCTCCGGAAACCTATCTTGTTGACGCGGTGAAGCTCAGTCAAGAGAGCTTGCGTCCTGTCTTCGACCTCCTCGAGAACGAGCAGATCAAAAAAGTCGTATTTGATGGTCGTATGGATTCTAGCTGCTTGCTCCATGATCATGGAGTACGCCTTCGAAACATCGTGGACCTCCAACTGGCAGATGTCAAGTCCAGGGTCCGTGATAGTTTGGACCGTCGGATGGTTCGATTTCCGAGGTGGATTACCTCCTTCGACGTTTGGCGAAACCCCGGTCGTTACGCAAAGATCAACAAATTATCAGGCTTGAAGCAATGTGCGGAACAGCATGCACTTGTACAGAGACCTAAGGTGTTTACAAAACACTGTGAGTATCGTTTACGTTTCTTTTTTAGTTACGGTTCAGACTGGTTCCTTCCTACTAGTTGATCATAGCGTGTGGCTGGAACGCCCTGCCGATGAAGCCAACCTCAAGTATGCTGCTCACGATGTCAATCTCATCAGCATGATCTTCAACAAGTTCATATCAACAGGATACATCTATTCAGGTATCGAGGAAGATAGTTTACGCTACGTCATGATCTGGAGCGATGCACAACCCAGGGTCGATGATTGCACTCGTAACCATCCTTTACTGCCTTTAAACATCATCGATTACGATCCACAAGCCAGGGAGACTGGCAAATGCTCAGGTTGTTGTCGTACATTACCCAAGTCTTGCTTTTCCCAACGTGGGTGGCACGATCCCCAGTACCGTCTATGCCACGTTTGCGGTGTGGTAATAGACAGTATCCCATGAACCTGATGGTCAACGGGTGCCCACTCTGAATGGATACTTCACCTTAGATTAATATAATCTTGATATACAAACTGATATGCACTTTTACTCTTTTGAACATACCTGCATACTCCGACGACTCGACGTGGAATGACTGTGATGCGACCGTCAGCACGTAATGACGGCCCCAAGCAGTGACAGGTTATTAATTATTCTTTGACTTTGCCGCTTGTGCAAAATACTCATGTTGATTGTGATATATAATGCTAATACATATGTACAGGTGATATGGGCGAGACCCATTGTAGGTTGCTCCGAACCCTTGCAATAGAACAAACCCTTAGCAAGTTGATAATCCTAATGGGCAATTGAGGTTAGCTGAGATTCCCTACTGAATATTAGGAGCCCATGATGCATCGCACTTATCACTTGTGATATATAAGTGTGGTCATTGGCAAGAAGAATCGGATTAATGAGACAAAGATAAAGTACACTAGTATAAAGTCGCGAAATTCGCCGCACAAGATATATTGGCATCATTCGACATCACCGCCTCCTTCGTCGTCCGTGTCAGCTCCAGCCACAATCATCATATCATTCAAACTTTAAATAGGTCAGTCGGAAGTCTAGGAAGGATATATGAAGGCCAACCAGTGTACGAAAGGACACATAGCTCGCACAACCTGTCCCACTCTTTCGGCAAAATCATCAGCAAGTACTTCGCTATCCACAAATCTGAACATTTGAAGGATCGTCAGTAAACTTGAAGTAACGCCAAATCAAAAGCGTCACACACCGATACACTACGGCGAACGAACGACATTTCAGAAGATCAAGGTCCCTATTGCAGCGTGTCAGCTCGGCGTACTGTTTTGAACGACAGTTTAAATCAATAACACTGACCTGTGGTTCTTGTCAATCCCTTTAGGTGCAACTTTAAGCTCGTCCTCCCTTCCAAAGATACTCTGACGTGAGCTGTCCTGCGAAGGGTGGGGCTCGCCGAAAAAGGCTACGAATTCCGGTGCCGAGATGACCTGACGAAGTCGGTCAGCTCCAGCCCGACGTTGCAGGTTCGCTCTGGTATGGTCTGTCTCAATATCGATACGGTATAACGTATAGAAATAGAAGCTCAATACCGTATATTCATGAGTTCATTTCGTGCTGGACACCACGAACCCGCTGCTACAATGCTTTCTCCTCCGGGTTGTACTGTCATCAAGGCGCACAATCAACATCAGCAGATTGTTAATATGAATTATGCTCACCTGCACTAGTAGAAAGAATCAAAAATATCAGTGCTGGAAGAGGTAGAGACGACGCTGGAAAATCAACACTAACACATGATCTGAGGACAAGGTCAGTACTTTTGTCACTATTGGAAGTGAAGAAGGGAGAGGAATGGTCGAATGGAAATCAGCCAATGAGAAAACAGAAATTGACCCACATTTAGCCCAGATACCTTTCCTCCCGCTTCGCGAAAAGCTCGCCGAGAAGTGACCCTTGTACGGTGTCTTGTCGTTACTAAATCTGATCTGGGCATACGTGAGTTTGGATTTAGCATTATGTCTACTACACGTCTCAAGAAGCAACATACATCGCGATAGATTCGATGAATCAAGTCTTTGGGTGGCAAAGGGGGGACCTGAGGGTCGACCTCTGTAATTTGGTCCGTCAGTGCCTCTACAAATGCCTTCCATTCGTTCTCAGCTTGACGATAAACAGGCTCTGATGTGCCAGAGATGGTTCAATGAAATGAAAGAAATAGACTAAACAAGAGACTAACCGTGAAGTTTGAACCTTACAAGACAAAAAGTCAATACGAAACGCGATGATTAAAGTGAATACCGGCGAACCACTGACGATCATTACATTCTGGATCTTTGAGCTGCATCAAGAAATTAAGTGTGTTCTGGGATATCCGACCGGGAGGAACTGTGGAAAATAGTCAAAATCTATCCAAGTCGTCTTTGTCTCAAAACCACACAGACGCGCCTTGTCCAGTCTTCGGTGCCTGTACAACTACACCTGCGACTTCCTGCCCATATCCAAGATTGAGCTGATCCGTGTCCTCGTCCTCGTCCTCGTCCTCGTCCTTAGCAGGTGCCTTCTTCGACTTCCCTTTTCTCTTTTGTGGAGTCGTTTTTTTAGACTTTTTGGGACTACTCGAGGAGCTAGACGCGCTCCCAAAAGCGTTGCGTTTACGTTTGGTTCCAACAACAAAATCGTCTTTGTCTATCGCGTCGCTGTCGTACGCATCTTTTCTTTCGTCTTCGTCAGACTTCCCATCTTCTCCTTTACAGGTAGAATCCTCATTATCATTGTCTATCTCGTCTTCGTCAGAACTCGACGCACGTGGGTTCGACTTGGACGTGGGCTTTGACTGTGACTTTGATTTCCCTTTAAACCTTGAAGACACAGACTTATCTGCATTCGTGGTGCACGTGCGCGCACGCTTTCGTGTCCGTGGTGTCGACGACGAAGCAGCCATGAAAACAGACTTGTATCTGCGGTATAGAACTGGTAAAAAAGGATGATCTAGGTTTCAATTTCTGATGTCATCCGACCCTTTGACTATGTTGTGGTCTATTGTCCCCGAGCTTCTATGGAGCTTAAAAAAGGTCGTCTTGAGCGTCGCAATTTTCTTTCTCTCCGCTATAGAAAGGACCGAGCAAGGTCGTGCGATCGGTGACGGTTCTGTCACTTGTGTCGATCACTTGCGCAAAATTTGTTCTCGGGGGGCTGTAGTTGGCCTCTTACTCATACAAGAAAGATATCATGCAAAAAGAAATGAAGGGCCTGACCGGGAATTGAACCCGGGACCTCCTCGAAACGCCACGTCTGCGGACCCTAACAAGGAATCATACTACTAGACCATCAGGCCATGTTGACCTTGTCTACAAGAATACTCCCAGAGATATGCAGGGGTTGCATTTGACTCACCTACTAGTATCACAAAAACTTTCCAATGGCACACTTGTATGTATGCGCTCCGGGAGAGCCTGTACGGCCTGTCCCGAGCTCCGACGCATGTATGTGGAGTGAATACTACTTTACAAAAGGGAGTGGTGGGTGGGTAGTTAAGAAATAATGCTACTATTTCCCTAATCTGTGCTCGGGTCATCTTTGGTGATCCTCCCTTCTGACCGAGGCGCACACTTAACTCCTGCGCCCGTCTCTAGTGGGTTCACGTGATATCCAGTCAAAGTGCTCTCATTGGTCGCATAAAAACCTCCGTTTTGATTGCCATAAAGAAGACAAAGAAAGAAAGAAAGAAAAAAACCACAACCATGACTAAACTCATACAACAGCAGTCATGGTGTTATTGGGGATATCAGGCTCTTCGGCTTGTCCCACAGTTGACATATTTGCTATAAGCAAGTCTAATTTATTACAATGTGGATGAAGCATAGACGAAAGGAATTTTGCTAGATGTGACATGAACAAAAAGTGCGCTAAAGCCTATCTATCTATCGCGTTGCACGCCTCTGTTCTTTTTAGCTCAGAAATCCTGGAGTAGTGCATATATAGATTTTCCTCAGTGTTATCCACTTCATCGTTAGTTGGTGATCTAGTCATTCAGAGCAACACTTAGATTTACTCAACAAATTCACGGGAAAAGAAAAGAATACTAATGTTTATCTCCGTATGAACTTCAATCGACACATGAAAAATGATGTATTAATATTGGAAAGAAGTACGTGCGGACGAACAAGAAAGCGGTATTTCGACGAGATCGCCAGTCGCAGACAAAAAAGTCGAGGTCATATAGTGAACCAAGTACGGTCAGAAATTGCAAGACGTAATCGTATTTGAGGAGTGTATTTGCAAGTTTCCACACTCTTGTGTAAAATCAACTTGCAAATACACTCCAAGGACCCAGAAATGAAACAAGAACATACGGATAATCTCATGGTGATTGCAACCCGCGTCGCACGTTCGAACCCATCCTCTTCTCTTTGACTATACCGTTGAGATCACCACTTCCATTTCTCTGGTTCCCTCGCGCTTTCCTCTCTCCTTCTTTTTTGAGAGCTTCCCGACGAAGTCGTCGGTTATGGAAGTCTTCTGCTGCACGGCAGACCAGGCACTGTCTCGGAGCACCACCCTTCCAATTTGACTTCAGATAGCATGACTGAGAAAGATCTCTCCTGCAAGAAGAACAAGTTTCTGTTACCGAGCCCATGGAAGGGTCAAGTATGCCAAAAATAAGAAATCCATGGTTACGGAATATGTCGTCGCAGCAGGCCTTCTGTCTTTCCAGATCGAGACGTAGCGTGAGCTATCGTCAGAAATCTGGGGATACAGATAGCCTGCGCAGCAGGCCTTCTGTCTTTCCAGATCGAGACGTAGCGTGAGCTATCGTCAGAAATCTGGGGATACAGATAGCCTGCAGCGTCGAAAACATTGTATAGATCACTTATCGTGACCACATCCTTAACGGCATACTGTAAATGTCCAACAGCGAGAGGTCGCTGAAGCCAAAGGCTATGATCGACTATAATCAATGAGTTCTCACAAAGATAAAAAGGTTGGACCCAATTTACATTTCACACCATTCCTTTCGATTTTCTGGCCCAGATGCTCCTCTGCACTCTTGTTCATACCGGATAACTTGTGTATGTTGTTGTATAGGTGAGGCTTGCGCGAGAGCTCCCACTTAGGCACAACTTGACCAAGCCTCAGGATTCTATCTGCGTGATTCTCTCCGCGCATCTCCCGTGACTTGATATCCACGAGTTGGAGATCGATGACATTACGGATCTCGACACGTCGGTCGTGAAAGAGGCAGCTAAAATCTTTACGACCGTCATAAACAACCTTTCGAACACGTGTGGATTCAAGGATGTCGTATATTGGGCGAAGTCTCTCGCCTCTGAGGCGGACAGTGTCAATCAGAAAGGCCTGGGCGGAGTGGGCAGGGCGTATTGTTCTGAGCGAAATCAAAGAAAGCTTTCCACCAGTGTCACCCAGATCGCGTCCCTCGCAATCCAGAGCCAGAATGGAGGAAGTGCTCAATATCGCTACAGCCTTTTGAATGGCTATGCCTGTATCACAGAGCACAAAGTCAAGATCGGTAAGATCAGCCATCTGGATTGTTTCCGATGAGCTGTTCCATTTAACCAGTTTCCTCACAAAGGCTACGGAACTCACCAGAGAACAAGGATATGGTTTTTGGACAGAATGCTGAGAATGAACACGTGGACGTCAAGGTGGAACAGAGGAAGCACAAACAGTGTATCATGCCGACGCCAAGTCCGCTGACCTGAGCATGCGTGCTTCTAATAAGACGTATTCTTGAGTAATATAAGCCCTTCGTGCCATGTCCGGTCATAATCGTTGCTATTGACCTTGCATTGCATTTTCAGAAAAATCGAAGGAAAGTCTGAGATGTAGTACCATTTCACCATGAGGTTTCATGTATGTTCTTTGCTGTGTGTCCTCTCTCTCGTCTTAGTTGTTCTACCAGGGAGAGGTTCAGTGGCTATTTTATATCCAAAGCAAAGATTCAGGTCCAGCTGGTGGTAAAAGCGTCCTTGTCCAGGGGGGAAATCAGCTAACCGCGGCGTCCTACTTCGCAATATTGCCTCAGAATTTTTTAATCTCGACATATAATTGGCACTCGTCACACACCATTTATCCGTCCTTCAATCGCTTATTCGGAAACTTCTTCCGAAGGACCTTGAGCACACGGGCCCAGGCAACCAGCTTTATACCAGTAGAGTGTGAAACGTTGCTTGCCTTCCTCAGAGAAAAGACTTTTGGAAAGCATTCTTCTCGAGATAATTGTCCTAGTTCCGGCAGACCGGTCCGTCACCTGACCGCGAATTTTCCGGTGAAACATTGTTTGGTCCTTGGATGTCGTGGGATTATCATACTGCCAAGTAAGCCAACTATAAGAACCTAAAAATTGTACGGCTCCAAACGGTGTGTTGCGTATGTCGGGTGCAGTATAACGTCGTAATATACGGGTCTTCTTGTTATGCAAAATTACTATTCTGCGCATGGCATCTCTTCATTAGAAGGCAGCAATCTTCCCTGTGTTTGGGTCTTCTTGTTATGCAAAATTACTATTCTGCGCATGGCATCTCTTCATTAGAAGGCAGCAATCTTCCCTGTGTTTGATTTGGAATTGCGACATTGATAAAGAGATACGAAGAACAGTAGTTATCAGTGACAGGTTCTGTGCCAGCGTTCCATTCCGTTGTTTGACTTTCCCCGTGTGGTCAGGTGTGAATTTACCATCTCTGATTGGAAGTTCATCTCACATCGGCACCGACATCCTATGATGTGTTGATCGTTCGGACCCAATGGGATAGCCGAGCCGCTGAGAAAAATTCCAACCACATAGGCGACATATTAGAAGGAATAAGAAGTGGCCGAAGGAATGCATTGAGGGTGCTCGTGGTTTGAACGTACACGTGAGGTGACAATGGGGAACTGCGAGAGAAAATAGGTCATACCATTGGGGTGCGGAAGTCCAGAAGTACTAGATGAAGAATGGTTCAGCTGAGCCGATTCGTGCGTTTTTAAAAAAAGTAAGCTGGAACAGAGGGACACGCGGAAGCGATAAGTAAATCGCAAAGGTCCACAATCTACTCTGGTGTAATCATAAGAATGCAAGATACATCTTCGAATGATGATCAATGCTGGACGCTCATGAAGGTTTGATTGAGATTTGTTCTGCTGTGCCTGTTCGAAAATCTCTTGAAATTTCAATTCCTTCGGGTCCGAGCACCGGTTAACAAAGGGCAGAATCCCACAAAAGTAGCCGGTCGTCTTGACACCGGCAGAGGGTATCGAAAGTTTCTTGACTTCACCACCTCCATTGAGTTATTTTCAACTTCCATCATGGCTTTCATCACGCAATCGAATGGGCTATGTCAGCGCCCATGACCACCTCCATTGAGTTATTTTCAACTTCCATCATGGCTTTCATCACGCAATCGAATGGGCTATGTCAGCGCCCATGCGTATACAGGGGTTCGCACCAGAAGTGGTCGTGAGAAACGATTTGCCACGTCGGGAGTTTGATCCAGTCCTGAAATAAGAAGCAGAACCCCGCCCAATCGGTCTAACTTCAGCAAGGAAGATACGTTTTGAAGTACCTTTACATCCGAGGATGCCCGCTGAGCTGACGCAGGCCAAGCTCAAAAGACGTGCGAGTAGGAAGGATCTAGACGAATACGGAGGACTGAGGTTCGATACGGGACATGCAAGGGAGCTGGAGCAGAAGAGGATTCGAGGTGCGTTCTCGTTTATATCATTTTCCCGTATCCTACTTATGACTTTGTTGAAAAAGGCGAAGTAAGTCGATGGCTTAGCTGAAAGGGGTTTGCTGACGATCATGTACATATAATTTAGATTAGTTGTGCCGAATGTCGAAGGTGCGATGATCGCATATGTATTTATCGAAAAAAAACGTACTAAACCACACCAAGGCTCAAGATAAAATGCGACAAACAGATTCCGTGTCAATCTTGTCAGGTACACTTTAGATTGCCTTATCCTTATTAACTTTTAGACTCATTGTGTACGGCTGTAACTTAGCGTCGTGGATGCGCAGCCCTCTGTCCTAATGGTGAGTGCTGTAAGGTCATCTCACCTCTGCAACACTGACACATTTTGTCGTCTCATCCAGGCAGCCTATCAACAGGCGAAGGAACGCGGTTTGTCCTTGCAGCGACAGAACACCTTCACCGGCGTATTGCAGCCCTGGGCTCGCGCGTCCGATTGCTCGAGGATGCGCTCATGTCTGTACAGGCCTCGCATCCACTTTTGCACCCAGATCTCGTCGCGCAGGATAATGACTTTGGGATGACGGATGAGGAGGTGAAAGGCGATAAGGGGGACAAGGAGAAAGCAGGGGGAGGGGACGCAATCGATGCGTTTGGCACATTGAGCATCTCTGACCATGGAATTTCGAGGTTCTTTGGGCCTACGGGTGGCGTTGAAGTGAGTTTGTCTGTTACTCTTTGCTTCATATTTGACGGTGCATTTTTATAGAGTCTTCTTATTGTACGTTCGCATTATCTTTCTAATGCTGATCCATTACAAAACTAATTCCATCCCCTAACAGTCAAACGTTTCGCCCCTACCAAATCCTTCAACACCACTCACAAATTCCTCCAATTCATCTCCTCACCTTCATTCATCCTCAGTCTGCTCCACAGCATCACCACCCGCCAACCCGCTCGCGCTCTTTTCATCCTCATTCCCATTTACCCCTCTCGGGTCTCCCACCGGCGTCCAAGAACTCATCGCGTCCCACCTCCCTTCCCGATCTTTCGCTGAGGAATTAGTCCAAACTTACTTGACACAATGCTCATGGCTATTTCATGGAGTTACGAATGCACAGTTGGAGGAGATGGTCGTTGCGTTATATGATCGTGCTGAACGGAGGAGACAGTCAGGAGAGGAGGGAAGGGAAGGAGGAGAAGGGGAAGTGGGTGGTGAGGGGGATTATTCGGGCCCGCATGATCTTGCATTGTTGTTTATTATCTTTGCTGTGGGCGCTCTTGTGAGGCCTTCGGACTCAAATCTGGATACGGAGTGCGTCGGCATGGATACACCCTCCAGTTCACATACGCACTCCTACTCGAAATCCAGTGCTCTATCTGATGTCACATCTATCCGCCTTGCCTCCTCACCTGGGTCTTTAACCACTACACAGTTATCAGTACAACATCCAACAATACCCTGGGGGAACATTTCCACCAGCTCTCGCGTGCCGCTCTTGCTTTACAGCCGTTATCAGTACAACATCCAACAATACCCTGGGGGAACATTTCCACCAGCTCTCGCGTGCCGCTCTTGCTTTACAGCCTGTGCTGGAGAAACCCTCCTTGGTAACGATACAGACTCTCCATCTGTTGAGTATATACAATGCGATGAGTGGGAGTGATTTAAAGAGTGAGACCAGTATGGAAATGACGTGGAGTTTGATTACCCTTGCTGGTCATTTGAGTATGACTGTGAGTTGTTTTTTTGGTCGGTTCAGTATTCGCGGGGCTGATACAGACGTTGTAGATTGGATTGCGTGAGTTATAAAGGTTTCTTTTGTTATGGCTGCACGAACTACTTTCTCTAACGAAATCTTTCTCTCCTTGCGACAACTACGTCTTTTTCAGTCTTCCTCATTCGAAATAGCAGCCCCTTCATCTCGCTTTGTATCTATGCTTGTCTTCGCAATTTCACTAACTGTTTCTACAGACCGCGACTCAGCACGATGGGGACTGACTCCGAAGATGGTCCAGCGTCGACGAATACTCTTTTGGGACCTCTTCGTGGCGGATGTCTGGCAGGTACACAACGTTTTCTTCTTTTATCTTCATTTCCCTCTTTTGATCAATTCTGACGTCATCAATACAGAGCCTCAACACAGGGCGTCCACCCTCTTTCTCACTTGCTTACATTGATTGTAGCTTTCCCGACGCTAAGGACGGTGTACCAAAAGACGGTACACCATGCGAGGGCGCCGAGGGTGGATTCGGATCTGCCTGTACGCCTGGTTCATTCGTCTTCTTTTCTCCTTCACTTTTCCGACGAACACCTTTACAGTCAGTACCTGGCAATGTCGCTTTGCCGCCGAATGTGTTGCGGAAGTCACATCTCGGACTCTCACTGCTGAAGCTCCTACATACGCAACTATCATGGAGCTCGATAAGAAGGTTAGGGAATTTCCGTTGCCGGAAGAGATGGCTTCGGGTGACAGCAAAACGAAGGTGAAGGGGAGGGGCGGGGAGGGAGAAGGAGAAGGAGATTTGGCAGGATCGTTTCAGAGATGTGTGTTGGATCATATTAGGGAGACCGGTTAATTTTTCTTTCTAACTTTCGTTTATGAAACTGATTCTTTTTCTTATTTTACAAAGTTTTGATGTACATTCATCGCTCTTTCTTCGCACAAGCCATCATTGAACATCCCGCCAACCCACTCAAGAGCACATATGCACCGAGTTTTCTAGCTGCATATCGCGCGGCATTGACGATCCTCAAGAGTGTGCGTGAGCAGTTTGGGATATGGCCCAACTCGTGTGCAAGGTTCTGGACAATGTGGACATTTGCGTTTTCTGCTGCGGTGCGTTTGTTCTGTCTTGACAGTTGACTTGACTGATGTATGGTATGGTAGGTTGTGTTTGGGACGGTGGTGACGCGTGGTCCAAAGTCGCCATTGGCTCATTCGGCTATGGGAGAGCTTGAGCATGCGTGTAGACTGTTCTCGAAGGCAAGCGTGTATAGTATTCGCGCTACAAAAGCCTTGGTGCGCCCAACTACTCAGACCCTTGAGGACTGTTGGAATGACTCCTTATATTCTTTTGTAGCCAATACTCATGAAGCTTGCGGAGAAAGCCCGGCATGCTCTATCCGCTGCACAAAAAGATACTGAGTCACTATCTGACGCCGCCGGTGGGTTGTTATGGAATATTCAGGTGAAGGAGCCAGAAGAGGATGATGAGCTTGCAATCTTTGCTGGACATACCCGGTTCGTATCTGCGAGAAAGCCTGTTGTGGAGGCGTCGTCCCGCCTACAGCGACATCAAACCAAACCAAACTTCAACGCAGTTAATGAATGGCCGGGGAATCTGGAATCCATGGATGTTTTGCCCCTAGAGGATCCTGTTGTATCAAGAAATTATCCGCCGCTGCCGCTACACTATCCGTATGCGCCGCCTGAAAGGGCTACTCACGATCTTGATTTTGAAGCATACGGATCAACGCTTAGTAGATGGGAGGAGCCTTCTCATCGGGGTATCCAGTCGTATCCTCATCGCCGGGGACCAGGGGTCGGCGCATCTATCCAGCAGGAGCAACAATGTATGCAATCTCAACGAATCAGCTCATCTCCGCTTTATCCACCACCAGCTTCACATCCTCCCGATCCGCAACAACGTCAGCACCTCTTGTATCACCATCAAGCTTACCCCCCTCATGTCCAGGTACGTCTATATGGTCATGTCCAGAGATATAATGATCATAGTCGCTATCCATCAGACATATCCGCAAGATACCTACTGTCAACAACATCAGAGCCAGTACCCGCAGCAGCAAACAATGTTCGCGGGCAATGTGGAGCTCGCGGATCTCGGACTCGCCTCGCGTGATTCGAGGCTGGATGAGCGGTGGAGTTCATTTATGCAGGAGTCGGGTATTTTGGAAGGAATGAATATTCCCTGCGGTAGATGATGGCAGTTCGGATCCATGTAGAGGGGTTGTCTCCCCATAATCCGTCTTTGCTGATTTACGATGTCTCATTGTGCCGATATCCTTTGTTGCCAGCAATTTTCGATAGCCTAAGTATTGTTTATATCATTAATCCAAGTTTTATGTATGTATTGCTACTAGGGATCGCGAGAGAATGTAGGAAGGTATATGGGAAGTTCTATTGCTGGTCGAGTATTTTGGATTGACAATACTTGCTACGTTGTTGAGTAAGACCAATATTTGATCATTCTCGGGGCTTTATTGCAGTATACCGCGCTTCTCATGAGGGCTGAAATGTGGGCTGTCCCGAGTCCGGTGCTTTATTTCGGCTGATACTTAGCTATGTAACAATAAGTGAATATTTTGCGGGCAGTAAGAGGATGTTAATGCGGTAACCGCATAAACGAAAATAGATATCATATCGCTCGTAAACCAAAAGGTTTCCGGTACGGGGAATCGAACCCCGAGCTGCCGCGAGATATATGTAACTGAAAGGCGGCAATGTTAGCCGTTACACCATACCGGACATGATCCTTCCACTACCGCATCGTACCATGGGTCCTGGTTCTTTTCTGGACGACGATTTTCTTCCCACCCTTCATGTTCACTTGCCCTTCTTCCTTGTTTTTCCTTTCTCACATTAGCCCTTACATCGTTTAGTGCCACACCAGTGCGGCCTGTCTACGGTTTGCCTCCCAGGATCTGCACGAGAGACGCTATGTAGGGTGAAAGCAAAGTAGAAAAGAAAAAATCAACCAATTGACCGAGACAGGGGTCGAACCTGCAATCTCCTGATTCGCGGTTCGTAGTCAGACGCGATGCCATTTCGCCACACGGCCATATAAAGAGACCTGAAGGTTTTATACAAGAAATCCATGGTCTAAAATTCGAGTCGCAAGGCCTCTTCTTTCTCTCCTTCATGTGTCCAATTGTTAATCCACTTTACCGTATGTCGCTAAGCTACGTGACATCGTGAAGAGTGGTAAACCGTCACGATTGGGACAATGCCTAGTATGAGTATCTCCAGACTGAATGATTTTTATGAAGGCAAGCAGATTTCACGCTGTTCGATGGGGTCGAATCTCAGCCTCCTCTGTGTGAGATCGTCAAATCTGGGAACATTGATTTCCCTCAGCAAGGTGTACTCTAGTATCTGGGTTCAATGTTAATATCTGAGAATGCATCCTTGTAGCTTGGGTATGATATCTCCGTGTTAGGCCGAACTGCCCTGAGAGCTTCTGGTCATGATGACCGGTCTGTCATTGTGAGCTCTGAGGCCTGACTCGGAGGCCTAAGACACAAGTGTGCAGTTAACCTTCAAAGTACATATAAAGTTCATAATTGAGCCTAATACAGCTCAATGCTTATCCTCATCACCTACGGTTCGCTACTATCCAGCCCTTCTGTTTCTCGATTGGCTGAACATACCCCACGTTCTTACTTCGCAAGATGTCTGTCTTTGACGACGGATACTCAGATACAAACCGTTCTAGATTCCGAAAAAGCTCGACTCGTCCAGGGCGATTCTGACGCAGCATAACGCGGAGTAGATCTTGTGTTATTAGGAAAACCAATATATTATGAACATTATTAGTTTGAGAGCCCCCAGGATCCCATTCCAAAGACCTGTCCAGGAAGTTCTTTCGTATCTGCCCTGGCCCTTTATGTACAATGATCACCATGAATCACCCTTACAGGATTATCGGTGCATCCATCACACTCACTCTGAAACTGCCGAGTTTCCTGCGAGTGTTCAATTTCAGCAGAGAACTCTTTGCTTCTACACCAAAGCTGGTGCAGATGTATTCTTGCCGAATACAATGATGAAAAGGGTTTCGGCCATTCAGCATTCTGTTACTTTGTGCCAATTTCAACGAGCACGGCCGAGGAGGCAGTTGTCGAGACGCGACTTGCTTTAATGAATATCACGATTGAACCATACGTGGCGTGACAGAAAGTCAACAGATCTGATGTAAGGTTAATGTTGAAGATTTGTCCGACGAGTCTTGAGTGCGTGGGATTTGTTCTGAAGTTTGTGTACAACCCGGTAAAACTGCTGTCAAATTCCATAACTGTTAACTACGAGATCGCATCAACTATTTACAACTCAAATTAATTGTTCCTGGGGATGGGTATCAATATGCTTAGGTCCTTCTCATGTTCTGCCCATTCTCGCCTGGAGACTTCGACTCGTTTAAGGGAGCGAGGTTCAAAAACAGCCGGAAACTCGAGGGGTGAATTTGTGATCTAAGTGAGAAGTCTATTAGCATAAAACCTTCGAGAAGACTGAGTTATGAACATCTCCATTGAAAGCCGCATCACTATCGTCGTACTGAAATGGTAAACCAGTACTTTGGTCAATCTCATCGGATACACGAATATTGAAAGTCCAGAGCATAGTGGCTATAACTATCCACAGCGATCGTTCCGCAAATGGGATGCCGGGACACACTATCGACCCAAAAACCATGATTTGGTCATAGAGATAGACAATGAATTAGTACGAGCCTCGTCGACCAAAACCAAAGGCGCTTGTTTCGTAATTGGGCTTGAGCTTGCCATCTGAGTCAAGGAACCGTTCAGGCATAAATCGGTCATGATCTTCGAAGTTGGATTGGTCATGCTCAATTGCCCTGTTCATAACAGTCTCAAGATGGACATAGAATCTGTTGGGCTCACTTACCACGTAACAGCAAATATTATACTATCTTTCGGAATAAAGTACTGTACATTATCATGCTCAATCACGTCGTCAGCCGTGGACCGATGGGGCACACCAAACCTGGCTATAGTTCCATTTGTCATGTCAACTTTGGCATGTCATCAAGATCGTCGAGTCTGGGCATACCTGCAGGGCGCCACCGATAATTTTCTGTGAGATATTGATGTGAGGAACTCCGTGTTTTCAAAGCAATCAAAGAACGTACCACGAACGATAGCCTCCACATAAGGAAGAAAAGGACGATCCTTGAAAGTTGGCAACCGCTCAGTTCCCACAACGTCGTCAATTTGCTTTTGCGCTGTAGCAATCCAGTCGGGATAACGGATACAGGCAAGGACGAAGGTGAGCAGAGAGACTGTAGTCTAAAATCAATTAAAAATAGAAACAAAGCATAAATAGAAAGCTATTCTGCCTACCGTTTCAATAGCTGCCTGCAAACCACCTCAAGTATCTAACTTTCGAAGTCACGATATTAACTTACCGACGCAAATTGTCTTACCAGCTGCCGCTGGTCTCCTTCAGGCTTGTCTTCTTCTGCAAAAAAGGCAGCTCAACTTAAGGCCATGAATAAGTGTCCCATTATAACCGCAGAAGACGTACGTATGCATGCCGGATGCCTTAGTCGCGACAGCGTCATCGACCAGCTTCTCGTACAACGCGTCGTTTCTCCTTAGAAATGAATTTGCACGGGTTCGCCACGGCATAGGTCCAGGAACCAGATCCAAGAAGGGAAAGATGTTGATGATACTAGCAGTCGGAGTGACAAGGTGTTTCCACTCAGAAAGGAGCTGATCTTTGGTGAAGGCATGTCATGTCGAATGTACCTTTGACGCTTACATCAAGGAAGGATTTCAGTTCTGGCTCACGACCCGTCGGGCAATGCATGCCGAATGCTGATGTTAGAATGGTACTTGACGTCGTTCTAAGCAGTGGGAGAAGATAAGTTTTGGAATAATGGTGTAGGTAACCAACCGTTGGATGTGGTGGAACCAGTTGTTGCTCCCCTCATTAAGCAGGTGCTGAATATTCAGAGCCGCCTCGTACTCTTGAAGCGGCTCTGTCTTGCCAGCTTGCACAAGTGACATGATCACTTTTGTCAATTTTCGACCAAGGCTATGACCTTCACATTCCTCGCTGAGAGCCCAGAGAGAATTCTCTGGATCAACATATTTCCGCTAGTGTCGGACTTCACGATGAGATTGAGTGACAGAATTATTCAAAAGACTAACGACGTAAGGTAGCAATGGGCGTGATGAATGCTTAGCTGAGTGCTTTTCAAGGAACGCCTTGGCAACTTTCATGTCTCCAATTAGAATCACGGTCTAGGAGATGCACGTCAAAATGGAAGATCGAACACTTTTCAAGGGAGCCTTACGGAGCCAGCCAAATTCAAAGACACAAGGCTTCCATACTCTTCAACCAGACGTCGAAAGTACGTCGCCAAGTGCTAACGAATTAAACGCCACCCGTTAAGCCTCGGATTTAGGTAGATAGAAGAGCTTACGGGCATACTTCTCCAGGCACTTGGAAAATATTACCAAGGAACGGTAGTCCTCTAGGGCCCGGAAGCAATCGAGGGTCTACCCTCAGGTTGGATCGCCAAAAAAAGACAATCCAGAGTGCTATCAGAAACATACTGGTAGCTGGGATGGCTAGTTCGGCAGGACTGTATGGCATTTTTGAGTGTGAACGGACTAGGCAGAGCTGTTTGCAGAGTGGGATGATTAGAGTGTATTTTCAACCCGAGTTTTTACTACTTGTAGTGCAAGCGAGTAATACCCGGCTCTCTTTCATAGTGTTGTGCCCGGCCTGGCCTCAAGCCGTCAGCCGGGCCTGTTTCAGCTAGGCCCGAGGAGACGGCTTGGTTACGGCTTTGGTTCGGCTCATCATGGGGGAAAGCCTGAGTCGGTGGCCCAGGCCGCGGCTTTCAAGGTCAAGAGATAACACATGCAAACAAGCAAACAAGCTGACAGACGTTTGTCGACTGGAAGGGTCTATTGGGTCAGCTGATACTGTGGTCATGTGATTATGGAAGTAAACTCGCGTCGATGTGTTTGTTTCTTAGCCTCAGTTGTTCTCTCTATTATATAGAGAGGTGGTGAGTGCATTTTTCCTTAGCTAAGTACCATTCTGATAGCCTACGCTTTAGCTATTTTCTGTCTGTAGATATGACAACAAGTTGTTCTCTCTATTATTACAGACAGACTTCTGAGGCACTATTTTCTGTCCATAGACTCTCATTTTGGTCCAGCAATGTTCAATGCAGTTCAACATTGATGGCTTTGATGTAATGCCTGACTACACTCATTGACAACACTGTAGCCATGCATCTTGGGCAAATCTGGATACACCTTTTCCTGTATAGCTAGTACTTATGCATAAGATCTTGGTTTTTACTTGCATTGACCTTGACTCTCAACCCATCATCCAGGCATGGAAATGCCTGTTGTAGCTGTAATTCAGTCTGTAGCTGGTATTCAGTTGCTTGTCAAAACTATTACTGTGTTTTCATCTGATCTACCATTATCTATCAAACAAGGCAGCAAGGGAGATAAAATATGGTTGTCATGAATGCAGGGGAAGGCAAGACACTATATGAAGCCTTTAACAAGCACTTTGATGTCATGTTTGATGAAGACTGCTCTGATTTTAATGGATGTCTAAAACATGTATGTTGAAGAAAACTAGGACTTGGACTTGTCTGCTCATATCTGTCCAAAGTAGATTGGACTGCCAATTTTCTTTGGATTTCATCAAAATAAAGCTTCAAAGGCTTGCTTTAGAACTCAAACACCTTCAGGATGTTGCTACCTCCTTTTTATGATGTTTTTTATGCTCCATATTTTTCTAGTGATTCTACTAAAAAATTTACTCTTTGTCTGCTAAAAGCCAGGGCTTGGGCCAAGCTGGGCCAGAGCCAGGCTAGAACAACACTGCCTCTAAATAGAACATGTGTTGCCAAGTGAAAGAGTCTTTCACTTGGCAAATTTAGAGTTAAGTGAAGAATTTTAAGCATATATGGCTCAAGAATGTGCTGCAGGGCCCAAAAGACCACCCCAACATGAGGAGGGCAGAGGATTACTTTAGAATAAATGACTGCACTCTGTGGAGTTCTGGAAATATTTGTGGCATTTTTGGTGTATCTTTTTTCAAGTTTTATTATGTGCATATTCTTGTATTGCTGTCTGCCTTATTCAAGGCAGACATAGAGAATATAAAGCCTTAATATGCCTTTAAAAATGCTGAAACCTGTAAGCATCAAAGTTGAAAACAGTAAATATAGCAACACTTACTGTAGAAACTATAATTAAAGCTGTGCAGCAGCAATTTAAGGATGACCTCTGGAGGCTATGACTCAGTCACACAGCTGGCAGAGAGAGATCCAAAAAAAAAAGTTTGTTGAGGAGGCACATTGGGGTTCTTGATATTTAGACATGCAAGTTGTAATGCAGCTCTCTCTTTAGATTTTCCTTTGCCAGGTGATTATTTCTTATTGTTGTTGGTACTGTTCTAATATACTTTGGATTTCCCTCTGCTAGTTGTGTGATTAGCCACAACCTCTGGAGGTCACTCTTACAGTTCTGCAGGTATGTACAATCTTTAATATACAGTCCTCAGATTGCCAGAGCATGAGCCTGCAGTATATAGGACTTATAGCTACTACTTTGTAATCCTTAGTCTCAATATTGCTTAACTTGAATTGTTTCTTTTCTTTCCATGCCCTGTGAATCTCCAACTGGAATATACTTGACTAGCCCACACTTTTGACTAGCATACATACTTACTTAGGATTGGTATGCACTTCATGACTCTGAATTATCTAACCCTGGTCTTGTCTTAGAACTCTCAGTTCTCAACTCAACTCCATTACTCCATTCTCCATTTACCTCAACCCTGGACTTATTTTTTTTTGACATCTTAAGCCCTGGAACACATTTTGAAGCACTAGATATCTAAGTACACATAGTTCAGCACTCAGGCCCACATTGTAAGGGCATTGCTTTACTTAGAAAGCCTCCAAGTCAGCAGTACCTGACAGCAGCAACTGCTAGACTCTGGCACTGTGCTAAAATCAGCATATGATCAAGAGGAGGGTGAAGATAAAGGGACAAGCAGAGGGCTTCTTGGCATACAGAAGCCTCCAAAAACTGTAAAGGTGACCTCTAGAGGCTATAGCTTAGTCACGCAGCTGGCAGAGAGAGATCTAAAGTATATTAGAGTATATACTAACAATATCATAATAACTACTTACCTGGCAGAGAGAGATTCAAAAATAACAAGTCTAAGGATTTTCTATGCTATGACTAATGCTTCTGGGGCTTCTGAAGCATGAGAAACAACTGTACAGGAAGGGGCAAACTCTGGCTTATATAAGCAGTCTGTATGTGGTGTTGAAGGGGCCATACTTGTCTGAATGATAGCTAAAGAAGTAGAGCACCTCAAACGCTAAAAGTAGTGCTAATAGATAGTGTTGAAAGAATAAAAACAGTAAAGTGAAAGAATGAAAGAAGAGCTAAGAAAATGAATTAAGGGAGAAGGAATAATTAAGGAGTGAAAGAGGGAAGAAATGGGGAGTCCCTGATAAAAATGCTCCTTACATTCAGTACTCATCTTTACACCAATACTCAATATACAATATCTATGCGAATAAAAGCTTTTTTACTATTATGACATGCCATCTTTCTAGATGGAAGTGAGTTAATCAAAATCTCTTGGCATTGTAAGAGTCATGTCACATATCATGGTCACATCTTTAATTGGCATGTCATCACCTGACATATCTGTGCCTTTGGAATTTGATGTGTTTTTCCCTCTCTTGGAGTCATCTGGTATGTTCTATGTTATTCAAAACACATTCAGAATACCATGAAAGTTATTGAAAGGTATGTAAAAGGACATACATTCTTCTTGTCTGCATTTTTGAGTTTTTAAATTTTAGATAACATGGTCTTCTTGGTGTTGGCCAGAGCATGTTTTCCAAGGTTAGCTAATTTATGCAGGCACATTTTGGCATCTTCCCTGCATTGTAGAGTGCACACAACACATTCAAAAATATGTCTCAATAGAGAAGAAGACCCTTTTTGAACATATTTACTTAATGACATCTCTAAATTCAATTTTTTTTAAAAGTCAGACCACACAGAAACCTTTAATACTACTTTATCTAGAAGTCTGCATGAACAGATTCTTTAATTTTCACTCCTGTAAGTTGCCATTAAGATTTTCATGAAATGTCACACAAAATCATGCTTTGTCATGTGACATTAGCACATTTTACAAGAGCCCTATCACTGGATGCAGGGAACGATGTTTTTTTTTCGCAAAACAATGAAAAAACACAGTACAAATAATCCAATTAATTTCAGAATTTTATTTGAATATTTCTGTCAAAATTACAGAAAAAATATTTTAACTGAACTCAAAGAAATAAGAGAATAAATTGCCACAGGAAGCTTGCTTTGGTTCTTAGGTTCAAAAATAACCAATATAGTCCTCTCCAATGCATTTGAGAGCATCAAACCAAGTATCATTAAAAGTTTGATCACAATATTTTTTCTATGATTTTGACAGAAATATTTAAATAAAACTTTAAGTCAATTGAATTATTTTTATTGTATTTTTATATTGTTTTGCCAAAGAACATCATCTCCTGCATCTAGTGAATCTTAGCTTCTTCAATGAAATAAAAATAGATCATCTGACAATCAAGGAGTAGGCTCATAGGTTCTGAGGTCTACTTTAGTAGACTGAGGTTTCATGCACAATTAATGCCATAACTCATAAGATCAAACATGACTACAGAACCCAGCCCTAACATGTACCTTGTACATTGGCAAATTATTGGCTAGGACAGAAAGCATCACCTTACATTGCGGCTGATAAAATCAGATAGAATTGTTGTATACAGCAAGAAACTAGCACTAGTTGATAAAAAACAAACAGAGAGACCAGTAGGTAGAAAAAGCTGAAATCATACAAGTCAACATGTACATTGTACAAAGTCCTGGAAAGTGATTATTGAATCCAGTGTCGTCAGGATACATCTGCACTTGCAAAAGTTGAACGTGTAAGTCAAGTAGCACGACGATGACAAACAACGTGCTTGTTCTTACCAGTCTTGAGCTCACATCCAGCAACCCCCCAATATTTTAGACAGATATATCTCAGGGCAACAAACCGGCAGGAAGGCCACCTAGACTGACAACACTCTCCGTACCAACTGTCACTACATGATTTTCATGATATTTGGGACGACGTTTAGGAGATTTAACTGTAATATTTAACCTAGACACATCTGAGCACACAATCTGGCCAAGACAGTTGACAAAGGAATTTCTTCTTACAGAGAACCAGAATCGTCACCTGCAAAATTCAACAAACAGGTTAGAATAAAAAATAACATTGATACGTAGCAAAGGCTCACGACGTTCGCTGGATCTCATCCCCTTTGTGAACTCAAGGGGGGCACCAAACGAAAAAGTTGCAAGAGTAGTAGCGACAAACAAGAATACGATTCGGAGAGAAGGCATGCAAGTGGAGGTTCAACGAGGACGATGAGAAAGTGGGCTAGGAAGGTCAAGGTTTTATAGCCAACTCTAAAAAAAAAAAATCGTACATAATCCATACTCGAGGTAAAGATCGGCTGGAGATGGTGAGAACGACATTATTTTTTTTTACTCAATGAGATCGTTGCAGCGCCTAAGAGAGTTGAACATAACTGGAGTAACTCTGTTTGGAATGTAATTTAGACGAGTCAGAATCTTTCCATTACTAATATGCAACCTTGAGAGTGAGCACCTTGTATAGTATCGGAGGACTTGCATCCAGATAAGGTCACTTGGGTACTATTCCTAGAGAAAATTGTCTATCTGCCTATCATTCCCCATAAGTGATAGCTAAGGACGCCAGAAGAGGACATATAAATACAATTTAAGCTGTCTCCTGCTGGAAGTGCACTCAAGCGCCATTTGTCCGATAAATGCATAGAAGCTTGATACGTGTGTAGTGAATGTATTCGCGCATGGGAAGCGGGGAATAGCGCGGTATTGTTTCATAATGGGCCAAGGTTTGGTAATGGTATCAGCCACTTTCCTAAATTAAAATTAGGTTGTCAGTGCGATATCGGATCAATATACCTATTTTTTAAAACTGATGTACGAATTTTGTATGAAGGCTGGGCTAACTACTACTAGGGACGACGATTTGAACCTCTCTGTGAATCACATTTTGGACAGGATGTATTTAGCTATTCGACAGCAAATGGGGCAATTGCAAACGCTGGAGCACAAAATGACAACTAGTCTGGGTATACAAATGAATGATGTCGGGAGCCTTCCGGTTCACACGCATAGGTAGTTAGTTATTAATGCTAAAGGATGGAAAATCGCTCTCGCAAGGTTTTTTAAGTTGTTATCTGCTGTCAAGGCTTCGATCTTATATCACATATGATCTATAGCTAGTTCTCAATGGAAAATTGTTCTCGTAAGGTTTTTCTAAAAGAACAACTCTGGTGTCAAGATTTCTGATATCAGTTGAACTTGACTTGTCCTGCTTGGGCAGATTGTGTGTCTTCTTGGAGTAGTTTTTAAACACCCGCAAGCCGTTCTTTGCGAAGCGGAATCCAAAGGATCTCACCTGACCCTGTCGTTCCTTGAGTAGATACTACCAAACTATGATCCCGTAACTCGCCCAGCAGCGAGGGCATTGCAGTATAGTTCGTCGCAATAAAGTCGTTCCGCGCGATATTGAATAACATGTCGTACCAGATCCCAAATTGTTGTAGGTCTTCTGTTCCTGCAACCGTTACATCGCTCTCTATGCTCTCCAGTTGTCTGGTCTCGATGAGAACGAAGAGTTTCTTCGCCTTCCGAGTGACAGATGCTAAGGTATGCAATGCCACCGTCTCTGAGATCACCATCGCACCGGTTCCCTGTACAATCAACGCGTCTGTCTTCTTCCGTGGCCCGCCGCCGTGAGCACCTTTAATAGACGTCCGGTCCATGTATGCAAGCTCAAAGTCGTACGGCATAAGCGTAGTGAGATCACGTCAGAGCCATGCAAAACCTCGACGGGGCATGGCGGGGACAGAGCATGTGCGTTCGGTTTTCGAGCAGCAGATTCAGAAGTAGAGAAAAGAAGGGGTGCGTTGATGTGGTCGATTGACGCGATGAGGTGGGCGCGAGGATTAAGCGCAAGGAGGGCGAGAGATGATTTGGCCTTTGGAGCACGGAAGGGTGCAGCGTCGATATTGTGGATGATAAGTTACAGCGGTAGCGAAAATGTTGTAGATGCCTCTGGGGTCATGGAGGACAGCTCGGTATCGAGGATGCCTGGTATGTGTTCTATGGTGTAAAGGAGGTCTTTGAATGTGAATTCTGGCTGAAACCCATTCGCTACGACGACGTGTCCGGACTTTGTACAGTATTCTGTCGCAAATTCATTGAGAGCGCGTCACTTTGAACCAAAACCGTACGTGAGAAGGTTGATGGACCGGACAAAAAACAAATCGCGCGAAGATTCAGTCAGTATGGTAGGCTCCAAATGTTCGAGATTAAGGCCCTTAGATACTGACTCAATGCCTTCAGTATACTCCTTGGCCGACAAAGGGGGCAAAAGCGAGGAGAACGCATTCGCAGATGTCCGTGAACGAGCGCCGTTGTGCTTGAAGTATGCGTCGAATGCTATCTCAACAATGAGGTTGGTTCTAGGCAGCGCATCCTCGTCTTGTTCGCGTTTTCGTCACGACGCATGAAACACATCATCCAGTTCAGATTCCTCATCTATCAACTCTCAATCCTTTCCTCATCACTTTCGCTTGAATGCTCTTCATCATCGCCGAGATATCCCGGCATGTAAAGTTAGATAAGGAGAGTGTGGATACAACTTGGTCTTGCATGAGGTTGAAGACAGGTGTCATGCTGTGAGGACAGTGAGTCACAGTGTCCGTCTACTGAATCCTAGAGCACAAGGTAAAGAGACTGTGACGGTCGTCACACATGCGATCAAAACACATCGTGATGCACGACTTAATGAATACAGAGCAGGAGATAACAAATGACAAATTCATTGAAATTTTAGTATAGGTGCCCCCCTCAGGCTTCTCCACGTTGGAACTTGGCTCTCAGTCGCATGAGAGCCTTGCCCAGCTCATTTCTTCCTAGTTTATCCGCACCGTTACCCCAGAACGGATCATGAGGCGAGTTCTACCAACAAAAGTAAACCATAGTAATGGGTCAAAGATAAATTTCCAGTCACCTCAATGAGCTCAGCATCACCTGTCTCCAATAACGTTTTCTTCAACTCTGGGTGCTGCTGGAACTTGAGAAGAAGGACAAAGTCCATCTATGACGCCAGATAAGCAAAGGCTATGCGGACCAGAAGAAAGCAATATAACAGACCATGGCTATGTTAACTCGAAGCCAATCAGATCGTTGGTCCTGCTTGTAAGCCCGGGCGAGATTGAAAGCTTCTCGAGGTGTTTTTGCCATTCGGATGGTTTTCGCTATGAGTGGCGAGATACCAAGGAACTGTAACTCCCATCAGTCTTCAAAGGAAATCGAAGGACAATGGATTCAGTCAAACCTTCAGTGATTGGAACAGATGCTCGCTTGTGTCGTAATTACGACCTTGGTACATGACTTGATGGTCGGAGAAGTTCGTGAACTCGTAATAAGGCTCGTTCTTGTCATAGAAAAGTATAGGTGGGGTTTTTTGCGTGTTGTAGCGAGGGTTCGGAGTTGATTTGCTATACTCTCTGAGCGGAGGGGCTCGGGGGGTTGACTTAGGTTGGGCTGACATCGGACCACTCATCTGCCTGTAGTGTGTTTGAATATTCAAACGCGCGCCCTGACTGTGTCCATCCAATACAAAGCTTGACAAAAATCCACGATGGAGTTGTATGATTAGCTCACCTGTGGCCGCTGAAACTATCCCGGCACTTTTTGCTGCAGTAGTCATGTACACGCCCATTCTCTACGTATTTAGGCCTCGTTCCACAACCCTAAATAAATATCGTCTCGATTCAAATAGAGTAAGAGCAGGAAAAGTCTCACCTGACACAATTGAGGTAAAGGTTGAGCGTATGTATTCGCAGGGATCGTTCGAGCGTGGTGGTACCTATCTCGGCACTTTATGCCGCAGTAGTCATGTACACGCCCATTCTCTACGTATTTAGGCTTCGTTCCACAGCCCTAAATGGTATATAAATATCGTTTCGATTCAAATAGAGTAAGAGCAGGAAAAGTCTCACCTGACACAAACCTCCGGATTGAGGTAAGGGTTGAGCGTATGTATGATGCGTAGGAAGCGGGTTCGCAGGGATCGTTCGAGCATGTTGGTACCTATCGCGGCACTGTCTGCCGCAGTAGTCATGTACACGCCCATTCTCTACGTATTTAGGCTTCATTCCACAGCCCTAAATAGGATATAAATATCGTTTTGATTCAAATAGAGTAAGAGCAGGAAAAGTCTCACCTGACACAAACTTCCTGATTGAGGTCCAGGTTGATTACTATAGTACGGAGCTCGGGGAGGATCGTATGGTTGCTGTTGGTCGCAGAAGTTTGGTGAGACTTTGAAAGAATGAACGCAAAAAATCTGTGTACGTACCTGCAACAAGTGTGCAGCTCGCGCACTGGTCCTCGAACTGACCCAGTTAAAAGGCATCGAGAAGATGCTTGTTATGAACTGCGAGAAAGTCAGATTGCCCAGCTCGGATATTGTAGACTGAAAGATACTATGAAGTTGAATGGGCTAACAAGCTGACAGAAGATGAAGAGATTTAGCGACGTGAAATTAAAGAGATTAAAGAAGGAGGCGAGTTTAAACAGTTGCTAGTTTGTGGGCAGTCCTCGTGTTTGAGTAAGTGTGGCGGCCACGTTTTAGCCTCAGGAGGTGCACGATATCGGATCACGAGTATACTGAGTTCCTGATAAGGCGCAAGATATAAAACGTCACGGGGGCCCTTGATCTCAAACCATCATGTGCACCACTGACACTGGCTGCGCCTGACACGCCGCGACACACTTATACACAACCCAAACCTCTGACAGAGGCCTGCCCAGGTAGATCAACCCACGGTTAACATCCCAGGCCCTGGCCGACACATGCCATCGAGGCCCCCACCGCGCCCACAGACGGTCAGTAGACTAACCCGGAAACAAAAAAGACACATGGCCACATGCGCAACTCTCCCCAAACACCACGAGGCAAAACAAACAGAACTCGAACATGCAGGAACCGAATCCCCCTCCCCGCCAGACAAAGCAAGGAAGAGACTCCAAGACGCGAGCCCGGAGAAACAGCCCGGGGTATGTAGCCACGTTAGGAAGAGGAGAAATAGCACGTTACAGTGATACGTCTGCCTCACTCGAAGCAGACAAAAAGAATACAAAAAGTGCCAATATATCCTAAGCAGCGCTGAAAACTGTAAGCGTGAGAGTTGAGAACCGTAGACTCGGGGTAAGCTCACCAAAAGAACCAACTCCGACCCATGTAACGGTGGGTGGGAAGGTTACGATCAAAGTTTGATGGGACGGCAATAGCCGTGGGGTGGCTGTGCTCGGCAGGGACAAGATCTCGGCATAAGCTCCGAGATCAGCTCCGCATCAAAGCATGCCCATCAATCCGTCGTCCCGACACCAAATTCCTCATCTCCTCACCACGACCTACTGCGTGCCTGGGGCCAAAGGAGCAAGCAGAGTAATGGCTTAGAAAGAAGAGGAAGGGGTAGAGCAGAATCAGAGAGACAAATAGGAGGAAGGGGAGAAGGAATAGCCAATGAGATCGGCAGGGAAAGAATTAGCCATCGAGCCAGGCATCGGTAACACTTTATACACTTTCACATTCTTACTGGGTCTATCGTGGAGTATCTTTAGATACGGCCATAGCTATCTCTTCTGCATAGCGTAGGTAGACATCATCAATAGTAACACAAATCTGGTGGCATGGCTACACTGAGTAACCAAGCATGCAATAATCAAACTCATTACCACGCAAATATGTAACTAAACCCCCTCAAACTGTGTGAAATCAAAGTTTAATTTTAATCAAGACTTGCTCAATTATATTTGAGCAGCTTGTACTAAAGATCATGTGTGGTGGCCAACCAGATTCCATGAGCAAAGTTGTGCCTCCTGCCCTCATAGACTGTCCTGCTATTGTTTTGGGAAAAACATCTGCAGTCTGTCCATGAAGAATGAGGAGCAAGAGATGTCACTTGTTTCAGTGAGCCAGAGTTCACAGGACATGGAAAATTTCTTGTTTCAAGAGGTGAAATAGGCAGTGAACTGTTTCCATG
Source organism: Macrolepiota albuminosa (assembly GCA_027475525.1). Classification (NCBI taxonomy): domain Eukaryota; kingdom Fungi; phylum Basidiomycota; class Agaricomycetes; order Agaricales; family Agaricaceae; genus Macrolepiota; species Macrolepiota albuminosa. Next base: position 193,976 of record JAMWFC010000086.1, on the reverse strand, counting down.
GGTTGGTGAAGTCCCTGTTTGTTGGATGAGAACTTTGTTTCCTTCAAAGAAAGAGTCAGCTTTATGAGGCAGCAAGAATTCAAAGTGAGTATCAGAATGGTAAACTGTGAAGATCTTTGTCACTTTATGATCATTGTACAAGTCATTGCTGTTGAGTCAGGCCATTTCTCCCCACCATACATAGAAGAACACAGAAGCCAGTTGTTAGCATAGTAACAAACAACATGTCATTGTGGAATTAAGAATTCTTGTAGTACTCAATGACTAATTCTAAGTTGTCTCAAGTTAATGCTTCTTTCCTGCTTGGAGCAACTCCTCACAGCTGTAAGCTTCCTGCAAAAGTGTTTCTGACAATCCAGGAGTGTCACTCTTTGCAAATATTGCAGAAGTATGGTTCTAGTTGTACACAAATTCTAGAGAGGTAAGTGGTGACAGAATATAAATGGGTATGATCAGCCATGTAAGTGGTGAATAATGGAAGTGTTTCTGTGGTAGGTTTAATTAGTAGATCATGGACATTGATGAAGTTCAAATAAGAGTTGAGTGCTGATCTATAGTTCTTGAATGTTCTTTCAGCAATGGCTGCTCCAAGAAAGATTGAGCATTCCCTGTAGAGCTGTTCCTTGGTCCAAGCTTCTCAGATGGGTTGCCTGGACTGTACATCTGATGTGATTATAATTGGTGCAGCCCCCAGCACAACTCAAGGGGGTTCAAAAGGACTGATAGTCAGCTCAGAGACTCATTCAATGGCAGGATAGAAGTTGCCTCATGGCAGCAAGTCAGTGATTATGTTGTCTACTCCAGGTACATGAAGGACCTTCAATTGATGGTTGTTCAGGATAAGTGTGTCTGCAACCCCTTTTAGTAGTGGGTTGAAGAGAGGTGTTGCATAGAGTGGATTGAACATGTCAACAGTGTTTGAGTTGTCAGTGTAGATAATTCAGAACACAGAGAGCTTTGAGATAGTAGATTAAATTTGATGGAGTGTTATGTAGAATGTCACAAAGCAATGCACAGAGATGAGTACCAGAACACCATTGAAGTCAGAAATGCATCAGTGTACACAAGTAGGTCTGCATCATCAGCTGTCTATGCTGTTGATTCTCAGTACTCTAAGACCACTTGCTGATTCAAGATGATGTAGTGCCCAGAGCAAATTATTTCTCATAGCAACATTGCACCATATTTGTAGTTCAACCATCCTGCCTGCCATTAAAATTCTTTTTGTCTAAATCATTGAGCTTTCTGAAAAAGTTGGGCAGTCAATTGATGGAGCTCATTAATGAGGTCTTGCATGAAATTGTTTGACAAGGTCATTGTCATTTTGTTTGCATCAACTTTGATTCCAATGATGGTTAATGGGCAGCCCTGCTTTTGTTTCTGTTCCTTGTGGGGGATACCAAGTAAGTCCCAGAGCTTTAGAAGAGTGCACTGGTCTCTCAGGAGCAGGGAGTCATATAGTTTATAAAACTCAGTATTGCCCTCTTTGGTCACTCCATATGCATTGTTGTTGAAGCAAAAAGGTTTGTCTATCTCAAAGACATGTTCAGTCAACCACATGACAAGACTATTGACAGATCCTCAGATATTGAATGAGGCTCTGCTTCTAAAAGCATTACAATAGTCATGTGACATTGTCTATCAATGGTGTTGATCTGCTTTAACTGCCAATGGAGATGCATTGGGCATAGTTGGTAAGCCTCAGAAACATTTGATTTCTAGAGTATGAGGTTCTTCCTTCCAGGTTTATGCAGAGTCAACAACTGTTCACCTAAATGTTTCATAGAGTCTAATGGCATTCCTGCAATGTCTTCATGGGCAATCATTGAGTTCAAGGAATATTTGCCACTCAACTAATTGGTGACAATGTAAGAATGACCTCTGGAGGCTATGGCTCAGTCACACAGCTGGCAGAGGGAGATCCAAAGTGTATTAGAATATATACTGACAATATCATGATAACTACTCACCTGGCAGAGGGTGGGATTTCCTATGCCAGGTTGGATGCTTCTGGGGCCTCTGAAGCATGGGAAACAACTGTACAGTCGACAACACCAACAATTGCACAAACAAGGGATAAACTCAGGAAAACTCCGGCTTATGTAAGCAGCCTGTATACAGTGTTGAAGGGGCCACACTTGTCTGAATGATAGCTAGAAAACCAAAGCACCTCAAAGGCTGAAAGTAGTATTAATAGATAGTATTAAAAGAATAGAAGCAGTTGTTGACTGAAATAGTCTATTATGGTCAGCTTGGATGTGATCACATGATCTTCGTATCAACTTTGCGTTGACGTGTATTATAGCCTCAGTTGCTTTCTACTACCATAGACAGGCTCTGAGGCTGTAAGTACACATTTTTACCTTCATTGATTGGTACATATCTGATAGTCTGTAACTTAGCTACTTCACGCTATCCTTAGGTATGAAAACAAGTTGCTTTCTACTACCATAGACAGGCTCTGAGGCTCTACTTCACGCTATCCTTAGTCCTAAGCTGTCTGATATGTCCAACAGGTTATGGGCATCCTTTTTTAGGATTTTGGCACTTACCACTCGTACCCAATTTTTGATGGCATACACTCAGTTTTCCATTCTTTCTGTGTTTACTTGGTTTGACTTCTTAGAGTCAGTACAATGACTGATCCTTTTCGACATCGTCATGCCTCCAAGGCTGCTTTGTCATCTTTCAGCACTTTGCAGGGATCCTCCGCCACAGAATCTACCATTTCGTCGACTTTTACTCGTCAATTACCACTGCATATATCCACTTTTCCACCTGATTCAGCCAGTACTCTGGTTTCTGGTACAGATACAGATATTCCAAAGTGTTTTTGGTCTTTTATTCCTCGTGCATTGTCTACTTTACTTCATCCTGCTTCTCAATTGTCTCCAGCTACGCCTACACGGGCACCTCAAGTTGTTCCTTCTCATCCTGTACATGCTCCTATACCAGTTCATTTACCAAATCCTGCTTCACTTCCTTCTCATGATCCTCCAGTTTTTCACTCTCCTTCTCGTCCTGTTTTGGTAGTTCTGAATAATTTACCCAATACAACTTTTACTCCTCCCTCTCCCATCCCGGTTTATTTTTGTCCACCTTCTGTTTTTATCAATCCTGCTATTTCACCCGTGAGGGTTCATCCTGTTAATGTTCCATTGTCTTGCCCACCTGTTTTTCTCAATACCACACCTCAACCAGTTGCAACTCCGGTTCTACCTGCTCGACCACTCACTGCTTATCCTCAGCATCCTACTCATCCTGTCCGTAATCAGGCTCCACAGGGTCCACCACTGGTTCATCCTCAACACCCTGCCATTCATCAGACTCCTGTCCCTGCACCGCACTTACTTCCACAGCCTCATTTTCCGCAGGCTCCAGCACCACATCTGCCTTTTCAACACCCTTTTATACCTCCTCTTGATCAACCTGCTCAGCGGCCTGTGGACGTGGGTGAACACCAATTACCACCTTATCCCAATGATCTTGTTCTGCTGGTTGCTCAGCCGGATTATCTTTATGCTTATACACCTCAGCAAGTTTTGTATCATCCTGTACATCCACTGTCGCATATGGACTCCAAATTACCTCCTCTCACCACTATTCCTCGGTTTACTTCGGCGGCTGACTGGGGTCTTTGGTTCAATCCGGTCATGGCTCTCATCAACCATATGGGTCTGAATGGGCATGTTTGTCCCTTGCCGATACCTGGCGCACCGTATGATCCGACGTGTCGTTTGGCAGTTCCACCTCCATATCCACCTCATCTTACAAGGAATGATTCGTTGGCTTACGAGACATTTTGGAAGAACAATAATATTTGTTCTTACATCATATCTGGACGTCTTCCGGCTGAGATCTTTAATTCTCTTCCTCCTGCACGTACTGGTCCATATAATTTTCCAATGCATACGGCTTGCGATCTTCTCGATTTTCTCTGAAAACATTTCAGCATGGGCAGTGCTGCTTCTACACTACGTGTCAAAGATTCGGTGTTCAGATTGTCGTGTGCTCCAAACACAATACCTGCATATGTGCAATCTTGTAGGATAGCTGTTAATCAACTGGCTACAACTGTCTGGGATTTTACTCAATATGAGAAGATACAACGCTTTATGGATGATATTCCAGATCATAGGGCATACAATGTTCTCTGGGAGGAAGTGCGCCGTTCCTGGGATAATAATCCGGATGGTACCTTTGATTTCTTCATCCTTGCCAACATGATACTGGAAATTGATATCGATGTTCGACGTTGTCAGGCCGTTTCTCATACACAACCAAAAACTCAGAACTCCCAATGTGCTTCATCCAATACACAACCGTCATCATCTTTGCAACGCCATGATTCCTCAAATGATCCTAAACGTGTTACACCAAATGATGCGTCTAAGGATAATATGAATTGACCAAGGGCTAATGTAGTGGTTGTGGAAGAATTGGCGTTGGACTCGGCTACAGAATCTATTACTGCAACTCCAGCTTTTGTTATCGACGACCCAGATAATCCTGTACTTCCTACTATTATCAAGGATGAAGAGAATGATATCAATTTCCACCTTTATAATGTTACTGGGGTTGAGACTGATGAGGTGTCATTGTTTTATGCCTTCATGAACTCAATGCCTTCCTTGGCGTTTGTGAGCATTATGGGACAGTTCAATGCCATTCTCGATTCTGGTTGCACTATGCATATTATAAAGGATCGCCAATTTTTCTGGACATATCACACTGATCAAGCGGTTCCAGTTGGAACTGCAAACTGTGGTACTCTGACTATGCTGGCTTGTGGAGAGGTCAAGTTTTGCACTCAAATCAATGGCAAAGACAGGATATTAGTCCTCAAGAACTGTCTACATGCTCCGGATGTACCCATCAATCTACTCTCTGTTGGTTCAATGGTAGAGAATGACATGAAGATTATATTTGAAAAGGATGTGATGACATTAATGTTCCCGACAACTTCGAAAAAGCTTGGAGGGGAATCAATTCAGGCTTTGGTTCATAAGAAGTTATCTTTTCTTTATTGTGACTTTTTACTACCAGGGCAACAACCCAAAGTTTTCTTTCAAGGTCTAGAGGATCCAATGACTTCATTTCCAAAAATGTCTTTTACGCCAACCTTGTGGCATTGCAGGATGGGTCATCCTGCAAAGGATACAACACGAGCAGTTCTCACAAAAGATTATGTCAAAGGGGTTGAATATACCAGACACTTTGAGGATGAACAGTGCATTCCCTGTATCATTGGGAAGCAACCTGCTTGACCATTCGATCATCATGAACGTTGAGCTGCACATGTTTGCGACCTGATACACATAGACTCATGTGGGCCATTTCCGATGCGTTTTTGAATGGGAATACTACCCACTTTCACACAATTTTGGATCATTACTTGAATTTTGGGAGTACAGAGTTATTGTCAAAGAGGAATATGGCATTAAGGCACTTTAAGAGGGTACAGGCAGAATGGAAATTGAAGTCTGGAAAAAGGGTGAGAGTTGTTCATTGTGATGGTGTGAAGGAATTTGTAGAAGGGAAACTGAAGGATCATTTGGAGGAGAAAGGAATATCTCTTCAGTCCACAGTCCCATACGCGCATCAACAAAATGGGAAGGCAGAGCGCTATATCTGAACCATTGAAGATACTGCTCAGACACTTATGGCAGAATCGGGCTTACCACTTTCATTCCTTGGTGATGCAATATTGACAGTGCAATATCTTCAAAATCGACTTCCGACTTCGACTCTTACAGGTCTTATGGCTCCATTTGAGGTCTTGGAAGGTTATAAACCTGACTTATCTCATCTTCAGGTCTGGGGTTGCCAATGCTTTGTTTTATACCCAAAGGAGACCCGTCAGAAAGGCGATACAAAGAGATTTGAAGCCATATTTGTTGGCTATGAAGAAGGTCACTTAGGGTGGAAGGTTAGGGATTTGAATGGGAAGTATTATTTCTTGAGGGATGTGGTTTTTAACGAGAACGTGAGGGGAAGATTGAAGACACATACTATCAGGACACATTCATCATCTTCAGATTCTTCATCGCCACCAGTTTCTTCATCAACAATTCAGTCCGATACATACGTTCCAGAAGAAGAGGTGGATGGAAATAACTTACTACGTGGAATCAATGACAAACCGACTAGACCTCAAAGACAGGGTGTGCGTACGGTTGCTGGTCAGGCATATTGGGAGGAAGTCTTAAAGCGTAATGAGAGACTTGTGAATCTTCGGGCAAATCATAAAGCCAGACTGGAACCGCATCAGGGGTTATCTGCAATTCTTGACATGGCATCATTGTTGGAGACTGCATGTTTCAGATTTGATATGGAAGATCTTACGCACCTTGAAGATTCGACCATTTTTGATTTCAAGACTTATATGATTCATGGTCCTGATCCATTACCATTTTGTACGCCAAGAGAATATGATCTTACTAAAGCACCAGAAAGTTATCAGGAAGCAATGAGACGGAAGGACAAGGATGTTTGGATGGCAGCTATGAAAAAGGAGGTGCAGAGTTTGAAGGATCAGGGAGTGTTTATACTGGCCTTCTTCTACATGGAAAGAAAGCACTGGGTGTTCAATGGGTATTTGCCTATAAATACAACCCTGATGGATCAATTATTCAAGAGAAGGAAAAGGCACGCTTGGTGGCACAGGGATTTAGCCAACGACCGGAGGACTATGGATCAACTTACGCTCCGGTGGCAAAGATGGCGAGTATTCAAATTTCTCTTGCATACATGGCTATGCATGATCTTGAAATTTTTTCATTTGATGTCAAGACCGCCTTCTTGAATGCGCCTTACCCACGAGTTATACTGTAAGCAAATTCCAGGCTTTCCAGACAAAGATCCCAAGAAGGTCAACAGACTTCTTCAAGCAATATATGGCTTAAAACAAGCATCGAGAGAATGGTACACATTACTGAGGACTGTGTTGGAGAGTATAGGATTGGTCAGGTGTGAGGTGGATCACGCAGTATTTTTTGGACGATTCTCTTCCCCGCCACATGAAACGATTCCAGCATTGGACGACAGAACAGATCTTTTCATACTCATATGCGTCCATGTGGATGATGGACTGAATGTGACAAATTTGAAGCCATTGTATGACTGGATCATCACGGAGATGAACAAACATTTTACGGTTATTGATTCCGGTGCATCCTCTTTATACTTGAGCATTAGAATCGACAGAGACAGAACACAACGGAAACTGTGGCTCTCACAAAAGGGTTACATCTTGGATCTGTTGACAACCTATCATCTCTTGGATGCAGCGCCTCTATCATTACCGCTGACGAGTAACTTAGACAACTTGCCAGAACCACCAGTTAATGCGCTGCCTGATATTGGAGAAAATGATATCAAGATTCACTATCAACGACTGGTTGGATCTATCTTATACCTTAGTCTTTGCACACGTCCCGACCTTGCCTTCACTGCGATGACTCTTGGCCAGTATAATGCATTGCCAACTCAGGCTCATCTCTTGGCCGCTAAGTGTGTGTTGAGATACATCTCAGGTACACAACATTATGCCCTGGAATATAATTTTTCATGTCTAACATCTGATACTCCATCATGGTTATTGCTTCCAGCAGACTTTGGAGCAGTGGATGCCGATTGGGCATCAGATTCTACAATGCGGAAGAGTGTTATGGGCTATGCATTTTTCATGTATTTGAGTCTCATTTCTTGGTCCTCAGTGAAACAACGAACGGTTGCATTATCGTCTACAGAAGCAGAGTACATGGCTCTGTCGCATGCTATGCATGAAGCACTATCGATTTGCTACTTGCTCACAGCACTGGATTTACCAATTCCTAAACCATTTCCAATATTCTGTGATAACAAGAGTGCTTTGGACATTGCAAATTCTGACTCCATCATGTCTAGATCAAAACACATAGATATTCGCTATCATTTTATTTGAGAGCATCTCTGTACGGGATCATTTAAGACTTCGTGGATATCAACATCAGAAATGATTGCAGACATTCTTACAAAACTGTTACTGAAAGACCTTCACAATAAATTCACATCTTTGCTTGGCCTGGTCATTCGTCTATAAATTTTTTTTTTCTCATGTGTTCACTTCTTTGCTGATGGAGTTGTGTTGACTGAAATAGTCTATTATGGTCAGCTTGGATGTGATCACATGATCTTTGTATCAACTTTGCATTGACGTGTATTATAGCCTCAGTTGCTTTCTACTACCATAGACAGGCTCTGAGGCTGTAAGTACACATTTTTACCTTCATTGATTGGTACATATCTGATAGTCTGTAACTTAGCTACTTCACACTATCCTTAGGTATGAAAACAAGTTGCTTTCTACTACTATAGACAGGCTCTGAGGCTCTACTTCATGCTATCCTTAGTCCTAAGCTGTCCGATACGTCCAACAGCAGTAAAGTAAAAAAGGAGTGAAAGAGGGAAGAGATGAGGAGTCCCCTGACAATGAAGCTGAACAAAAGGACAGGAAAAACTGATAACAAGATACAACAATGTACATCAGGAGTTTGGAGAACTAGCAACTATAGAGAGGGAAGCCCATAATCTATTGTGCCAGATTTAAGAACCCACAATATAGTTAAAAAGACCATGAGACAGCCTATGAGATAGTCAAAAGAATCCTCAGTGTACTGTCAAGATAAGGAGTGAAAGAAGGAAGAAATGAGGAGTCCCCTGACATTATAGAAGTCATCCTTCCTCAGACTAGGAGAGGGCTGAAGGCACTTCACCTTCTAATATCTCAGCCAGGGTGAAGGAATGGTCAGGACACCCAGGTACTCCAGGAAATGCTGGTTCCCAAGCCTCATTCTCTCTTAAGAAGTCAGCAGCAATGTCCTGTTCTTTGCACTGCTTCTTGAAGCAAGTGCTTTGCCTCTTCCTCATCATGCATTGCACTTGAGCTCCTGATACCAGTGGAGAGGTAAGTCCTTCCCATAGGGGTCAATATGGCAGTCTGCCTGCACATACTTACGAGGCTCATGAGCCTCCTCAACTACATCACTCATCAAGTAGTGAGACAAGCAGTATTCTACCTTGTTGAGTTCACTTTTAACATAGGTGATGTTAAACTGATATCTCAACATGTAGTCAATTCACTACTGCTGATGCAGCAACAAGTTCATCTGAGTTTTAAAGAACTCAAGCACTTTGTGGTTAGTAATAATATGGATGGGATACCCCATCAGCTTATCTTCCCACTTGAGGAGAGCCTTGAGTATTGCTAGGGTTTTCAGCTTGTGCACAGCATAGTTTTGCTGGGTGGTTATAAACTTTTTCAACATAAACCCTGCTGGGCAGCATGTCTGCCAGCTGTTTCCTTGGCCACACATCGCTCTGGCACCCATCTTAGATGTGTCACATATGAGCCAGATAGGCTCATCCCATCTTGGGTCAATAGGTCAAATGACTGAGGTCTTAGTGCATATATGCTTCACTATTTTGAAGCACCACTGATGCAGCAAGCACCAGCTGAACAGTGACTCATTCTGCATCATAGCCATGAGTGGTCCAGTGTACACTATAACATCAGGCAGAAAGCTCAATATATAATTGACAAGGCCAACAAATCTTTGGATGTCATTGTAATTTTGTGGCATTCACTACTTGTCAATGAATTACTTAACTCTGTCAATGAGGACAGGACACATGATGTTGGAACAGAGGAGGAAACTGAAAAGGATATTTATGAGGCAGTTGTCAAACATTGCAAGGCTGAACAAAAGAGAGAAATGAATGGTGATGATGCCTTGGATGATAACCTCTCCTCAGTTATGTCTTTGACATTGACTAGCCATATGCCCAGCAGTTAGAAGGAATTCTCTTGACTTTGGACACCAAACACGGCTCCAAGAAGTTCAGTCTCTTTGACCTACCACTCTTCCAGAGTTTTTTGCCTTCAATAATGTCTAGATAATTCTACATAACAAAAACTAGCCATTTATATGTATATCAATGGAAAATAAGCCTCAGAAATGATTCTATAACAACCCCTTTCATAACCCATACTTTTTGGCTTCCACGGAGGGGCCAGGGGTTATAAGAGGTTTGACTGTAGTTTGATGGGAAGTTGATTTCAGAGTCGAGATCTTGCCCCAGCCGAACACTGCCCCCATCGGCTACCTCCCTGTGATCGGCCACCTCGTTGCCTTCTGGTCGTCGTCATTACATGTTGTTGGGTTCTTTTGAGGTAAGGCTCTCCACGTCTACATTTTTCAGCATTGTTTAAAGAGTATATTGTGAGCCTTAGCTACATCTTTGTCTGCCTCAGCTGGAGGCAGACGTATCAACGTATCTTTCTCCTGTTCTTCCTTGATAATCACAATAACTCAACAAAATCAGAGTCTACATCCTCCACAAGAACCTCTCTGTCCCCGTGACGGCCAAATTCCGTGTATTCCCAGACATGGACATGGAAAAGACGACAGTGGAGTATGCGAAAATGCTCGAGCGTGCAGGCGCACAGATTATAACTTGTCACGGACGCACGCCCGAACAGAGAGGACAGAACACCGTGAGTTCCCCTTTCCCCTCCCCGCACACAAAGACACGGTAACACGGACACAAGGGTCTCGCATCCTATGCACACATCGCCACCGTCAAACGCGCCGTCTCCATCCCCATCTTTGCAAATGGCAACGTCCTCTTCACAGCCGACATACAGTGACGTCTCAACGAGACAGGCGCAGACGGCGTCATATCTGCCGAGGGGTTATTGTACAACCCTTCCTTGTTCTGCAGCCTTTCCTCTTCCACCTCCAATCCCACTTTCACTTCCACCTCGCCCTCATCATCGATCTCCACCTCCACATCCATCACTCGACAAAAACAACATGAACTCGACACCCCCGTGACAGTCGCTACCTTCGCACTCGAATCCCTCTCCATCGTCCGCTCGCAGCGCACGCGCACGTCCCCCTCCGCCGTCAAGGGCTACCTCTTCAAAATCCTTTGACCCGTGCCGGAGAGGTACCACGATCTCCGAGAGCAGATCGGGAAGGTGCGAGTCGATGTGCCACGGCGCCTGAAAGTGCACAAGGAAGAAGACAAGGAAGATCAGGAGGGGGAGGGGAGCTGGACGTGGCTGGATGCGTATGCGTGGATTGTTGAGAGAGACCTGACGATGATATACGGACTATGACAGAGGATTGTAAGATAGCCCTTGAGGAGCTCGTGAGGATGGACGAGAAGACGGGATTGGACGTGTTGCTCTGGTGGATTGCGCAGCCTTATTTGAGGTCTCTGCTCGTGCCTGTGGTGGGGAAGAAGGGAAAAGGTTTGTCGTCGATCCTTGGTCTTTGCATCACTGACCTTCTTCTTAGAACTCGCTTCAGAGACGAGGAAGGAGAAAGCTGTTGCATGATTCAACGAACTCGAACTCGCCTGACCCAGGTCTACCTCCTTAAACAGTCATATTGCCCAACTAATCTTACACATAATATGTATCTAGGTTGTGTTCCCGTGAAACGATCCCGCCCGTTTGCAAAATTGTTGCGAGGCAGTGACCTGGTGTTGTGTAGGTCGGAGGTTATAGGTGTGGGTAAGAGTGATCAGTAGGTGACCGAGGACCTGGAGAGACTGTGAGAGTAACAAAAAGGATCGGCTTACACGGCAGGGAGAGTCTCCAAGCTCTCCGTGGCATACGTGTCCACGCCGGAGCTCTCTTTCTCCGTATCAGATGCAGGTTCTAAAAAAAATGCCGTACAATCACCAAGGACCAAGGATCAAGGGAATACCTTTTCCTTTCTTCACCCCAGACACAGGCAAAAGCACAGACGAAGTCCTAAAATACAGTTGAGAATTTCACCACGAGAAGATATCTATATCCGTATCAGCTGCGGGGTCTAAAAAAATGCCGTACAATCACCAAGGACCAAGGATCAAGGGAATACGTTTTCCTTTCTTCATCCCAGACACAAGCAAAAGCACAACGAATCCCTAAAATACAGCTGAGAATCTCACCACGAGAAGATATCTATATCCGTATCAGCTGCGGGTTCTACAAAAATGCCGTACAATCACCAAGGACCAAGGATCCAGGGAATACCTTTTCCTTTCTTCACCTCAGACACAGGCAAAAGCACAGATGAAGTCCTAAAATACAGAGAATCTGACCACGAGAAGATATCTTTCTCCGTATCAGACGCGGGTTCTAAAAAAATGTCGTACAATCACCAAGGACCAAGGATCAAGGGAATACCTCTTCGCCCCAGACACAAGCAAAAGCACAGACGAAATCCTAAAATACAGCTGAAAATCTCACCACGATCCAGGATAAGCCTCGCATGCATCTGGCCGCGGTTGATGCTGGTCTCGGGCGGACATAATGTTCTCAAGACAGTAATTTAACGGGCATGATGGTGAGGTATCATGAGAGAACTTCTTTTCAAGTATCTCCGCGGGGGAGAATGGAAATTGACCATGATATTACTTAGCACTCTCGGGAGGAATTTGTGTTCGGAAGGGGCTTAGTGGTGGTGGAGCCTTGTCGTGAAATTGTATTCGCTATACGTTTTAGGGGACCTCAAATGTATTCCTATAAGTAGAAGGTTTAAAGAAGCCGATATGCTTGAAAAGGAATCTCTCCGATGAATCCGATGCAAGTGAAAAAGAGGATTTGAATGTGCAGAAGGCAGAACCTTCAGTCTGCTTGTCAATGATCAGAAGAACTTGTAGAATTACTTTGTGACTCTCAGTGCAATGAAGATGGAATCAATCTTCAGGCTTGAGTGGAATCACTGGCTCTCAAAATTGGAAGATTCGAGAGTGAATTGGCCCGCGGCAGACGAGGTGTATTTACATTTGATTCTGTTAAAATATTTCTGAGGTATCACTCACATCGGGAAATCGCAGAAAATTCTTGAGAAACACTTGTTAGAAACAGGTCATGGTGACTTCTCACAAATGGAGTCGTCACGTAGCAAACCCATGATGATCGAAATACATTGCCTTATCCGAAACTCCATCGCAAGGGAAAATCAAGAAGGTAGAGTAATGATGATCTGGTCCATGACTTAAAAGGGGCCACAAATTTCGTTGCGGACCACCGCGAAACTCTTCCCTCAAATCTTTCCACTATGCAATTTAAGAGTCTTTTTGTCTTGGCCTCCCTTCCTGTCCTCTTATTTGCTCAGACCACCCCTGCTGAATTTGAGAACGAGATCAATAATCTTCTTGTACCGGTCGCGGACGCCGAAGTTGCTGCAGTCGATGCCTTCCCCATCAATGGTGGCACGCTCGATGAGGCTATGGTAGGTCTTATCTTCTAAGGCTGCATAGATAGTTACACAAGCTCCTGTCTTGATATAGGCCGTTCACAATGCTACAGTTAACCTGATCAACATTGTAGTACTTGGTTGCAAGTAGTACTGATAGTTCTGGGGCTTTCTTGAAGTCTTAGAAAGTGACCTCTAATCCACATTGTAGTACTTGGTTGCAAGTAGTACTGATAGTTCTGGGGCTTTCTTGAAGTCTTAGAAAGTGACCTCTAATCCACACTGGTGCTTGATGATAAAAACTTGATGTATTGGGTGCTTCACAGAATATCAAATATCCTGATGGGCAGAAGAAGGTTCTCAATAAACTCCAGCCTAAGCAGTTCACTCCCTGGGAACCACCGAGCCTTTGTCTACCAATAGACTTCCAATGAGAGGTGTTCAATAAACTCTAGCCTAAGTGATTCACTCCCTGGGAACCACCGAGCCTTTGCCTATCAATTGCCTTCCAATGAGAGGTGTTCAATAAACTCTAGCCTAAGTGATTCACTCCCTGGGAACCACCGAGCCTTTGCCTATCAATTGCCTGTTTATTCTCTACTAAACTTGGGCTATTTATACTGTTTTTCTGGTGCACAGACCACTATCTACACATGACTCTTTTGTTGTATTCTCTACTAAACTTGGGCTATTTATACTGTTTTTCTGGTGCACAGACCACTATCTACACATGACTCTTTTGTTGTCAACTCCCCAGCCTCCAGAACATATTTGATAGTCCAATTTCCCTTTTGGGAGGCATGTTTCGGTGCCACCAGTTCCACCATTCAACTTCTTGTTCCATCATTCCTCTGGATGTCTCTGATTGCCACTTCCCCATTTGCTTCAGCTCCATTTAGCACGATCCCATTCATAGATCCTTCTTTCCCCTTTTAGCGCTTCCCTGCATTCCATGCTTCTTTTGACATCCCTCCATGCTTCTTTTCCTTTCCCCTTTCAGTCATGACAAATTGGGCATTGTCAGATCTGATCTTGATCTAGATCATCACAAATTGATCCCATTTCGTCACTTCTGCCAGCTCCCATGCTTCCCCTCCCCATTACAGTGGTTGGACTATTGTTGTGTTGATAGCTTGAGCTGGTCCCTGCCCTTTGTTCTGTACTGTCTGTGTATTTATTGGGGTGTTTTTGGAGATATAATTTGTTGAGACTGCTACCAGGAGGCTTACAGTTTTCAGCCTTATGATTAAATGTTTATTTTGACTTCTGGTGCATGTTGTGTCCCTGACTGCTGGTACAGCGTCGTATCAACATCATTGTTACTCTCACGAGTGACATCAACGTTGGTGACTATCTTGATATATGCCTTCCTTGATCCTCATGATTATTTGGTAAAAGACTGCCAGTTGTCCTTTGTCCGATACCGATTCCTCTACTATCCTTGATCTCATTGAAGCTCAGGGTCCCAATATACAGGCGGTATTCACGGGTTTAACCACACGAGAGCCGGGCTTTGAAGCCGTAGGAGCGGTCCCCATTATTCTGCAGGACCTTACAATTCTGAAAACAACCGCCGACACATTTGCAGATGCACTTGCAAGCTGCTTCGCGGTATGTCCTTGCTGAGTCTTTTTGCACAAAAAACTGACGCCAAGCAGTCTAGCGTCGTCCCTGGAGTTGAGGCATTCAAGTCCGGGTTTGATGCTGGATTTGCCGCTACTATTGCTGTTTTCCAATGAATACACGTTTTAAATGAGAACTGTAACATCTGTAGCTATCATAAGTGAAATAAAGAGTCTATCCTCATGTTGAATGGACAGTATATTTTAATGTAGTGTGAGATTCAGCGGTTGGTGAGTAAATTGATAAATGAGCAGTCAATATTGTTGACTGATACAGATAGAAGTGAGTTCATTGGTATGACCAGACACCTAGATTAATACGTTGAAAGTCTTTTAATCCTCAGAAACCTATAAACGGAACTCTATTTGTATGTACCTAGATTAATACATCGTAAGTCTTTATCTATGTATGAAGGTATCAGTATAAATGAGCGTAAGGAAGTCTATGAACAACACACCCTCAGGAACGTATAAACGGAACTGAGGCTGCTGCTGCTGCAATTGTGCCACTCAGGCATGGCCATGGCACTGCGTCCATGGTGCTCCTCTGTGTCATCACACTTATCACACTTGTGACACTCTAACAAATATGATGTACCCCTCATGGTTAGTTGCAAAGTGTAAAAGTAGACTGGGTATGCATGGGGAATAATGTTGTTCATTTTTACTGTCATGTGATTCATCCTGCTGGTGCTGAAAGGTATTTCCATTGGAAAAAGTGTATGTAAAAGAAACATGTTATACCAGTTCCCATGTGCCAATTTCAAAAAGTCTTTGAACAAAGCAAAGTGCTTTTTTCTATAATTGGTACATGGAAAGTGGTATAATGTTTCTTTTACACTTTTTCAGATAGTCTGTAAAGATACTCACATAAGCAGTATACTGGGCAAGCATGGGAATAATGTCTTCAATTTTTGCCATCATATGATACATCTTGTTTGTCTGTACAGTTTTTCATGTAAGCAGTAGATGGGAATACTGTCCTTGCTTTTTACCATTATGTGATCTATCCTGTTCATCTGTACAGATGCTCACCATAAGCAGTAGACTAAGTAAGTGTGGGTAATAATGTCTTTTGGCAAGATGCATTAGCTTCATGTACATATCAACCTATTGCATGCTGAGTTAGCTGTTCTGGTTATCAAAGATTAGAAAGTTAATTCTTAGGACAGGGATATGTTTTTCTCAGATCAAGGTTAGCTAGTTAATGTTTTAGACAGAAACTGCTTAAAATTTGTCAGTTCTTAATATCCAAGAAGCTTGCATTTATATAAAGTTGATGCTCTGACTGGTTACATCACAACTTGTCTCTGCTTATTGCTGGTGATAGTGTAGGACTGTGTCCTCACTTAAGCAACCTCTCAGCCAGACAATAGAAGCTCGCTATATTCTTGATTGAGTCTGAAGCAAAAAAACGTACGTACGTAGACACAGAAAGATGAGAAGAAAAACTAAAAGGAAGTAAAGTTCAAATGATTGGATGGTGGATATAAAGGAGATGGAAACAGAAGCGGTAGCATAGTCATACTCATAGTAATTGTAGAGATTACACCCTCCCCCTCCCAAAAGAAATAGTCACAAGTAAGAAGTTAAAGGTAGTATCATAGTTAGTAAAAATAAAAACTGCTCATACAAGTGCATTCAAAATCCAGTGGGAAAAGCTACTAGTAGCAGGAACATAGTGAAAAAAGAACTGATCACATTGATTCCATATCATTTCCTGCCAACCAAACATTGAGAGCTTTGTTGTTTGTGAGTTGGTTGCCCAATTTCCATTTGTTGTGTTCAGGTCTGTAGCTGTAAAAATGAACCAGATATTGCCACCCCCTTTCCTGCTTTTAAGATTTAATAATCTTGTCTACAAAATGTTTTTTCAAACCTGTGTCTGATGTGAATTCTCATGAAGAGAAAAGATTAGCATCATTCTTAATATAGAATAGCAATTTTGAAGTGTGATATTTTCTATACATGTTAGGATCATTAAGTCAGAACACTATGATGTTTGAAGACTTTAAATATACATTGATTACAACAAAGGGGCCATTGTATCATGGCATTAGCTTTGCTACTCTTTTTTGTCCTTTTTTTTTGTACAACTTCTATTTATCCTTCGTACAGACAAGCACTCTGTCCCCAATTTGGAATTCAAAATTGTCTTGTTGCATCCTGTTTGTCTGTGCTGCCTGTTGAATTTTGGCCTGCTACAAATTATTCTGCACTGCTACCATGTCAGACTGAAGTTGTTAAAGTACTATACAGGCTACTTCTTCTTCTCATATCATCACCACCACATGAGGTAGTAATGAAAGAATTATTTGAGAGCTATGGCCCAATTGTAACTGAAAAGATGAGAACTCTGTAGATTTATTCAATATATTCATTATTAAATCTTGTCCTGGACAGCACACATGCCTACCTCTTCTGATTCTGGTCAATGTGAAAGTGCAAGGTGAATAATTGTTTTATTAGACCTCTCACTTACCCCATCTGTTTTCAGATGATATGCCATCAACATCTTCAGTTTGATATCTATCAACTTCATTAGGTGTTTCCAAAAATGTGATACAAACAATTTATCCTGGTCTGACATAATGTCAAGTGGCAGACTATTCTTGTAAAACTAGTGTTTGAAAAAGAGTTCAGCAAGTTGAGAAGCTGTAAGGTCTGTCCTTGTAGGAATAATCCTGACATCTGAGTGCAGTCTGTTGATAATAGTTAATATACAATTATAACCATTCTCTTCTGGCAGCAAACCAACAAAATACATTGCTATGGAGTCACTTCTGCCATCTGAGACAGACAAAGGATGCAGTAGACCTATAGGTTTTACAAAAGAAGATTTATAATATTGATATTTTAAGCAATCTGAAATATATTCTTTCTTAAGATCACAATACATTTTTGGCAAATAATAGAATTATTTCAATACATTATATGTCTTTTTAAACCTAAAATTACTCAATGAGTTATGTGCTATTCAAAAAATATACTTGCATATGTTCTCTACATGTAGTACTAACAACTGGGAACCCAAAAACCAAAGACCATTTTGTTCTACCAAGGAATCTATGCTACAGACAGCTGACATCAAATTCTGACACTAAGAATTAGTTTTATATCCCTTCTTCAACATGTTGACCATGTCTTCACTTATTGTAACAGATAAAAACGATATTGTTGCACCAACCAACTTGCTTTCCACCTTTTCATGCACAAGCAAACAGTGACTTCACACTTACCAGTAATATTGCACCAATATATTTAAAGACAAGATTGTCATTGTGCATGGTTTTTAACAACATATGTGCTGTTTCAACTGCTGGAGTTGTATTTGGAAAGTCATATAACAACTGTGAGAGCACATTGGCAACTATATTATCTTCTCCTTTAATATACACTATTTGCAATCAAACTGTGGCAGGAATTTCATTCACCTAGCTTGTCTTCAGAAAAGATCCTGTTTGATATTAAAATTCAACAAGGTCTTATAGTTTGTGAAAATTACAAATTGTGTTCCAAACAAATCTGCACACTATTTCTTTAATGCTTGCACAATTGCAAGCAGTTCTTTTTTATGTACAAGATGATTTAATTCTGCTTCTTTGAACATTTGACTTTCAAAGTCTACAGGACCTGCAGTCTTCCATATTGCACCAAAGAACAAAACTGCTCCTGAACAAAAATCACTAGCATTGGTAGTGACAAAGATAGTTTTTGTTTGGTCTTTATAGTTTATTGTAATTAAACAATTACGTCCCACTACCAACTCTGTTATTATGTTAAATTTCCATTGATGTGTAGTTAGTTTATAAAGAACATCTGTATATTCAGCAAGTTTTGGAAAAAAGGCAGAAATGTATCTTATAAGACTCAGGAATAAACAAATGTTTTTTGCAGAATGGAGAGTTGATCACATCAGTATATACTCAACTTTTTTTATATCCCCTTCAAGAAATATAGTGCCTGAGGAATTCAATGCTTATTTGGTACAAATAAGACTTCTTTATATTTATAAACATTCAAGTATCTTGCAATGCTTGCAACACTTGCTGCACATTTTTATGGTGTTCTTCCACTGTTTCCAATCAAATCATTATGTTGTCAAGATATACATGACAAAACTTTTCAATGTATTTGTAAAGAGCTGCTATCACTTGCTGTTGTTGTATTGTGGGTGTGTTCTCTAATCTTATCAGCATTACTAACTACTTATATAACTCATATGGTATCAATACTGCTGTCAACAGCATATAATCTAGATGCATTAGCATTTGTAAAATCTAGGATTACAAATATTTTTTCTTTTGCACAATTATATAATATTTTCTCCATGCACAGAATAAAATAATTATCAGATACAATTATCACATTTAAAGCATAATAGTTATTTACTCATCAAGGTAAAGCAGTTGAGTTAGCTTTTGGTATTAAGAAAGCTAGTAAGGCAAACTGAGATGACAAAGAATAAATATAGCTAGTAGTTAAATGTTTGTCAATCAGAATTTTTTATGCCTCTCAATACTTTTGTGAATATTAATAAGAATATGTCTTTATTATATAATTTATGTTTTTTAACCTAATCTCTGCTAACACATCCTGTGGCAATTTAAAGACATTAGCAATAAATTGAAAAATGTCTTTAAATTCTGACTTCATCTTTGGTTAAATATTTGTCAATCAGAATTTTTTATGCCTCTCAATACTTTTGTGAATATTAATAAGAATATGTTTTTATTATATAATTTATGTTTTTTAATCTAATCTCTGCTAACACATCCTGTGGCAGTTTAAAGACATTAGCAATAAATTGAAAAATGTCTTTAAATTCTGACTTCATCTTTTGATTTTACAAAAGCAATGTTGCTTTTAATGCCAATTGCTTAATATGCTGATGCATAGCTGCTATTATATTTATATCTAAAATCTTTTCAAATATTTCCAATTATTCTATCCATTTCAGTTGCAATGTATATACTATTTTGAGTTCTTTTACTATTTTCTTATGCTTTTGAAGCATTTGATAGAACTTTTGTCTCATCAGTACAAATTTATGTAGACTTTTGGCTACAAGCTTTATTGGATTCAATAAATTATATTGATTTCATTTGTCAATTGCTATACCGTCCTCATAGTCAATCACTACTTTATTTACTTTTAAAAACAGTAGTCTAAGAATGACAAGAAAACACAAATTTGGAATAACAACAGCATGCACAGTTATAGAAGTCCAATCTCAATTTACAGAGAATACAGTTAATTTATAATATTTAAACAACATTGCTGGGACTTTCTCTTTGTTACTTTCAAAGACGACATCAATTGTAAGAGATTTATTTAAGTAAAATTGTTGAAAGTCCAGTCTTTCTGGTCAGTCTACATCAATCAAAACAATATATGAGCTATCATCAAGCAATATTGGTACAATAATTAGAAAATCAGCTTTTGGCTCCATCAGAGTGTCTTTCCACACTAAATGTGGCATAGACAATAGAATGTCACTTACATTGAAGTCCATGTCATCTTTTGCGTCTTTAATGTGAGTGCTTTTAATAGGAGACTGTAGTAACACAGCAGCAATAGTGACAGTATACAAAACTACAGCAACAGAAGCAGTAACTGATGTAGATGCAGTCTGTAGTTTAGATGCATGTTTGACATGAAACAAAAGGACAACAGCAATAGAAACAACTGCTATTGTCTTTTAGAAGACACTTTTTTTCAATAGTCAAAGAAGAGAAACAGACACTCTTTTCTGTAGAAGATGTACTTTCTGAAGCACAAGTATTGATCTTGGTTGAAGACAATAGTGATTTTTTAGACTGTCTGAAAACTTCATCAGCAATCTCTCAGATGCATTTCTCAATTTGATGTTGGGCTTTATTGATAAGTCAAATACTATTAAGCCATTTATAGAAGTTGATTGTAGCATCAAGCTTACGTTTAAAATAAATAATGAAAAGGATGAAATCAAGTTTTGCTTTAATTTGTGTGTAGAGTTTATAGAGTTCAAAATATGACAATGTGTCTAATAATAAGAAATTCTGTTTTTGCAGATATAAGGCAAAATCTCAGAACATTTGTTTTTTATAGTTGAAATTTGCAGAAAGAATATAGATTGGGACTTTTGGTTTCCAATCTGATGGCAAGTACTTTGAATGAATCTCTTTCATGAATGCTGTAAACAATAATTTAACAATGTGGCCATGTTGACCTGCAATTCAATCCTGCATCCTATAATTTTCAATTCTTACTAATTATAAGAATAACCTTTAAAGGCTGTGGCTCAGTCATATAGCTGGCAGAGGGAGATCCAAAGTATATTAGAATATATACTGAGAATATCATAATAACTACTCATTTGGCAGAGGAAGATCTAAAGAGAACAAGTTTAAGGATTTTTTATGCCAGGTTGGACACTTCTAAGGCCTCTGAAGCATGAAAAACAACTGTACAGTACAACAAAACCTTAAAAACTCAAAAATTGCATATACAAATAGTTGCACAAATAAGGAGCAAACTTTGGCAAACTCTGGCTTATGTAAGCAATCTGGAAGCAGTGCTGAGAGGCCCACACTTGTCTGAATGGTAGTTAAAGAACTAGAGCATCTTAAGGGCTGAGAATAATACTAACAAATAGTATTGAAAGAATAGAAACAATAAAATAAGATAATGTCAGAAAAAATAAGACAATGAATGAAAGGGGAGTGAAAAGATAAAGAGTGAAGGAAGAAAGAAATGAGGAGTCCCCTGACACTAATAAGCAATGCACTTAATCATTATCCTTTATCTCTTTAATGTTAAAAAAATCCAGACAGGCCATTTCATAGTTTTTAGCTATTTTCAATATCAAATTTTCCTCTGTTAATACAAGTAGTTTCATATACTGATTCCTGACCATTATTTGCTTTGGTCCATTCTCAATATTGGCAGATATTTTATAATAAACAGGAGATGATGATAAGGAACTGTTAGAAAATAGCAATTATTTATACAAAGAGTAAGAAAGCGTTGAGGCAGTCTCCTGATTTTGAGCCATGCCATGCCTGGACAATAGCTCTGTAGTAGTCAGTGTTAGTATAAGGGATGAATCAATCGAGGATTCTTTTGTTTGCATGCATTTTTGCATGCTGGCCAAACAGTGGTTGTAAGCAATATATAAGGCAATTTGGCAATATAAAACGATATATGAGGCAGTATGGCAATATAAAATGATAACATAGTAGTTTAATGAGCTCAATGCATTTAAAATCCAGACTATATGCTCTTTATTTTTTCTTAACATTTGTGAGAACTAGCCTGGCCTAAGTATGATGATTTAAGAGGCATTCAGGATCATTCAACTCAATGAATAACTAATCCATTGACAATAGCAAGGAATTGAAGGTATTGTCAAAAAGGTGTAGGACTGTATCTTCATTTAAACAACCTCTCAGCCAGACAATAGAAGCTTGCTATATTATCAAGTAAATCTGAAGCAAAAAAACATCTGCATGTAGACACAGAAAGATGAGAAGAAAAATTAAAAGGAAGTAAAGTTTAAATGATCAGATGGCAGATATAAAGGAGATAAAAACAAAAGCAAAGGCAAATTAAATACAACAACCATCAATATTAGTAATATAGTTGTACTTGTAGTAATTGTAAAAATTACAGCTACAAGGTATTTCTATTGCAAAAAGTATAAAAGAATTATATTATATTATCTGAATTTCACTAACCTGTCTCTGAACTAGAAATTGTAAATTTTTAATTGTTGCTGGCAAAAATAGCATTTGAAATCAACTTCAAATAAGAAGATTTTTTATATTTCATTTCTTTGTCTTATAAGAATTTGATAAGTAAAAGAGCTGACATTGTAATCAAGTGTAAAATTCTGGAATTTATTAATGTACTGATATACAGATCACTGTATAAATTATTTCTATATAAAACTATATTATCCTATCTGCAAAGTTTGATTTTTTTATGTTTGTGACTAAGAAATTATGACATAGAGCTCCTTCCAACCTCAGATCTATTCTGTCTCTTTCACAGTCATTATTGCTGCCACTGCCACTTTATCCATTGCTGCTATTGCCATTGCCACTTCACCTGCCTCTACTATTGTGATTGCTACTTCTAAGAACAATACCACTACTGCCATCATTTTATCTTACATTGGCAGAGGCTAGCAGCATCTGCTACTACTTCTATTCAAGTTCTTAGTATCACTGCATTTCTGCATTGGTGCATTGCCAACAGACCTTCCAAATGATCAATTCTTTGTATAAGATTGACCTCTAGAAGCTATAGCTCAGTCATACAGCTGGCAGAGAGATATCCAAAATATATTAAGGTATATACTAACAATATCTTAATAACTACTCACCTGACAGAGAAAGATCCAAAGAGAACAAATTTAGAGATTTTTTATACCAGGCAAGATAGACTCTTCTGAAGCATCTGAAGCATGGAAAACAACTGTACAGAACAATAAAACCTTAAAAAACTCAAAAATTGACTAAACTAACAATTGCATAAATAAGAGACAAATGTTAAAAGAATAGAAATAGTAAAGTAAAAGAATAATAAAAGAAATAAAAAAACAAATAAAAAGAGAGTGAAGAAATAAGGAGTGAAAAAGAAAATAAATAAGGAGTCCTCTGACAATGCTCTACTCAACTTCTTAGTACTCATATCATATCCTATCCCTGCTTTTTGCTTATAAAAAATGCTTTCCTTGTCTGAGCCATAGAGTACTGCTTGTGCTGGACTTGACATGCCATTCACACAAACTGAGTAATTTCTCTGAGACCTCACTATTGGTGCCTTAAACTTATATGACATACCTCAATATAAGCATAATAAGCATTGGTGATAATTAGAATATGCAATTAGGCTAGAAGAATATTTACAGGACTCTTGTTCTAATACTATATAAGTGTGAAAGAGCCATGGTGCTAATTTTAGGCTATGGAAAACTGCTTTAATATTATTTTAGCTTGAGAAATCTGCTTTGCTGCTGAGACTACTTATATCTAATCAGAACTGAGAATAGGCAGACTACTTAATATATATTAATGAGCTTATAGTCAGTATTGATTGGACTGAGCTACTTAGCTTGGCTATAGACATGCCTCTTCTTAGTGCTGATGGGTTTAATGCTAGCATTAATAAAATTGATTTTACAGATTCAGCTGTCAATTCTTTGTAGACATGCTGAATAAATACAGACAGGCCAAAAAATTACTTATACTATTAAAAAAAGTCTGCTATAAACTATTTATCTATATAGCACTCATAGAATTCTCAGCACTTCTAGTAGTGCAGCTATGGAACAGTGGAGGTATTGTCAGATAGAGATAATATAAATAAGCCAGTAAAAGTAGAGTGGTGTGATATGGTCAAAATATTTTTTTTATCTATTCTCTCACTATAATGGCAACAGACTTTGACTTCTATTTTTACAATAAAGACATAGCTACTACTATATTGCTTAAAATGTAAATAAAATAAAAATTTTAAAAATAAATATAAAAATAGAGAGAGATGATATTATGACCTACTTTAACTTCTTACTAGTTGAGTAACATTTATTGCTTTTTATTCTGAATATTGTTTCAAAGCCTATCTCTTAAATAGTATAATTAATTACCAATCCTATCAAAGACTTATCACATTACCTAACTATGCCTAGCATTCAGTAAATCTATTTAGAATATTGTCAATTGGACCTACTGCTTAGCATGCATCTAAACACTGATATCACTATGCCTCTGATGTTTGTATGACTCTCTTAGTTGGATATCACAGATTGTTACCTCTTCATAAGGTGCTATTTCAACCTCTACTTGAACAAGAAATAATTGTGTTGAACAAAATAAAAACAAATAGTATTCACTATATATTACATTTATAGCAAGAAAAGAATATTTTAAAGCATTCTTCATATTCAAAAGAGCATTGCAGATAGCAATGACTCATAAAAATGAGAGTTTGATATATTAGAATCTGATAAAATATGACTTGAACCTGTCAACAAAGATTCCAGACTTATAGGTACAAAAGTATTTATTGTTTATAATAAATTGATTGAAAAATAAGTCAATTATAATATGAGTGAGAAGTGGAAGAAGAAAATCTGCAGTTTATAGCAGAAAATATAATATAAGTCAGTGTAAAAAGATAATTGGTAAAGTAAAGTTTTAGAGAAAGGTAACATAAGTTTCTTTATGATCATATGACTAAGAATATAATAATTTTAATTATTATCTACATTATATAAAGTAGTAAAGATAATTATCTTGCTGAGAAAAAGTTATATAGACAGTAGTAGAAAAATAATCTGAAATAAGAAGTGTTAGAAGTCTAGATTTATAATTAGTATATTACAAAAGACAATATCGAGTATTCTAAAATATAGTTAACAATTTGTTATATATATATAAATATAAATGACATATCCTCAGTCCAATACAAATAACTAAGAGTTGTATCTGTTGAGTTCACTATACTTATCTATCAGTCTTAATATGCATAGCTTTATTGAATGCTTATTTTATAAATTCTCCTAGCTTAAACAGAGGCAAATCTATTTTTAATATAGCACTGTATACTATGAAGATTGCTTCCATATTTGTTGCCTTACTGTCTTATTTGCTACAATGAGTCTCTATATTTTAGGGCTCTTATACTGCTGGATAAATACTGTGCTTTTCTATTCAGAGTTTTTTTTACAAGATATTAACTTTATGTGTAGAAGCAAAATATCTATATTTTTGTTTTATTTATAGTATATCTTGAAGTTATGCTTCTCTCCAGTGCTTGTCATATCTGACATGTCATTCTAAAATACTTTCTATATCAGTGTTCTTTTAAATTGTCTTTTATAAATTTAAAAGACTTTGTTTAGTATGCATTTGCATTGCTTTTATCATACTCACTGTATATTTTGTATATATATATATATATATAATGATAAGTTAGATCACAAAATGTTTAATAAGCTAATACTGTCTCATGTTGCATAGCATCTATTTATTATAAGTAACTTTTCTGCATTAACTGTTTGTCTAGCTTCTGAGTAATTTAGTTATATTTTTTCTTTTCTCTTTAATATATTTGGAAACAATAATACTAACTCAATTTATTAAATCTTTTTATTTGCAAATCCTTTAATTGTCTTTTAGGAAACTCAGACACCATACTTTCTCCCATCTTATAGGACTTTGTTATTTTTCTTTTATTTTAAAGCATGTGCATTTTTATGTTATATATCACTTGTTTTTATATTTTATTTTATTTTATTTTGTTTTGCCTTATAAATTCTTTATTTTCTAGATACCAAATATATTAATTTGATTCTCTCACTTTTTAGAATTGAATAAAGTTAATTCAAATTAACAAATTGACTTGTCTATTTGTATTACTTATATATTATTTTATTATAACTACAGGATTGAACATGACTAATTTAAACCGACAGTTTAGCTTGTCTATTTATATCACCTACTTCTGATATTGTTTTGACTATATTCCTCCTGGCTCATTGATGTCAAGAGATTATACAGGTTTTTGAAGACCACCAAAATTACTCTTAGCACTATCTCAAAAGATAGAGAACATTAAAAGTGAGACAAAAAAATGAAGCTGTATCAATATATATGCAATGTTCAGTATGAGACAGCTGGGCTCTACTTCTAGGACCATGGCAGAAGGCTTTATAGAATAGTTTGATTCTACTTTTAAAATAAATAGAGATTGTTATTTTGAAAAAGAAAGTTAGATCTGATTAAAAAAGTCACAGAACTACTCATGTTGCTAAGCAAGTGCTGCTATGCACTTCTAATCTTGACAATGCTGATATATCATGTTTTAAGCCTTTCATACCACTAACTCTGCTATACTGTTGGTTGTAAGTGATATTGAGCTGTGTGTGTCACGACCCCTCCCCTCCGGGCCCACCCCGGGACACCTCCGGAACACCATCCGGGACCCTCCCTCTGACCCCACAGGACACGCCCCGCCATCACGACCGCCGACACCGCCACCATGCGCATCAAGGACTGCCATCAGCCGCCATCAGCCCCGATCAATGATCGGATCACGCGACTCGTTCCCAGCCATCACACATCACGCATCATGACTCCCCCCACGTCAATTGATCGCGCGCCCCACATGCGCGATCCCGGTATACAGTCCCTGCCCGCTACTCAATGACCCCCGGAACCCATCACAGACACCCCAGAATCCCAAGACCCAGTCCCGTAGTACTTATAGTGTAGCTCCCTGTTGTATTCGCCAGTCTTGATATTACATACACTGTTACTTTGCATTTCTTGGATTGTTGCGTGCCCTCTATTTGACTGGTACGCATTGACTGGCACGCTTGACTGGCATGCTTGGATATTCGCGTGCTCTAAGACTGGTACGCACTTTGCAACTTTAACTTACTAACTTGGTCTCGTCTTAGAACCTCCGGTTTACGACTCGACCCCCACCCGAACTCCCTCATCACCCACCATCCAAAACCCCCGGACTAAGTCCCCTCTCCCAGGATTTCCCTGTCCACGTCTTGAACCCCGGAGTCCTCGCCCCGGAGTTCCAGACACCCGAGTATCCGTGGGTCAAGTCCGCATTGTAAGGGCGATTGCTTTCCCGGAGAGCCTCCGACTCAGCGGAACCTGACATAATATCAAGACTCCCTCCTTACACCGTTCTTGATGGCTACGTATACTCACACCTACTACCCCACGGGGTACCAGACCGACCCTTACGGACGCCCAGTACCCGATCACTACTCCGCGCAGACCCCCCGCCCCGTCTATCCACCTCTCCCGTACGAACCTCAATATCTCCACCGCCACTGGGCCCCCGACCCGTCCCTCTACGACCTGGGGCCCTCAGCCAGCTGGGCCCCTCCGCCCAACTTAGCCATGGCATGACCCGTGGAGGTCCCCTCGTACCGGAGCATCCCCGGGGGCCTGCCGGAGACCCCACCTGTACCCAGTGGACCTCGCCCTATTCCCCCCAGCGAGGGCCCCTTTGCACCCACCCCCTACTACGGTTATCAGCGCCCCGTCCCCCAACCCTGAGAACCCCGAGGACCCCCCTACCCCGACTACCCCCCTCGTCATTACCCGGCCGCCGCTCCACCCGCTCGAACCCCTCCCTCGCCAATGGGACGACGACGCCTCGAGGAGTATGAACGGCAACGGGACGAGATACTCCGCTCCCTCAGGATCTCACCGGAGGACTTCGCGCAACGGACAAGGATGCTGCTCGTGGAATTCGGACACGACGACTTCAAAGGCACTCCGGAGGAATGGGCTCACTGCCTGGTCGAATTTGGGGATCGCCTCACGCGAGGAGAACTCCCGGAGCAAACCATGGTAAAGTATAGGCACAATACGATCCTCCGGGAAGAATTACAGCAACTGCTCGACGAAGTCCACGCGTCCCCCTCCCCTCGGCCCCTCAACGACCCCGCGGACCCAGGTCGCTCAATTCACATTCGACGGGAGCCCCCGGAACCGGCCCCAGCAGCCCCGGCAGCCCCCACGGTCCCCACTCCGGAGCAACGACAACGGGAAGAACGACAAAACGCCTCAGCCATGTTGCGGTCCCTCAACCCGGCTGGAGGCCTCTTCGATCAACCCGCAGCCCGCACGGTAGGCTTGTTAACTCACTGCAGGGCTAACTCCGTTCCTAGTACCTTTGAGACCTGGGGACAGCCCCAAAGACCCCTGGAACCCCTTCCGTGAACAGACAACGCCCGACCCCTGGCCCCGGCGAACCCCGGCAGACCCCGCGCGGACACCCCTAGCACGGACGACACACTGTGCTATATCGACGAGCTTACGCATGGCAACAACGAACCACGTCCCGCGCCCGCACCCGTCCCAGTACCGCCCCCTACGTCAGCCCCGGTCCCTCCAGAACGCAACTTCCGCCACAATCTGCCACCCCACTTCGACCTACAAAACCCCCCGCGACCCCTGATGCAAACACGACCCTCCCGAGTTGAACGTCCCCGCGCAACCCAGCACCCGACCCCCCTCCGCCCGACCCAACACCGCCGAACCCTCCCCGACCACCTCCGCCACCCCCAGCCGAACCTCGAGGACGACCCCCAGGCCCTCCTCCTCCGCCACCCCCCGTGTGGAGACCCGGGCCTCCTCCTGGCAGGAACGAGCCTCCCTGGGACAACGGGCCTCCCGGGCGTGGACCCCCAGGTGAGCCACCCAGAGGAGGTCCTCCCGGCGGGTGGGGCCCCGCCCTTGGTGCTTTTCCTCCTCAAGGAGGGGGGGGAATCATTACTACTACTATTACCCTCCCGGCGGGTGGGGCCCCGCCCTTGGTGCTTTTCCTCCTCAAGGAGGGGGGGGTAATCATTACTACTACTATTACAATGCTGGCCCTCCTCCCCGCAACGCTGCCGGACCGGACGACGCTCGCGACGCCCTCGCCCGCGAAGGACGATTGGACATCCAAAAGCCCGACGCTTTCACGGGCCGGGACCCCCAAAAATGGCGTACCTTCCTCACTCAGTGTCTCAATACGTTTCAGGCAAAGCCGCTCACGTTTCAGGTTGACAGCTCCCGGGTGGCCTTTGCCGCATTGTACCTTCAGGGGATCGCCTTCGATCATTACACGGCCCTCATCCAGTTCGACCCCAACAACCCGGCACTCGCCCGCTGGCAAGCCTTCGTCGACGAGTTCTCCAGGAAATTCGGGATATACGACACCGTGGCCGAGGCCGAGGACAACCTCTTCAACCTCTGGATGCGCTCGGAAGAGCGTTTCACCACCTTTATCGTACGTTTTGAGAAGGAAGCTTACGAAACAGGTTGGAACTACAGCGCCCTCCGGTACGCCCTCCGCCGCGCCCTGCCACAACGCATCAAGGACGTTGATAGGACCCCATACAGGTTAGGCGCATCAACGGCAGGCTCGGCACCGGCTCCGGAAACCTTGCCGCACTCGTTCCGAACTTAGCGCACGCGTTCTACCCATTTTAAGCCATTTCTGACGGCCGCGCACGGCAAGAAGCAGATCCAATCAATGATAGCGCCGACGGCAGCAAGAATGACAACTGACAGATGGCATCAGTCACTGACGACAGCGCTTAGCGAGAAGCTTGATGATCTATCAAAAACTGACGGACAGCTTGGCGTTTGACCTTGGCGTCTGACACCGCTTACCGTCTCGATTTGGCGCCCAACGTCGCTTAGGTCTTCTGACAGACAGAAGGGTGATGGATTGATGATTTAGCACCGCGATCTGCCGCCTGGTGGCGCCAAGGGTCTTGAATGGACGGTAGGGATCTGAAACCGTTGGAGCTACCCCTATGAAATTTTCCAGTTTACCGCACTTTGGCGATGGTTGGTCACTGGCGACGGTGAACTCCTTGTAGTATATATATTACTTACCGACTTGTACATACGGACAGCAGACGAATAGACCACAGTTTCCCCCTTACTTCAGTCTCCCTTACGCTCAAGAGCTCATTTACGCTACGGTCGGCAACGTCAAAACTCATCGGTAGTTACAGACGTTCGCCAACACTCGACATACTCGCGCCTTGCAACTACGGCAGGCATTATCGACGCTTAGAACCTCGCTAAGCTTATCGTGCTCTTGCCGCTCACCCTTGCCGTGTTCACTTACCGCATTTCCTTAGGCGCTTTACCTTAGCGCTTACCACTTGCCGACCCCGTTACCGACTTTTACCCTTTTTCACAGACGCGTTCTCTGGGACCTGCCCGGGACTCCTCAACACACTTATAGCGCGCCCAACGCACACTCTTGGTTAGGTAACACTTTAGCTACATTTGTTACTGACCAAACTTTGGGCGTCATCAAATTGGAGCCCACCGCGAGGGATCTCTAGGGCAGAATTCCGCCAGAAACCCGTCTCCAGCGTAGGCGCCGCCTGCTAGACCAGTCGGCAGAAGGCATTGCTCCTTCCCACCCATCAACTCCACAACCACCTGGTGCCTTACCGGGTCTCTCTCTAGCCCAGGAACTACAGAACGCCACTGTAGACGCTTTTCCTGATCTCTTCCCGCACTCCCTCGATTATAGTGCCGACGACCCCTTAGCGTCGCCCTTTGCCGTACCACAGTCAATCACTCCCATTACTCCGCTAACGCCTCTTTCACAACTCATTTCTCTTACCCCGTCGCCAATTTCTAGAACTCCTTCCCCACTACCGCTAACCGAACTCGCCAACACAGTCGCTATGGAACAACAAGTTCAGCGCATGCCGCCACGCAACCACTTCTCGGCACCGAAATGGGACGAGACCAAGCCACGGGAGCTCTCCCAGTATTTCAAGGAGTTGGAGTATTTATTCAGAGACTGTAACATTACCGACCACACGCAGATGAAGGAGTACGCGGCAAGATACGTATCGTACGACACGGCAGAGACTTGGACTGGTCTTTCCGAGTTTGCCGCCTTTGTCCCTGCCGCCCCGCCAGCTCCAGCTCAAGGCGCTTCGTATGAGGACTGGAAGACGGCAGTGATCCAGCTGTACCCTGGCGCCGAGGAGGCTACCCGATATACGGTAAACGAGTTACAGAAACTAGTTCAGGAATCTTTCGACAGTGGCACATCGTCGCTTGGCGCATTCTCCACGTATTACCGCACGAGTTACAGAAACTAGTTCAGGAATCTTTCGACAGTGGCACATCGTCGCTTGGCGCATTCTCCACGTATTACCGCGAGTTCCAGAAGATCGCTAGGTGGCTTCTGCAGAACGGCAAGCTCTATATTAACGAGGAGCGTCGCCTTTTCCAGCAAGGCATCCCGACTTCGCTTTGGACTCGTATTGCTCGTCGCCTAGAGATAGTTCACCAGGCTCATCACCCAGACGAGCCCTATAACGTTGCCGACGTCTTTGAAGCCGGTAAATGGGTTCTCAAGGGAACGGACACTGGCGTTGGATTGCAGCGCGCTAGGACGAGCCCACCACCTGAGCGAACTAACGGTATCATTCCCATCCCGCCTCCTGTTGCCGACTTCGTTAAGAAAGAGGAGCTCAATGCTGCTATTACCGCCGCTGTCGCTTCCGCTATGACTCGCATCGAAACCATGATTACCACCAACCTCACGGCTAATCGACCCGCTAACGTACCCGCGCCTGGCCCTTGCCACTTCTGTGGGGAAATTGGCCATACCATGACTAGAGGACGCTGCGCTACCCTCGAGAATTACGTTCGCCAAGGTAGAATTCGAAGGGCTATCGACGGCAAGATAGTCCTCACCACTGGCGCCACCATCCCCAACTACCCAGACAAGAAGTCCTTCCAGGAGCGAGTTGATGAGTGGCATAGGCGCAACCCAGGACAAATCGTTACCGGCACGCTATCTGGCAACGCTAACCCCGACCCCGAGCAGGCGACCCAACAGCAGATGATTCACGAGGTCCTACATTTCGACAGCGTTGGCGACCACCCTACTTTCTCGCGGGAAGAGCGTATCGCCAAGCTGCAGCAGGAATTAGATTCGCTAAAAAATCAGGTCTTTGATGGGGTTGAAGTTAAGCAGCCTAAACAACCTCTTAAAGGATACAAGCCAATGCCTCCCGCTAGCAAGTTACCGACACCTGCTCCTGCCGCACCTCCTGCCACTGCCCCTGCTCCTGCTTCAGAACCATCGTCGTCCGCTACCGCTCCCGAACCGCCTTTGCCGCCTCTCCATCCCTATTCAGGGATTCCCGATCGTTATCATGCTCCCGCACAACGAAACTTTGCCGCTCCCGAGAAACGTCCTGAGGGTGGCTACCGACCTACTGCGCCAATTTTCGACATCGAGAAATCGAACCACGTTTTTAACCGCATCATGAAAACCCACGTCACCTTGTCAGTAGAAGAACTTTGTAGTATTGCTCCCGACGTCCGCAACCAGGTCAAGACGGCAGTCACTCCCCGACGACCCTTGGCGACAGCCGTTGCCGAGGTTGATGAACTCGACGACGCGCTCCTGGTTTTTCCGTTACCGTCGACTCTCCCGACACTGAAGACTCTTGCCGACCCCATCGCTAACGCCACCTCTGTGGACCCAGTGGAGACCTACCTTAGGTCAGTCGACCACGGCGAACTCTTGCCGACCCCATCGCTAACGCCACCTCTGTGGACCCAGTGGAGACCTACCTTAGGTCAGTCGACCACGGCGAAGACCCAGCAATCCTTACCGTCGCCCAAGAATCGCACGCTATCCGCTCGGTAGCGCTAACCGTAGACAACAAGCACGAAGTAGAGGCAATCGTGGATAGCGGGTCTCAGATTATTTCTATGGCAGCTGAAGTCGCTAACGATCTAGGCCTCATTTACGACCCTACCGTTATACTAAATATGCAGAGCGCTAACGGTACGGTAGACAGATCCCTCGGCCTCGCCAAGAATGTGCCGTGCACCCTTGGCGACATTACGTTTTATCTTCAGATCCACATTTTACGCTCCCCGGCTTACGACTTACTACTCGGCAGACCCTTCGACGTCTTGGCGCGATCAGTCGTCAAGACAGTTACCGACGAGGAAACGACCCTCACAATTAGCGACCCCAACTCCGGAATCCGACGAACGGTGCCAACGTTCCCTAGGGGACAACGAAAAGGCGCCCGCGCTAAGCCCCCGGAGTTTACCGACCAACACGCCAACGAGCCTCCACACCGGTGTTTTCACAGACCATCGAGGAGGTGATTGGCGACGATCACGGAGATGTAGCGCTAACGCTGGAATTTGACCATTCAACTGGTCTTGTAACTGTTATGTCAACTGCTTTTCTTGACGAAGATGTTTTAACTACTTTACCTACTACCGACGCAGAGCCTTCCCAGAAAAATCAAAACATTACCGACTCTTCTCTTGCCTACTTATACCTTACCGCCTCCGAATCGTTTCAAAATATTGCGTCTACCGATACGTATCTCACTACCCTTCCCGGAGCCTCGTCTCCTGCCGTTCTTGGACTTGCCGCTCCTCAGGCTACAGTTCCCCTTTCCACATCTGTGTATAACCAAGCTAACGCTCCCAAAAGGAAAGGGGTTCAAGTTAAAAAGAAATATAAGCCAGTTGCGCTTAAAACAAAACCCATCGCTACGCACTCTCCCGAGACGTTTAGGATCGAGCGCCAAATTATTGGCGACCCTCTTGCCGCCATACCGACCTTAACACCGAATCCGCGACCCTTTCAGCCCACCGGACGTTTTACCGCGGAGCGCCAGCAGCAGTTCGCCAAGGAGCACGACACAGGATTTTTGACCAAAGATGAGTTGAATGTCCTTACCGATCTTGTCGCTAAGCAAGACAAAGCCTTCGCTGGGAGGACTCAGAACGCGGCAGCCTTCGCACAGATTTCTTCCCGCCTGTCGTAATCCCGACCATCCCTCACGTGCCTGGGAGGACTCAGAACGCGGCAGCCTTCGCACAGATTTCTTCCCGCCTGTCGTAATCCCGACCATCCCTCACGTGCCGTGGACTGAGCACAACCGACCGTTACCGCCTGGAATCGAAGCCGAGGTCTGCCAGATTATTAGGACTAAGATACAGGCTGGCGTCTACGAGCCCTCTAATAGTTCTTACCGCTCCCGTTGGTTCTGTGTTCTCAAAAAGAACGGCAATCTACGCATAGTTCACAGTCTTGAGCCGCTGAATAGAGTAACCATACGACACTCTGGCGTACCGCCTTTCCCTGACCACTTTGCCGAGTCCTTTGCCGGGCGTATTTGTGGCGCCACCCTTGATCTTTACGTTGGCTATGATGAACGCTTAATCCACCCTTCTTCCCGTGACCTCACTACGTTTCAAACTCCGTTTGGCGCCTTGCGCCTAGTCACCTTACCGATGGGCTGGACAAACTCTGTCCCCATATTTCATGACGACATCACATTCATCCTCCAACCCGAGATACCGCATAACGTCTTAAGCTTCATTGATGACGTTGGCGTCAAAGGTCCCAAAGACTGGCGACTCGTAAACGGCTTACCGGCGACCCATCCCGAGAACCACAACATTCGCTTAGCGCTATGGGAGTTTTTCCAGCTGCTCAATCGAGTTCTCCAACGTATGAAGTATAGCGGTGGTACGTTTAGCGGTCACAAACTCCTCCTTTGCGCGCCAAGGTTCAAAATACTTGGTCACATCTGCACTCCCGACGGTCGTGTTCCCGACGAATCTCGCTTAGCACTCTTGGAGCGCTGGGGTCCTTGCCGCGACTTATCTGAAGTTCGCGCCTTTCTTGGCACCGTTGGCGTTCTCAGGATATTCGTCAAAAACTTTGCCCATCGCGCACATGCCCTTAACCGACTCACCCGCGCTAACGAGCCCTTCGAATTTGGGCCAGACCAGGTCACTGCCCAACGCGACTTAGTAAAAGCTCTGCAGACGCCAAGCCCCTAGTCCCCATCGATTATACCTCTGCCGACCCTGTCGTCTTGGCGGTGGATACCTCGTACATTGCCGTTGGCTACTTCTTGTGCCAGTGCCTTAGCGACAACAGAAAACAGCGATCTTGGCGGTGGATACCTCGTACATTGCCGTTGGCTACTTCTTGTGCCAGTGCCTTAGCGACAACAGAAAACAGCGACGCTACAACCGCTTTGGGTCTATTACGCTAAACGACCGGGAGTCTCGCTACAGTCAGCCTAAGCTAGAGCTCTATGGATTGTTCAAAGCCTTCCGAGCGCTAAAGATGTATCTGATTGGCGTGCGGAACCTGATTGTCGAAGTCGACGCTAGGTACATCAAAGGCATGCTGCAGAATCCCGACATCCAGCCATCCGCTAGCATGAACCGGTGGGTAGTCGCTATCCTCATGTTTCACTTTGAGTTGGTGCACGTCAAGAGCTCTTTCCACGGACCAGATGGACTCTCTAGGCGACCACGGCAGCCTGGCGACCCGGCAGTGGACCCACAGGCTGATAGCGATTTCGAGGACTGGATCGACCGACTACATGGTTTCGTGCACCTCATTCAACAGCCAATTCCCTTATTACGACGGCAACAGCCTACCAGCATCCTGTTACATCCCATCGTCCCTTACCGCCCCGAGACCTTTAGCGCACCCCTCACGTTCTATACGGCAAGCATTTGCAGTCAAGACTCGCCACCAGTAAAAATCGTACAAGAACCCCATCCGCTAAGAGAAGACAGCAAAAACCTGACCTACGATGCCGTTCCCCGATCCGCCAAAGCAAAGGCAGAAGACAGTCGCTTGTTAATCGTTGAACAATGGCTACAAGACCTTAAGCGACCCCCAGACCTTACCGATGAACAATACGCGACCTTTATCCGCTATGCTACCCGCTTCTTCTTTACCGACAACAGACTTTGGCGACGAAATCGAGATGGCGCTCACAAGCTGATCATCAAGCCAGAAGGTCGCTTACGAGTCTTGCGCGCTATGCATGACGAGCTAGGACATAGAGGTCTGTACGCTACCCGAGCTTCTCTGCTAGAACGATTTTGGTGGCCACACGCTAGCGCCGACATCGCCTGGTACATCAGGACCTGCCACCTCTGCCAAATCCAACAGACACGCCAAGTGCTCATACCGCCAACCGTTGCAACGCCAGCTCCACTCTTCAGCAAAATCTACGTCGACACCATGCATATGCCCAAGTCTGGTCGCTACAAGTACATCATTCAAGGTCGTTGTTCGCTAATCCACTGGCCTGAATTTCGAATGCTTCAAAGAGAAAATACCGATGCGGTCGCCAAGTGGCTATTTGAGGACGTCATTTGCCGTTGGGGAGCGCTAAGGGAAATCGTCACGGATAACGGTGCGCCCATTATCAAAGCGCTAACCTATCTCGCCAAGAAGTACAACATTCACCACATTCGAGTATCTGGCTACAACAAGCGCGCCAATGGCCTGGTAGAGAGACCACACTTTGACGTCGGCAAGCTCTCTTCAAGGCGGTCGATGGCGACGAGGCTCGTTGGAGTGAAGCGACATATTCAGTATTTTGGTCGGAAAGAGTTACTATTCGTAAGCGCATGGGTTGCTCTCCCCTCGTTGGAGTGAAGCGACATATTCAGTATTTTGGTCGGAAAGAGTTACTATTCGTAAGCGCATGGGTTGCTCTCCCTATTACGCGGCTACTG
Organism: Macrolepiota albuminosa; assembly: GCA_027475525.1. Classification (NCBI taxonomy): domain Eukaryota; kingdom Fungi; phylum Basidiomycota; class Agaricomycetes; order Agaricales; family Agaricaceae; genus Macrolepiota; species Macrolepiota albuminosa. Next base: position 157,025 of record JAMWFC010000086.1, on the reverse strand, counting down.
GCACCCATCCTTTACTCCCTGCCGACATCATAGAAGCGACCTACCTTCAGCCAGCTCCCAACAGCATCTTAGCGACTACCGATCTTGTCGCCAGACGAGCTATTGATCTCCAGCGAAGGAAAGAAGATTTAGAGCGACTCCACGAGGTAGTCTTTAGCGCCCGTCGCCAAGCAGCCCTACGATTCGAAACCGAGCATAGCGCTACCATCAAAGATTACAACTTCCCGAGAGGAGCGCTAGTGCTCATGCGCAACTCCAAAATCGAAACCTCTTACAACAAGAAAATGCGCCCTCGCTATCTAGGACCTTTGGTAGTTATCTCCCGTAACCGTGGAGGCGCTTACGTGCTCTGTGAATTAGATGGTTCAGTACTACATCGACCTGTTGCCGCTTTTCGCCTATTACCGTATCTCGCCAGAGAACAAATCGACTTGCCGCTTGAAGCGCTAGATATCGACACCGCCAAGCTGAGAGAACTTGAAGAAACCGAACTATTGGACGATGATGACTTGCCGACTTTAGTTGAAGAAGAAGAAAACGATTAGAAAAGAATATTATTGATAAGCTCCTTTTTCTATTACTTACTTTACTTATCTTGCTTGCCGATACTTACTATACTATATTCAACAGACATTTTCTTACATAGTCAAGCCGCAGCGCTAGCGTGTCGTCAACGCTTAGCGCATTGCGCAACTCTCGCCAGGGGTTTTTCGCCATGATGATTTACTGAGCGTTCCCTTTTCTCAAAAATTTGTCTAAGTCCCACACCTACTACTCCTCTTGCTAAAACTTACTTTAGAATACTTACCGCTCCCTTTTCTCAAAAATTTGTCTAAGTCCCACACCTACTACTCCTCTTGCTAAAACTTACTTTAGAATACTTACCGCTTGCTTTCTCTTTGCTTTACTTTCTTGGCTCTCTGCTGTTGCGCTAACTTAGGTTTTGGGACTTAACCTTTCACTCGAAAAAGAGGCGGCAAGAAAATAATATATGTAGACGGTAACAAAAAGAAAAATTTACATAAACGGCCTATCTACGCTAAGGTCCGTTTACTCGCTAACGTCGTCCATGGAGAGAGAATCGTCAGAAACCGGCAACGAAGAGTCGCGAAGGGGGAGAAGGTCGCCAGGAAGAATGTTGTTGGCCGCTTGCCAATCCATGGCTGCTTGGCAATCCCCCTGGTAATCGCGAAGTACGCGAAGGCTGCGACCCAGATTGGAGTAACGTAACCTTAGCGCCATCAATTGACCGCGGACTCGTTCCCGCTCCCGACCCATTGCTGCCTCCATCGTTGCCGCCCTACTTGAGAACCTCTCCAGCATCTCCCGTGGGTTAAGTGCCACCACCGGGTACACGAGGTCTTGTCCCAGCCACTGGAAAGCGTCGCCAGTAACCGTCGGCTCCGGCTGAGGGGTCCAGGCAGGATTGACCCTGGCGACCACGGGGTGCCTAGGCTCCAGGCCGGCAACGTCCTCGGGATCTGACACCTCCCAGGGGGCAACGTTACCGTAAGGCGGTAGCCACCGCCACTGAGGCTCCTCCCGGGCGACTTCTGCCGCTGCCTCCCCTTCTCCCTCTACTTCTGCCGCTACCGCCTCCTTGGCGGGGGCCTCCTCCTCGTCACCTTCGCGCTGGGTCGCCAAGGTCTCGTCTGGCTCCCCATCTGCGTCCTCGTCGCCAGCCATTGCCGAGGGGCTCCCTTCGCCCCTTGGTATCGCCACTATCGGTCCCGCCTCCTGAGGCTCTTCCCTTGGCGGCGGGTCCATTACCGCGTCGTCCTCGTCAGCGGCCGGCAGAGAAGGCCCCCTCAGGTGAATGGGAGAGAGCAACTTACTTGGCCCAGCCTCCGAGTCCCTGACCGGTAGGCGACTGGCAGCAAGCGCCTTCTCCAGCTCCTCCATCTCCACGTCCTCGGGGGTAGGGGGAGGAGATTCTACTACCCGCGCACGTTTGGCCTTGCCCTTCCCCTTGGCGGGCGAAGGGACTTGTCGTTTTGAAGGGACCGTAGTCCCTTGGCGCTCTCCAGCGCCACGGTTGCCGACTGTTGCAGACTCGTCCCCTTGACGCGTCGGCAGCGCCAGGGAACTCTTACTAATCGTCGCCGCGTCGCCAGCGGCCTGCTTCTTCCTTTCCTCCTCAACGAACTCCCGCGCTCTCTTGACCAAGACGGCACGCTTAAAGGTCCGCTCCACTACCGCGTCGGGAGCCCCACCGCGTTCACGACTCTTGGCGCCGTCCAAAGTGCAAGCTCGTTTTAGCGTCCCGCACCGGTAACAGGGCTGGCCACCGGTGGGGTACCAACACCCCTCTGGGTCGTTGTCGGCCCAGCACTTATCGCACTACAGAAGTGTTAACAGACGCGGTAAGAAGAGCTACAACACTTACCGCTCCTTGGGAGTCCTTGAACTCCCGTCTTGCCGCCGGACTTGCCGTCTTCTTGTCCTTCATCTCCGGCAAGACCACCCCCGCCTCCATTCCTCCATCCAAAACCGCCTCATCTCGTCGTGCCACCAACAAACCCTTCAGCTCTGCGTCGCTAAAGGAAGTTTGCGTTGGCGCCTGTCAAATGGTTGGTTAGCAAGGAAAGTACCTTGGCGCAACGAACTTACCGTGTAACGAGGGGCGGCAGCCTTACGAGACTGAGAGTGGGATAAGCAGAAGTCGCCAGCGGTAAGAACCCTCAAACTTACCTTCTTTTTCAAAGTCTTGCCAGGCTTGACCGGAGAGCCCGATTTGCTTGCCGGCAGTGCTGGGCTCTGGGCACTACCGGCGCGGGAATCCTTCACATCAGACATCTGTCTCCTGGCAACTGGCGACTTCTCGCTAGCAACCAGGGACTCGCCAACGACCTCTCGCTCCTCCAACGCCTTGGTCCTCTCCTTGGCGTCACGGGAGGCCTCTTCTAGCACGCTCTCGCGAATTGCCGCCATCTCGGCGTCCACCTGCAAATTGGCAAGAGGCGCTAACACCTCTTGTTTGCTATGGGGAGACAGATCAGACCACAGCTAAGTTAGAAAGTACAGTTAGAGATACTCACTCAGGCGCTGGCGCGCTTACCGTCATTGGCAAGGCGCCAGAGAGGATGTCCTCCAGTTCGTCCTCAATGGTTGGAACAGGAGGAGGCGCCTAGGAACCCAATCAGCTAGCGACACGGCAAGAACTAGAAGCTACTTACAAATCGAGCATAGGGCGCTAGCCACTCTGCGCCACGATGATCCAGGTACCGCGACCGGCACCACTCCCGAACCTCGATTTCGCGATCCCATCCCACGCCAAGAACGCGCACCTCCAGCCACCGCTCGTACAGCTTCATGACGGCAACCACCAAATTTACTGGCGCGTCCGCGCCAACGCCTTCGATCCGCTTAAGAAAATTGTTCGCCTTTTCGATATAGGCCGAGGCGGCGTCTTGAGCCTCACGGGAGGGAACAGGTGGCGGAGTTGGAATGCGGAAAGACATTTTATTTTAATTGAGCGCCAGGAAAAGATGGGGAGGAGAAACGAAGTCCACACTCATGCGCCAGGACTATAAACCAAATCTCAAGAACGCACGGGCCACTTGTCACAAAAACGGTAACGGTAGCCTTATTTGGTGACTGAGGACAGTCAATTTTTCAGTTGGGGGGAGATGATAGGACCCCATACAGGTTAGGCGCATCAACGGCAGGCTCGGCACCGGCTCCGGAAACCTTGCCGCACTCGTTCCGAACTTAGCGCACGCGTTCTACCCATTTTAAGCCATTTCTGACGGCCGCGCACGGCAAGAAGCAGATCCAATCAATGATAGCGCCGACGGCAGCAAGAATGACAACTGACAGATGGCATCAGTCACTGACGACAGCGCTTAGCGAGAAGCTTGATGATCTATCAAAAACTGACGGACAGCTTGGCGTTTGACCTTGGCGTCTGACACCGCTTACCGTCTCGATTTGGCGCCCAACGTCGCTTAGGTCTTCTGACAGACAGAAGGGTGATGGATTGATGATTTAGCACCGCGATCTGCCGCCTGGTGGCGCCAAGGGTCTTGAATGGACGGTAGGGATCTGAAACCGTTGGAGCTACCCCTATGAAATTTTCCAGTTTACCGCACTTTGGCGATGGTTGGTCACTGGCGACGGTGAACTCCTTGTAGTATATATATTACTTACCGACTTGTACATACGGACAGCAGACGAATAGACCACAGTTTCCCCCTTACTTCAGTCTCCCTTACGCTCAAGAGCTCATTTACGCTACGGTCGGCAACGTCAAAACTCATCGGTAGTTACAGACGTTCGCCAACACTCGACATACTCGCGCCTTGCAACTACGGCAGGCATTATCGACGCTTAGAACCTCGCTAAGCTTATCGTGCTCTTGCCGCTCACCCTTGCCGTGTTCACTTACCGCATTTCCTTAGGCGCTTTACCTTAGCGCTTACCACTTGCCGACCCCGTTACCGACTTTTACCCTTTTTCACAGACGCGTTCTCTGGGACCTGCCCGGGACTCCTCAACACACTTATAGCGCGCCCAACGCACACTCTTGGTTAGGTAACACTTTAGCTACATTTGTTACTGACCAAACTTTGGGCGTCATCAACGTCCTCTGACTCGCCCCGAAACAACCCTCCTACGACGGATACAAGGCCCTTGTCATGCAGATCGACCAACACTACTGGGAAGACCGCAGCGAGTATTCGAATTCCCGACCCCCCTGGAACCCTAGAGAAGGACCCCCTTGGCCCTCCGGCGAAGCCCCCAACCCCCAAGGTCAAAACCCCGGTCCCTCCGCGTTCCCTGGCGGCTGACCCCCGGTGAGTCGCGGCCCGCCCAATGCTAACCCCGGCAGCGGCGCCCACCCCCAGGCCCAACTCAACGCCGCCGTGGCCGCCCACGACCCGGGCGACGTGCCAAGCCCCGAGGAACCCCCGGAAGACCCCGAAGACTTCGACGTCGACGACGAACGGGACGAGGAGGCCCTCCGAGCCAACCGGCTTCAAAAGAAGGGACAACCCTGGATCGAAGTCCCGACGGATGTGCAGGAACGACGGAGAAGGGAGGGTGTCTGCATACTCTGTGGTGAGAAAGACCATTTCATCTCTGAGTGCCTCAAACGACAGGTCAGGGGACGTGCCACCTGGACCTTTGAAGGGGAGGACGCCACCTACGAGTATTCGGAAAACGACCCGGCGATTTAGACCCAGAAGACGCCCTAAATCGCAGAATCGACCCCGACGTCTTCTCCGCCCCAGTCTCACATCTTCGCTCTATGACACTCATACAGGACACCCCCACGGCTTATCTACCCTCCCACTCTTTGCACTCCCTCCTCCTCAAAACCCGCCTCACCCCCTCCGGAACTCCCCTCAACACCCTCGTCGACAGTGGCGCCACCGACAACTTCATCGATGAAGCATGGTCTACCTTCGCCCCGGAACCCGCCCAGCGACTCCCGGTCCCGGTACGACTCTGCCTCTTTGACGGAGACGCCTCTACGGCAGGGGACATCACCCACTTCGTGCGTATGCCCATTACCTTCACCAACGGACAGACTCACAACCTCCGGATGTTGATAACAAAACTCCACCCTTCCGCACCCCTGGTCTTAGGGCTCCCGTGGCTCCGGGACACTAACCCCCGCATCGATTGGCGACACCTCACCCTTCACCTGACCTGGGACCCGACCTCCGACAACCAGCAACTCCCCTTCGACATCCCCCACTCCTCAAATCCGACCCCGAAGGACCCCCCGGACGAGCTCCCACCACCCCCCGGACTTCAGTCTCGTTCGTCCCGATCCTTCATCATCAATGCCAGGCTGGACGGCGTCCCGGGACTAATATCGGCCCTTATTGACAGCGGAGCCACCAGGGTTTTCATCAGCGATGCCCTCGACCTCCCCCACGACTCCCTCGACCAGCCCCTCTGCCTGCAACGCCTCGATGGCACCCCCTCCTCCTCTGGCCCCATCCAAAGGTCTCACTCAGGACGTGTGACCCTGGACAACAACTACGAGTTCACTTCCGACTTCCTGGTCACGCGACTTCATGAATCGACCCCGATGGTGCTGGGACTACCCTGGCTGCGCAACACAAACCCCGACATCGATTGGAGGGCGCTCACCATGACCTTCCCGGGACCCGAAGACCACCCCTCGACCGCCGTGCACCTCCGGGCTCTAGGAAGCGACCCGATGCCCGACACCCCCGGGACGACTGCTGCGCCCCCCACGCATGCACCACCCTCGCCCATCCAAGACCGCAAGGCCCCCGATCGACCCCCAAACATTCCTCGGAACAAGTACAAGGGGCCAAACTACCCCTGCCGGTCTCAGACACGCGTCACACCCGCTCCGGCCGATGACTCCGCGACACCGATCGACCCGAGCACACTCGACATTAGGATCATTGGGGCCGCCCCCTTCGCCCGCCTCATGAGGGATGGAACTCCCACGTTTCAGCTGCACACCTTGCCTTCTCTCCCGGAAGAACACCTACGAGGGGACGCTATTCCCCCGGAACAGAAAACCAAGGAGCAAATCCTCCGAGAAGTAGTTCCCCCAGAGTATCACGAGTTCGCTGACGTATTCTCCGAAGGAGACGCCAAGAGGAGCAAATCCTCCGAGAAGTAGTTCCCCCAGAGTATCACGAGTTCGCTGACGTATTCTCCGAAGGAGACGCCAAGGAGATCCCCCCTCACCGCCCCTATGATCACACCATCGACCTCGAGGAAGGAGCCACCCCCCCTTTTGGCAAGGTCTACAACATGTCGGAGGTCGAACTCCGGGCTCTCAAGGACTACCTCAACGAAATGCTCGGTAAGGGATTCATCCGACCCTCTGCCTCCGCTGCCGGAGCCCCGGTTCTATTCGCCAAGAAGAAGGACGGCTCGCTCCGGCTCTGTGTCGACTACCGGGGACTCAATAAGATCATCAAGAAGAACCGCTACCCGCTCCTGCTCATCAGCGACCTGGTCGATCGACTCCGCAGCGCCAAGGTCTACACAAAGATTGACCTCCGCTCCGGTTACAACAACGTCCGCATCGCCCCGGGACACGAGTGGAAAACTGTGTTCCGCACGCAGTATGGTCTGTCTGAGTACCTTGTGATGCCTTTCGGAATGACTAACTCCCCTGCCACGTTCCAATACTTCATGAACAACATCTTCCACGACGTGAGCGACGTCTTCGTGATTGTCTACCTGGACGACATCCTCATTTATTCCAACTCACTGGAGGATCACCAGAAGCATGTCCGGCAAGTCCTCGAACCCCTCCGGGAGCACAACCTCCACGCCAAGCCCGAGAAGTGTTCATTCCATACAGAAGAGGTTGAGTATCTTGGCGTCATCGTATCCCCGAACGGCGTTTGCATGGACCCCCACAAGGTCGAGGCCATCGTCAACTGGCCGCAGCCCCGGAACGTCAAGGAAGTACAATCTTTCCTGGGTTTCGCTCACTTCTACCGGAGGTTCATAGATAACTACTCCGGTATCATGAAACCCCTCGACTGGCTCACGCACAAGGACGTCGCCTGGAACTGGAACAGTAAGTGCCAGAGTGTCTTTAACCTGCTCAAGGAGGCTTTCACGACCGCCCCCGTACTCCGGCACTACGACCCGACAGTAAGTGCCAGAGTGTCTTTAACCTGCTCAAGGAGGCTTTCACGACCGCCCCCGTACTCCGGCACTACGACCCGACCCTCCCGATTATCCTGGAATGCGACGCCTCCGACTACGCCATCGCCGGGATCCTCTCGCAGATGGAACCTGACGGAGGGGAGCCCCGGCCAGTTGCCTTCTACACCCGGTCCATGATCGACGCCGAGCTCAACTACGACATCTATGACAAGGAGCTCCTCGCCATCGTCGAAGCCTTCAAGCAATGGCGAGCCTACCTTGAGGGAGCCCGGCACCGGATTCAGGTCTACTCGGATCACAACAACCTGCAGTACTTCACCACGACCAAACAGCTTAGTCGACGGCAGGCCCGATGGTCTGAGGTCCTCTCGGAATACGACTTCACGATCCAGTACCGCCCGGGACTACTCGGAGCTAAACCCGATGCCCTCACCTGTCGTCTGGACGTCTATCCCAAGAAGTCGTTTGAGGCGAAACGCAATGCGTTCAATCATCGCGTGGTGATCCCTCCCGAACATTTGAATGCCGTACTGATCTTAAACGACGAAGGAACCCTGAGCCAGATCTGCCGCGCCCCCCGAGACAGGTATTTCGCTGATCACAACCCCCGCAACCCTCCCGACGGAACCGACCGGGACCCCGCCTTCCTCCCAACGGAACCGACCGGGACCCCGCCTTCTCCCTGTCCCCTGACAAAAAACTCCTCCTCCGGGACGGCCGCATCTACGTCCCAGATCACGCCCGACTTCGCTACGACGTCCTCCGTCAACACCACGACCACAAGCTCCGGGGACATCCTGGAATACGTAAGACCCTCCAGCTCATCTCCCGGACTTACTTTTGGCCAGAGTTGAAGAAGGACGTGACCCGTTACATTCGATCATGCGAGCCCTGCCTCCGGGCCAAGGTCCCCCGACACCGACCGTATGGACTCCTGAAACCCCTGCCGGTCGGACGACGCCCCTGGTCCTCCATATCTCTGGACCACATCGTCAAACTCCCGGAGTCTGAAGGGTTCGATGCCATCCTCGTTGTTGTGTGTAGGCTAACCAAACAGGGCATTTTCCTACCCTGCCACACCACGGACACCGCCCCGGACTTCGCCCGACTGTTCCTTGAGCACGTCTTTGCCAAACATGGACTCCCGGACGACATCGTCTCCGACCGTGGCCCCCTCTTCGTGTCCAAGTTTTGGACTTCCCTGTGTAAGGCACTTGAAGTAAAGACTAACCTCTCTACCGCCTACCACCCCGAAACCGACGGCCAAACCGAAAGGGTCAACCAGTCTCTTGAGCAGTACCTCCGACTGTACGTCAACTACTTGCAGGACGACTGGCACGCCGAACTCCCCCTGGCCGAGTTCGCCTACAACAACACGCCGCACTCTGCCACCGGGGTATCCCCCTTCTTTGCCAACAAGGGATACCACCCTTGACTGACACTCTCGCTCCGGGACATCCCGTCGCACGCCGCCCACGAGGTCGCCCGGGATCTCCAATCCCTTCACGAGTTTCTCCGGGAAGAGATCGACACCGCGAACCGGGCCTACGTGAAACACGCCGACCGGAAACGGGAAGACACCCCTGACTGGACCCCCGGGACAAAGGTATGGTTAGATCGACGACACCTCCGCACCCGCCGGCCCTCCCCAAAACTCGATCACAAGCGTCTCGGCCCGTTCAAAATATTGAAGAAGGTCTCATCCCACGCCTACAAGATCGAGCTCCCTCCGGGACTAAAAGGTCTGCACCCGGTATTCCACGTCCGCCTCCTGGAACGACACCCCCCGGATCCTTTCCCCGAACGACGCCCCGAGCCCCCTCCCCTGGTCAAGGTTGAGGACGAGTACCACTACAAAGTTGAAGACATCCTCAACTCCCGGAACATTCGTGGGTGACCCCACTTCCTCGTATGGTAGAAGGGATACGGCCTGGAAGACGACATCTGGGAACCGTGTCGAAACCTCAAAGGCACCCTCAACAAACTCCGTGACTTCCAACAACGGCACTCGGGAAACGGCCCTCCCGGGCGCAGGACTCACAGACGGCAGTAGTGGGCGTAACCCCCGCCTCTGGACTCAGTAGGGATTCAACTCCCATGTATACTTGCAGGACTCACAGACGGCAGTAGTGGGCGTAACCCCCGCCTCTGGACTCAGTAGGGATTCAACTCCCATGTATACTTTCTGCTTTCCCTTTCTAGATCTTACTCTTTTTTAGTACCTTTTTGTAGTAGTGTTCCGGAGTCTGGGCAAGGTGTTCTTCCCAGTTTCATTTGCCCCCCCTTACTCACTACTTCCCATTGACCCTGGGAGACCAAGTATATACATTTTTTCTACAGTTACAATATTTTATGGTATCAGGCCAGAACAAGAAACAACAGGCGAATAAAGACAAGAAAAAGGAAAAAGAAAACTACCGGCCCTCACTCCCTCCCTCCCCCGGCCAGCCTCGGAACCCCTCCTCCATCCCCCCCGGGCCGTGCTCCCGCAGTACCTCCTCCGCCAACTGCTCCCAGGACGGGAGAGACTCACCCTCGTCCAAAACTCTCTCGAACCAGGAACTGGAGGCGGGCACATTCCTCCGCCGGTGTGCCGACACCACCCGCCCCAACAAGTCGAGGCCCCGTTCTACCCCGGGAGTTGTTACCTCAGGGCGCTGCCCCTCCTGCAGCGCCGTGAGTGCCGCAGCCGCCCCGTCCAAGAGCAAGCGGTGCTCCCAGGCCCAGCCTGGAAATGTCAGTGGGAAATCGAACCCGGGGATAGGGAGACTCACTCAATGAGGCCATACGGGCCACCACCACGTCCCGACGCAGGGCCTCCGCCAACCCCTCACCCTCCGGAAGCCCCACTCCCTGCCCGAGCCTCGCCCTCAGAGCCTCTAGCTCAGCCTCCGCTTCCCCCCGGGCGACCCTGGCCTCCTCCAGGTCCCGGGTCAGCGCCTCCTGACCCTCCTCCAGACCCCGCCCGGCCGCCGTCTCCTCCCTCGCCCCCTCCCCGTGACCCCCCTGCTCCGGCTCCTGCAGGGCCCCGACTTCACCAGCTTGGAGTCCCCCGGACAGGGGGGAGAATGTTGCTGGGGACAGGCGTGGGAGGGAGATTGGGGATGGGGTCCTCAGGGGCAGGCGTGCCCTCTTCGATAGGCCCGGGGAGGGACTAGGCGACGCCCGCCTCTTTCCCTTGTCGGGGCGCCCCCCGCGACCCTTGTGACTGCCGGCCCCGGCCCGGGTCACCCGATGGGTGATCAGGACCACGGGCCGCCCCCGGCCCCCCGACCCCCCACTGGGCGCCTCTGCGGACGCTGTGGGCACCTCCTCCACCGGTTCCACCCCCTCTCCCACCGGCTCCACCACCCAATCCCGCTCCTCGACTCCCATCCTCCGAGTAACCCCAGCCAGCGGCCACCCCTGCTCCTGGGAGACACACCGCGCCCTCCACAGCGCCGACACGGAGCACCGCTTATGGTTGAGACGGCAGGCCTCGCAGACGGACGTATCGCGGCGGGACGAGGGGCCTGGAGCCTCGAATAGGCAAGGCACCACACGCCGGGCGCAGTGCAAGCACTGCACCAAAGTCAGCAGAACGACCAGGAAAGAGGTAGGAGCCCACTCACCGGTCAATTGCTCACACACCAGGCGTGAGCAGGCAGGCCCTGGAGCCTCTCTAGGGCCTCCCCAAACAGCTCCTGCGTCACGGCCGCCCACGCAATGCGTTGATCTTCCGGGACCTCTGCAATGGTCCCCACCGCCATCCCGGAGCGACGGAAGCGGGGGGCCGGCAGCCTAGGGCGGGGAGGGGGGTGCGGACGGGGAGGGCGGACAGTCATCCGCGCAAAGGTGGGCGTGGGACGACTCGAACGGGGGGGGCGCTGGGACCCGCATTGGGAACAGGCTCTGGGAGCCGGCTGGGACCCGCCTCCGGAGCAGTGATGTTGTGTTGTTCTGAAAAAGGAAGGTCAGTCGTGACAAGCAAGCGGCGCGGGAACCACTCACGTTGTTGCACAAGCGCCGCCACGCGCTCCCGGTCTTGGCGGGCTCGATACCGCGCGTCCCGGGCTTCCCAGGCCATGAGGGGCGCGACCTCGTTGGTTTGCGGGGGCGTCGGGGAATGGGTTGGCGTGCGCGACATGTTTGAACTTGACGGTAAAAATTTTTTTTCAATACGTGGCGAGTCAGGTGCCGGATCCCACGGTTGAGCCCCAGCCCAAACCACCGGCTACGCGCGCCTTGAAGGGTCTCGGCGCTGAGGGGGGGGTGATGTCACGACCCCTCCCCTCCGGGCCCACCCCGGAACACCCCCGGAACACCATCTGGGACCCTCCCTCCGACCCCACAGGACACGCCCCGCCATCACGACCGCCGACACCGAACACCCCCGGAACACCATCTGGGACCCTCCCTCCGACCCCACAGGACACGCCCCGCCATCACGACCGCCGACACCACCACCATGCGCATCAAGGACCGCCATCAGCCACCATCAGCCCCGATCAACGATCGGATCACGCGACTCATTTCCGGCCATCACACATCACGCATCACAACTCCTCCCGCGTCAATTGATTGCGCGCCCCACACGCGCGATCCCGGTATACAGTCCCTGCCTGCTACTCAATGACCCCCGGAACCCATCACAGACACCCCGGAATCCCGAGACCCGGTCCCGTAGTACTTATAGTGTAGCTCCCTGTTGTATTCGCCAGTCTTGATATTACATACACTGTTACTTTGCATTTCTCGGATTGTTGCGTGCCCTCTATTTGACTGGTACGCATTGACTGGCACGCTTGACTGGCACGCTTGGATATTCGCGTGCTCTAAGACTGGTACGCACTTTGCGACTTTAACTTACTAACTTGGTCTCGTCTTAGAACCTCCAGTTCACGACTCGACCCCCACCCAAACTCCCTCATCACCCACCACCCAAAACCCCCGGACTAAGTCCCCTCTCCCGGGATTGCCCTGTCTACGTCTTGAACCCCGGAGTCCTCGTCCTGGAGTTCCAGACACCCGAGTATCCGTGGGTCAAGTCCGCATTGTAAGGGCGATTGCTTTCCCGGAGAGCCCCCAACTCAGCGGAACCTGACAGTGTGTTGGTACATGCAATATTGTTGGAAATAGTAGAGATTTTTTTTTTTACTAAATTGTCAGTTACACAGCCTTGGCACTTATAATTAGACTCTGAGGCCAACCTATCAACAATATGTCTTGGAGAGTTTTGGTGCTGAGAAGAATAATGTTATAATTCTTCAAAATACTTCTAGAGTCTCTTTCAGACTTTCTCTCTAACTTTTAGCCATACATTTCATTTAACATTTGCTATCATATCCAGTTTTACTGCTAGCATGTGCATTTGCTCTGCTATCATTCTGACCACCATTATGCCTACTTTCTGTACTGTTAATTGCATATTCTACAAATATAATTTTAAGTATACAATTGTTTTTCTGTCCTACTGCTACTCATAGAGTTCCTGAAAGTCATTGTAAATATCTGAAAAACCTTCCAAATTGCTGAAGTATGTGTTTACAGTATTTAAAGCTCATAGTTATTATTTTATATTCTTTAATCTTTATATTATCTAAATTGCTTATTTGTTTTCTCTTTATATGCTTCACAAATGTCTGATTAGCACATGCTTGACTAGCATATGTTTGACTATCATATATACTTTGAATTGATATGTACTTTGCAACTTAAGTTTGTCTAATTCTAGTCTTATCTTAGAATCCTCAGTTCTTAATTCAATCTTGCTATTTCTTTTTTTTCTGTTTATTGAAATCTCAGACCAAGTATATCAATTCCAGACTTGACTGTAGGTATACATAGTTCAGTACTCAAATTTGCCTTGTAAAGGCCTTCAAGTCAGTAGTATCTGATAAATACTATTTCACATTTTCATTTACTGCATTTTTTATTGTGCTATGTATTTGTCATATATTGTTTTATAGTCTACTATAGCATATATCTATTAATATATCTATAGTCAGTCTTTTGGCATAGATATATAATATGATAATACATTGTAAATATAATATGCTATATAATTGAACTAATAATTTAGTTGATCATTTATTTAAATGCTTATATAATTATAAATTACAGCTTACTATATATTAAAGGATTGTTTATATTGATGCTTATATAACAAATAATAGTATGAGACTTATTACTTTTTTTATTGAGTAATAGACTGATATCTATTTGCTTATCATGTGTAATTTATATATCTTTGTTATATCTGCATATGCAGATAATATTAGGTCAGTTATATCTTATAAATTGATTTTTTACATATTAAACTAAATGCAATCAAACTCTTTTTAAACACTGTCAAGCATGTCAAACTATACAAACTATATAATATGGTATATAATATATTTTAAATGCAATTTGCATGCATTTTAAATGTAATGTATTATATATGGAACTTGATTATAGCAGTTCTGCACTTTTTATAGGTTTATTTATCAACTGTATCAACTAATATAGTTATGCTGTAGTAACCTAGCACTACTTTCATATTTTTCTTTTATGTTACTTATATTCATATCTATATATATTTTGTTGCTTTTTACAGTATTTATATATCAAGCTAAATATTGTGTCAATTACATGGTCTTTTATTTATCTGGTCAACTAAATATATATTCAATGTTCTCCTTATAGTTACATTGACAAATACAATTTGCTATACTCTGAGTAACATATTTTTTAATTTTAGACTGAATTGCACACTGCAAAAACATATTTATGCATTATGAGTTCTGTCAACTAGAAAATATGTTTTATAGCATGATTTTGTGGTTTTCTTAAAAGACTATATATCTTGCTATCAGAATATTCTGATTTGCTGTCAAAAATTCTTTATGTGATGCTATGGTAATAGTATATTTACTTAAAAAAGATATTGGCTTTTTTAACAGCTAGCTGCCTCTTATTTATACACTCTAATTGCAGATATTAATAAAAAAGCATCTGCTGTATTTAGCAAGAAAAAATTAAAACATAGATTTGATATATTGTAAATATCAGCAACTATAGCAAATCTGAATTAGAAGAATTTTATAATAGACCAAGCATTTTATGAAATTGACATTGTTAAACTTATAGATGAAGAATATAACATAACTTACTAAAAAGCTGTTGTTATAGTGATGCAAATTGAAAAGTTTACTTTTAATTAAAAGTAGTTTAAATAAAATTAGATTAGACTTTTAGTAATTTTAACTTTAATTTACAAAGTTAAACTTAGTTTTATGCATTAGTACTTTATAAAAGTAGATATAATTTTTATTGATTTAAATTTGAATGCAAAATAAAATTTATACTTATAATGAGCACAAATCATATTACTACTAAATCCAAAGTCAGTCTACTGCTATTGGCTCAAGATGTCCACTTTCTAAGAACTCCAAGCCATAGCAAGTCAACTGCTTATCTAGCCTCTTTAAAACTCCATTTTTTTATACTTTTCTCTTTGACACATAAATTACTATGTATTTTACATGTTTTTGGTGCCAGCTTGTTATATTGCTATGCTCAGGCATTTAATTGCTAGATTACTAAGCTTGGTGATGATGTTTAAATTGAGCTAAGATGCATTATTACTAGTATAGCTACTTAATCAATATTGCTTCAAGCATGCTAAGTATTTAAAAGAGTTCTGGACAGGTTTTAAAGAATATACAATAAGCAAATAGTTAGTGGCAAGAAAAGTGGGTAATTGAAGGTGCTTGTATAAAGCTTTAAATATGGCAAGAGAGTGCTAAAAGTCACTAAGGAAAGGCACTAAAAAGCATAGAAGAGTTGTTAAGAAAAGACACTAAGAGACACAAGAAAGTCACCAATAAAAGATGTTAAAAAATTACTAAAAAAAGACACTAAGAAGCATAGGAGAATTGCTAAGGAAAGCCCCAAAAGATACTAAAAAGAGTTGCTAAAAGGCACTAAGAGATTGTAGAGAGAGAGAAAAAAAACTAAAGCAAAATCTTTTTGCTAATACAGCCAATCAAAAGGTAGTCTGTGGCATAGAATAACTAAAATAGTGGCATACAATTCCTTACTGCTAATTTGATGATGTGCTACTAATAAAAAAAATAAGTAATTATAATAAAAAAAGTTAGATGTTGCTAAGAGGCTAAGCATCATCAAAGAGTGGTGAACTGATAAAAATATAAGTAAATCTTATAAATTAAACTATATGATAAAAAAGTTCACAAGTATGCTATCTGTCTCAATCAGCAGAATACTAAGCAATGTCAAATGTCAATATGAAATTCCAAGCTATCTATTATAGAAATACTTTATCATTATGTTTTGTAAGTGTTGCCACTAGCTGATAGCATTATTCCAGATTAACTGATGCCAAGTGTCTATATCTAAATATAGCTATAGAGTATAAGTGGCAAGGTGTGGCAAGATATCAATAGTAATGCTAAGAATAAGTAATGTTATAAAAAGTAGTCCTAGAGTAATTGGAGGCTTTAGCTGCAAGTTATTAGTGTAAAAATATGCAAAAAATTAGCTTCTGGAGCGCTAAAGCATGCTACTCTTAGTAGTACCAATATGCTAGTATGAAGTGCTTGTATTGGTGCTATCTGCAGACATCTATAATAGGTGCTTATTACTGGATACTTAGATTTTGCCTCTGCTAGTTGTTTGATGCATGTAGTTACATATTTTCTAGCTAAATCTTCTTCTATCACTTAGTTGTTCCTTTCTTTCTCTTACTTTGTTGTCTTTTTCTTTTATCAATTCCTCTTTTATTGTTTTATAGCAGTAGCAAGACACATTAATGAGTTGAGGAATTTTTTTTTTCCAAATTTCTGGTATTGGCTAAAGATTTGATAATTCTAGCAGCTAATGATGTCAGTTTAGTTAAAAAACTGATCTTAAAGTATAATTCAAGGTCTCATTTTTTGTTAAGCATTGCTACTTATCAGCTATTTTCATGCTAATTAAATTTTGATTGTTGTTACTTCTACTATATGCTTACTGCTCTACAAGTTGGTTTTGTTCTTTGTTTTACATAGCTTGTTAGGTTCTGCTGAATTGAAGGCTTTCCAAGAAAGCAACACCCTTACAAGGTGGACTTGATCTATGGACACTTGGGTGTCTGGAACTCTGGACAGATCTCCAGGGTTCAAGATGCAAACAGAGGGATTGTCAGAATAAGGGACTTAGTCCAGAGATCAGATGAAGTTGAGAGAATTAAGAGGATGAAGTCGAGTTGAGAACCAGGAGTTCTAGGACAAGACTCAGTTAGTGAAGTTTTAAGTTGCAGAGTGCGTACCAATCTTGAGAGCACGCAAACAAGTTGAGCGTGCCAGTCGAAGCATGCTAGTCAAGCATGCCAGTCAGTGCATACCAGTTAATCAAAGGGCACGCAAGCAATCAAATATAATATCAAGACTAGCGTAGGACAAGTGGGTAGCTACTTTTAAATACTAGGAGTGGCTGCTTTGGGTTCCTGAGGGGTTCCAGGATGTCTGGAGCGGTTTCGAGAGTTAATGGACAGTGGTAGAAGAGGGGGAAAACTATATATTGGAGATTGCACATGCAGGGTGCACGATCAATTGGCGTGGAAAGATGTCATGATGCGTGATGGCCAGGGTCGTTGGCGTGATCTGGTGATTGGCATTTGCTGGAGGTAGTTCCAGGGTTTGTATGGCAGGGCTGTCAGAGGGTGTGGTGTGATGGCGGGGCTTGATGTGCGTGATGGCGGTGGTGGCGGTCCCAATGGCAGGGGTCGTGTTGTGGGGTTGGTGGGGGAGTCCCAGGTGGAGTTCTGGGGGTGTCCTGAGGTGGTTACAAGTAGGAGGGGTCATGACATCACCCCCTCTTCAGCACCGAGACCCTCTGAGGCGCGTGCTAATAGTGGGCCAGCCTAGGGGTGGAGCGTGGGAGCCAGGATCCTGACACATCATGCATGAAAAAAAAAAATTTACCATCAATTGCAACTATGTCATGCACACTGACACATTCCTCAACATCCCCGCCTACCAATAAAGTTGCCCCCCTGGTTGCGTGGGAGGCCTGGGACATGCAATACTGGTGATGGCTTGATCGTGAGCGTGTGGCAGCACTCTTTCAGCAATGTGAGTATTTCTGTGCTGTTTTGCTTGTTATGACTGACCTTCCTTTTCCAGAACAACATAATATTCCTGCCCTGGAGGCGGGTCTTAGCTGGCCCCCGGAGCCCCTCCCCAGGGTAGGTTCACTCAGTCTTTCTGGGCCAATCTCTGAGCCCACTCCAAAGGTGGATTCTAGTCGCCCTGTGCCTGCTCTGGCATGGATGACCATGCACCCTCCATCCCCATCCTGCCCTGCAACCTCACCTCATGGCTCCTCGCTTTTGCCACTCCAGCATAGCCATGGGAGCAATTTTGGTGGTCCTGGACGACCAGAGGATTCTGTGGGGGGGTGCTTTAT
Organism: Macrolepiota albuminosa; assembly: GCA_027475525.1. NCBI lineage: Eukaryota > Fungi > Basidiomycota > Agaricomycetes > Agaricales > Agaricaceae > Macrolepiota > Macrolepiota albuminosa. The sequence continues at coordinate 138,974 of JAMWFC010000086.1, read as the reverse complement.
AGGAGGCATTTGAGAGGGTGCTGGAGAGGCCCTAGAGTCTGCCCCCCATGTATGGTGCATCAGCAATGAGCCAGTAAATATCCTTGTACCTTCAATTTGCCACTGACATCAATTTTAATGCTTACATTGTATTTATTGCATTGTGTCCTGTCTGTTTGAGGCTCTGGGCCCCTCCACCCAGAGGGACACATCCGTGTGGGAGGTGTGCTGCCTTAATCACAAAAGGTGCTCTGTCTCAGCGCTGTGGAAGGCCTACTGTGTCTTGCGGGAGCAGGGGTGGCCGCTAGGGAGTGTGACCCAGAGAATGGGGGTGGAGGAGAGAAGCTGGGTGGCAGAGCCAGAAGAGGGCCTAGAGGAGGTGCCTGTGGGGGGTCCGAAGAGTGGGGCAGGGGAGAGGAGGGGTCATCCAGGTAGGGGGCCAGGGCCCGCCCGTGGTGTTGATTATGTGCTGGGACACCCAGTCCAGTACTCAGAGGCAGAAGAGTCGTGGGGGGTGCCTTGATAAGGAGAAGCGGCAGACATCACCCAGTCCCTCCCTGGGGCCTTTCAAAAGGGCATGTCTGTCCATGGAGACCCCGTCCCTGGCCTCTCCAGTGCATCTCTTCCCAGCGACCTTTTCTTCCCTATTTGGGCGGTTGCTGGGCATTGAGGTGAGGGTTCTGCAGAAGTGTTTGGAGCGGGCTGAGCAGGAGCGGGAGGAGCACAAGGAGGGGGCAAGGGAGGAGGTGATGCTCTGGAGGGGGTTGGAGAAGAATTGCAAGGTGGCCCTCCAGGAGTTGAAGGAGGCAAGGGTGGCTCGAGGGGAAGCTGAGGCCCAGCTGGACGCCTTGTGGGCCAGGCTAGAGCAGGGGGTGGGGTTGAGCCCAGGGCTGGCAGAGGTTTTGCACCAGGATATAGTGATCATTTGCATGGCCTCACTAAGTGAGTGTTCCTTTCTTTCCAATTTGGTCAGTGCTAACATCTCCAGGCTGGGCTGGGGAGCATTGCTTGCTCCTGGACAGAGCTGCTGCAGCATTTGCGTCTCTGCAGGAGAGGCTACAGTCAGAGTTGGTGAAACCTGGGGTTGAGCAGGGCCTTGACCTGCTAGGAAGGATGGTGGCCACACACTGCCAGAGGAACATTCCTGCCCTGGGGTCATAGTTCAAGCAGGTTCTGGATGAGGGCAAGCAGCTCCTGTCTTGGGATCAGTTGGCAGAGGAGGTGTGGCAGGAGCATGGTCCTAAGGGGGTGGGGGAGGACTTCTGGGATTGGCTGAGAGGAGGGGAGGAGAGGGCGAGGGTGGTTCAGGGTCCCAGCATTAAGGGGCCCCCTTCTTGTTCACATGCCTTGTTTTCTCTGTAATATATTGTACTAGTAAAAATGTATATACTTATTGCTTCAGAATTTGAAAGAGTGGTTATTATGTATAAGGAAGACGAGTTGTAAGTGAAGGGACCTTTCCAGGTTCTGTTGTACATAGAAATATAAAAATAGGTAAGAAAGGGGAAACAGCAAGAAGAATCAGAAGTATATGTGGGAGTCGAATCTCTATCAAGCCCAGAGGTGGGGGTTACGCCCACTACTGCCATCTGTGAGACCTGTGCCTGGGCTCATTTCCCAGGTGCTGTTGTCGGAAGTCCTGGAGTTTGTCGAGGGCGCCCTTGAGGTTTCAGCATGGCTTCCAAGTGTCATCTTCTGGGCCATATCTCTTTCATTGTACAAGGAAGTGGGGTCGTCCATGAATGTTTTGGGAGTTGAGGATGTCTTCAACCTTGTAGTGGTACTTGTCCTCGACCTCGACCAGGGGAGAGGGCTCAGGGCGCCATTCAAAGAAGGGGTTCAGGGGATGTCGTTCCAGGAGGCAGATGTGAAAGACCAGGTACAGACCTTTGAGTCCCAGGGGGAGCTCAATCTTGTAGGCATGGGATGAGACTTTTTTCAAGATTTTGAACGGATTGAGGCACTTGTGATTGAGTTTTGGAGAGGGCCAGCAGGTGTGGAGGTGGTGTCAGTCTAGCCATACCTTTGTCCTGGGAGTCTAGTTGGAGGTGTCTTCCTGCTTCCAGTCAGCGTGTTTTGCATAGGCCTGGTTTGCGGTGTCAATCTCTTCCTGGAGGAACTTGTGAAGGGACTGGAAATCCTGGGCAACCTCATGGGTGGCGTGCGATGAGATGTCCTGGAGCAAGAGGGTCAGTTGGGGGTAGTACCCCTTGTTGGTGAAGAAGGGCAATACCCTAGTAGCGGAGTGTGGTGTGTTGTTGTAGGTGAACTTGGCCAGAGGGAGTTCGGCGTGCTAGTTGTCCTGCAAGTAGTTGATGTATAGCCTGAGGTATTGTTTGAGAGATTGGTCAACCCTTTTGGTTTAACCATCAGTTTTGAGATGGTAGGCAGTAGAGAGGTTAGTTTTTACTTCAAGGGCCTTACACAGGTAGTGTGATGGCAGGGCTTGATGTGCATGATGGCAGTGGTGGCGGTTCTGATAGCGGGAGTCATGTTGTGGGGTTGGCGGAGAAGTCCTGGGTGGAGTTCCAGGGGTATTCTGGGGTGGTTCCAGGTGGGAGGGGTCATGACATAGCTGTCAGAATGTTTTTCAAGATGAGGTTGCTTTATATTTATAGTTTTTAATATAGAAGAGATAGAGGGTCTGGTGGAGGATGAGGTAGACAAGAGGGAGTGAAGGAGCAGAGGAAGGAGGGAAGGAAGAAGACAGAGCAAGACAACAAAATGAAGGACAGTGTAGCTAGGAATATGCACTGCGGGAGGCCAAGACATCTCATGTATACGGACATGCAGATAGAGCAGGAGAACTGTAACAGGCCCACAGGCCAACACAGATCAAGACCCTGCCCTAACCCCCATACCCACATGCCCCACCTGAAGCGATCTGCAATGTAACCAAGCTATTCACACAGATATCATATATATTAAACCTGTGTTCTCTATGTAATATCAGATGCTTGGTGTAGTGGTAATCATATTTCTATCAAGAGCTACACACGAGGCTCCAGGTTCAAACCCCCATTATTGTAAGTAATGATTATTCATTAGTAACAAATATCACTAACAATTATTAACAGTAGTTAACTATTGTGAATGAATAAGTAAGTATCTAATAAAATGACTATTATGCAACTGAAATGATCCGCATGCAGATTGATGAACAATAATAAGTAAGAATATTGATAGAATAGTGACTGTTGAATTTTGATCATGCTGTCATTGCTTAGGCCGGATTACAGTGCACGTGGTTACTTCACCGTCCACCCAGTTTAGGTACCAAGGAATTTTTTTTTGATTTTTTCCTTTTTTTCTAGGACAGAAACCATGTAAAAGACGTTGATTTATGCAATATCAAAAATTTTCTTTTTTTGATTTTTTCCTTTTTTTCTAGGACAGAAACCATGTAAAAGACGTTGATTTATGCAATATCAAAAATTTTCCCATGGATTTCACTTTTTTGGGGGGTCAGGTACAAATTTTTTCAGTGTCTGATGAAGGCAGAATTTGGAATTAGTGTAAATTTTGAGATTTAACAATCTATTTTTGTCATGTACCTCACATGATCCCGGCCACACATGACCAGTTTGATAGAGAAGGTCACCCTAAAGTTGAGGGGTTGGTTAAAAAGATGTCGTTTGCATTCCAAGTTCTCCCATATGTCTTTCCATCAAACTGACTGCTATAGTTACTTTACCGTTCCTTATATTGATTGTTTTGTTACATAGCAACAAATAACTTTTGTCGTGTTCTGTTCCGTAATGTCTTAAATTTTGAAACAAAAACATAATACTTGAGCATAAACTTATGTCTGACAGTAATGAGAACTATGTTTGAAGGTAATTAAAATAGCGATAAAGGTATGCGACAAAGAAAGAGGATTAAACACAAGGTATGTATGAAGTATTGAGTGGACGACAGGACTGATACATCATTTTAGATTATCTGTGACTTGTGACAACCTGGTCCTAGAGGGCACCGGTAGCCATGCCTAAAGTCAAAGGATACAAGTGCGAAGCTGCACTCCATCAAGAAGCTGTCAAACGTGGTGAAGATGTTCCAAAGCAATGTCTCAGTGATCCTTCCTTGGTGTCCAACCTAACATACATCAGTGAACAGGAATCCAGTGACAGTTCTGATGTTGAGGCCAATGATTTGGTATCCATAGCATATATATAGTCCACAAGAAGTAATATTCTGACAAATTATATAGGGTATGAAGTGCAGATTGAGACGCGAGAATGCTGATATCATGCCAGACAAGCCATCTAAAATTTCACGCACCACAGCCTGGTGCATCCAAAATGGGAAAACCAAAAAAGCACGAGCAACAGCAATGCAACCAAGTGTAGCCTCATTCTTTCAGAAAATGATGCCCAAGGTAACACAACAGAAAATTCTTGATGTTCGGGAGGAATTAGAGGCAGAAGACTCTGATATCGAGGCAAGAAAATTTCTGTCAGCTCAGTGTTAATAGCTCAACAAATCTGGTATTTACAGATTCTGAGTGAACTTTTCCCACAGATGGAGGGTTCTCATGCAAGTGTCATGAATGTAACAGCTGACGAGTCCATTGGTATGGATGTAGATATTGTTGCACCCATGGGTTTGATCAACAAGGTAAACTCAAAAATTAAGCTTCAGAAGCTGATCATTGCTGATAAACATGTTTTTTCATAGACCATCAGAGTCGACAAGTTTGCTCCAGGCCTACTGCCACCATCTCTCACTGACAAAGAGTCTGTCAACACAGACACTACAAACAGCACCCTGATTACCACCACTAAATCAAATAATCCAAGCATAATTTATTTGAAGCTCAAGCATCTCATCAAGGCTAAAGAGAAGGAACTCAAGAATAAGAAGACTCTCATTACTAACCAGTCTGCTGCCAATGTGCTTATAGAACTTGAGGGTCTTTGTCAATATAACGACCTTTGTTTCAAGCTTTCAAAAGATGTCAAGAGCTATCGAGAACAACTTAAATCATGCCCTCAAAATGCACGACACTGGGTGGGTCTACAAATATCAAAGATACATCCTATCATGGATGCAAGCAAGTTTGTGGCAGCATGGTGTGGCCGGGGACCACATTTTGCAAAGAAACTTTGCACTATGAGTAACTATTTGCTTCAAACAGGCGAGCTTCCCAAAAAGCAACAGGGTAAGGGAGCTCATCATGATTCATTACTTAACTTCCCAGAGGTCTCATCTGCACTCCGAATCTGGGTAAAAGGTGTGCTTCCTTATGAGAAAGATGGATTTAATGGACAAGTAAGTCATTATTTATTTCCTATATTTCACATCTTGACATTTTGGTACTTACAGATGCACCCCACTAAGTTGTGCAGATATGTAAACAATTTTTTATTGCCGGAACTAGGGATTGAGAAGACAATCAGTGAATCTACTGCTCTTTTCTGGCTCAAGAAACTTGGTTTTTCACTATCCCGAGTTCAAAAGGGTGTGTATGTTGATGGGCATGAGCATGAGGATGTTGTTACAGCCCGGAAGAAATTTATCAATTATATGTATGCATCAGTACTTCCATCAGTAAAATTTCTTGCAACTTACTTTTATAAATGCTGATTGTCTTCAGTTTCTGCTATATTTATGAGGGACCTGAATGCATTGAGGTCCCGCCAAATCTATCAGAAGGTGAAAAGATTCATTACCCAATCTATCACAATGAAACATGTCTACATGCAAACGATCTAGATAATTATGTCTGGATGAAGGAGGGAGAGCAACCACTCAGAAGTAAGAATCGTGGTTGCATTGTGCATGTTTCCAATTTTATTATCGAGCATTGTGGAAGGCTTTGTGTAATGCAGCAGCTAGTTGTGTTATGTTTGGTAGTTATTTTTTCAGCTGAAGCTTACATAAGCTTCAGCTCTTATTTTCATACCTAGTAGTACTGGACAATCCACCATGGATTCTGGTTCTCTCGTGTGAATTGAGCTAATTCAACTTGTAAATTCTCACACTTTTTTGAACCTTATCTACATTAGATATAATCCAGTATAGACATCAAGATCAAGATCATTTCTCAGGCCAAATTCCTTTTTGACGTTTCAGATCAACTTCTCTGGCACTGTATCGACGTCAGCTGACTGTGTGATGATGAGTGAGAACCCTAAACTCTTGCATCAGGACGACAATGTTGTCCTGAAAGCAGAATCCGAGTCGACACCAGTGGCGTCGACTGAGGCTGAAGTTATGGACACGTCAGTGGGTATATACCCGCAGACCTTGAGATGGTCGGATAATACCCCCTTGCATGACATGCCAGGGAGTCTGGCCTTTACAGACCTGCAGGCAGCAAGGAGGCAAAGGGCAGCAGTAGGAGAGGAGAGTAGAGATGAGTTGTCACCCCCGGTCATCCAAGTTCCTCAGGGAGCAATGTGGGTAAGAGAGCATGATGCAGGAATAGCATTCTGCTGGCCAGAGCCGTTGATGCCCTCGGAATTTTGGATGCGATCGGGTGTGCATCCAGTTCCCGGGTTACAAGATGTTGCGTCAAACATGAACTGGAGGAACACTGTGTAGCCAACCCCTATGCCACCAAGACAAGCGATCGAGGTCAGCCACAAGTCCATACGGATAGAACCTGTGAGGACATGGAAACTGGCAGCGCAGAAGCCGTATGTAGAAGACAGAGAGGAAACATCGGATGAGGAGGAGGAGCAGCGGTTTAGTTCCACTTTGGTGATACAGGTGGGACTGTTGTGGAACCGATTCCCTGCCATTGGCAAGGAATCCACTCAAGCAAGATTGATGCTCTATGTGCAGAAGCATATACAGCTGCTTGCAGGCAGAGGTAGTAGTATTCCTTCACCACAGAGTGATGAATATATTTCGTTCTTTCTGACAATCTTAGACCTTGAGGCCCAAGCATATATGGACCGCAAGCGGAGGCACAGGTCTTCAGCCTTGTTGACCTCCAAGGAGGCCGAGCTAATCCCTACTATCCCTGTAGAGAGGATGGTCTTGCCCCACGTCGACGAGGCTATGAGTAGACTGAGTGTGCCCCAACAACCTGGAGAGATGGATGTGCAATATGCCGCCCATAGTGCTGCCGCAGAGCGGCAGCATAGGTTCACAGGGTGCCCAATGGCACCTCTATCAACTGCAAAGACTATGTCCTCAACACCTGCAGTGGGTCTACCGGCCATTCAGGAGGTAGACAAGATTCAAAGTCCTCAAGTGAAGGAAGAAGCAAGCACAACTGCTCTGATGACTGGCTGGGTGCAGCTTGCAGATAGCTTTCAGGACAGGGTCTCATTCCAACGAATAAGGCTTCAAGACCTCTGACAGCAGGGATACTCCTGGATTGACGACCAAGGAATTACGTTCAACGGGTCCCTACCCATTGATGAGATGAGAAGGCTGTTCATGGAATGAACTGAACAGAGGCCAGACATTAGGGTGGGGGTAACTGAGACTGAGTCGAGGAAGGAGTATGTCCAGAGTGATCAATGGCAAGGGTTGTTGATTCCATGACTGGAGCGTTGTGGACCTGTCCAGGGGTCAGAAGGCAGAGTAGCAGTAGACCCTACCTTCAGGGGGCGCCACCAGGCAGAAGGCCAAAGGGGCAATCGTGAGTGGATCGAGCCCATTAGGGTAAAGCGGGCATTCTCGATGTTTGCCCCTGCAGAGGGACAAAATAAACTGCCCAGGCTAAATGAAGCTACCCGGGCCTATACAGATAACATGCACCGGCAACTGGTGACCATCATTGATGACACAGTAGGAGTGGCACTTCATCTCCTGGACGGAGTGAAGCCTCAAACCTCTAATCTGAAGAACATCAAACCCTATGAAGAGGGGTCGAAGTTCAGTGAGCTGGAGGACTGGACAATGGACATATGCAACTATTTGGCAGCCTGTCAGTATGGAGGAGACTGTATGGACAGGGAGAGGGTGTTTGTCCTCCCAGAGTTCTTGGGGGGCAGACAAAACGCTGGTTCCGGCACCATGTCCTCAGCTCAAATCAAGCTGTGGTGCAGTGGATGTTCAAGGATGTGATCCTTGAGCTGTATAATCGATTCCTTGGTGCCACAACAATGCAGGATGTGAGGGAGGCATTTTACGCAACAGTGTACACCAAGAAACTCAGTGTACAAGAGTTCTATGACACATTAATAGACCATGCACAGAATATGGCCATATACCTGGATGCGTGGATGGTCTGTGAGACCTTTTTGAGAGGAATACTGATACGACGCTGTACCAGCAGTCAGGAACACACCAGTCACCAGAAGTCAAAATAAACATTTAATCATGGGCTGAAAACTGTAAGCCTCCTGGTAGCAGTCTCAACAAATAACCATCTCTGAAAACATCCCAACAAATACACAGAAAAGTACAGAACAACAGGCAGGGACCAGTTCAAACTATCAGCTCAACAATAGTCTAACCACTGTCATGGAGAGGAAAAGCATGGAAGCTGGCAATGGACGGAATAGGATGAAATTGGGAAATTATTATTGTCATTCAATATTATAATTTCTCAATTTCATCATCAAATCAGTCAATGGAATAGGATGAAATTGGGAAATTATTATTGTCATTCAATATTATAATTTCTCAATTTCATCATCAAATCAGTCAATGTTCGATTTGACATAACTGGAAGGAGGAAAGAAAAGAAGTAGGCGATGCAGGGAGGCGCTAAAAGAGGAAAGAAGGATCTATGAATGGGATTGTGCTAAATGGAGCTCAAGCAAATGGGGAAGTGGCAATCCGAAACATCCGGAAGAATGGCGGAACAAGAAGTTGAATGGTGGAATAGGTGGCACTGAAACAGGCCTCTCAAAAGGGAAATTGGACTATCAAATATGTTCTGGAAGTGGGAGAGTTTCCGACAGGGTGGCACTGAAACAGGCCTCCCAAAAGGGAAATTGGACTATCAAATATGTTCTGGAAGTGGGAGAGTTTCCGACAAAGAGTCATATGTAGATAGTGGTCTGTGCACCAGAAAAACAGTATAAATAGCCCAAGTTTAGTAGAGAATAGACAGGCAATTGATAGGCAAAGGCTTGGTGATTCCCAGGGAGTGAATTGCTTAGGCCGGAGTTTGTTAAGAAACCTTGACTTGTGGGAATATTATTATTCTCATTCAATATTATAATTCCTCAAAAACCTCGGCGTTTTGCAAAATTATTAAACGCATTCAAGATAATAATTATCCCTTTTGTCGTCAAAGTCAGTGTGAATTCAAGGTGCGTTTTGCAAAATTATTAAACGCATTCAAGATAATAATTATCCCTTTTGTCGTCAAAGTCAGTGTGAATTCAAGGTCATATTCTACACTAGCAAGCCCCAGAACTATCAAGTAATACTTCTACCAAGTACTACATCAGGTGATACATTGCCCCTCTGGTGCGCCAGTATGATTGAACCTTGGATTGAGTAGCTCGGCATTCCCAGGGAGTGAATTGCTTAGGCTACTTGATCTAAAAGTAAGTAAGGCGCTTTAGCTTAGTGGTTAGAGCATCATAAGGGGCGCATACCCAAGAGGTCGTTGGTTTGATTCCAACAAGTGCTGCTTGCTTTTATGGAAAACCTTGTGTCCTGTCTATTATCTGGAGCCCACCACGAGGGAAGTTGATCTTCTATGGTCAGCTGACTAAGCAAAAACAAAATGGACACACAAGGTTGACCAGAAGGTCAACATTTTCAAAGTTGAGATGGGTGATACGTTGCCCCTCTGGTGCGCCAGTATGATTGAATCTTGGATTAAGTAGCTCGGCGTTCCCAGGGAGTGAATTGCTTAGGCTACTTGATCTAAAAGTAAGTAAGGCGCTTTAGCTCAGTGGTTAGAGCATCACAAGGGGCGCATACCCAAGAGGTCATTGGTTTGATTCCAACAAGTGCTGCTTGCTTTTATGGAAAACCTTGTGTCCTGTCTATTAATACTGTCCAAGATGCACCGAGTACTGCTGCGGGATGAAGGGCTGACTCCTGAAATCAATTCTATAGAGGAATTTGTAGCCCACACTATTCATTATGAACAGGCGTTGAGGACTGCACAGCATTTTGAGCAGCACAGTAGTTGCAGGCGAGTGAGTACAGGAGAGCCACAACCTACCCAGCCTCGTTGATTGGGCACTTTCTTCATTAGAAGAAGTGATCTGGTGAAGAATGGGAACCTGCAAATGGTGATTTGGTGGGAGCAAATGGAACCTTGAGAAGGCCGAGTAGCAGACCCGATCCTGGGGGTGAGCCGGCCTAAAGGAGATGGTTGACCACTGGCAGCGCAAGCACACCCTATGGACGTGCAAGACAGAAAAGGTGAGGGCATGGGCCAGCAGACGTGCTTCCAATGCGGCAGAGAGGGACACTTTGCTAGGCAGTGTCCAGCAAAGCCTGTAGTTAGAAGTAAGCCGCACAACTATGTGCATGTGGCTCAAACGGTGCTTGACGCCAAAGAAGAGATCTCTGAGCCAGAAGTAGCTGAGGTAATAGAGTCCACCCCCATTGACGAAGGGATGGATGGAGGTAGTGTGCTCGGAGATCGAGGTGAGATCAGCGAGGATGATGAGCTTGTGGAGGTTGAATTGTATGACAAAGAGTACCCCTCTGGAGAGGAGAGCAAGGACTTTCTAATGCCTATAACTGACTACCCTGACAACGGAGAGGTGGAGACGGAGAATAGGGACGATAGACCCTATCGGAAGGCATATAAAGTGACCTTGCAAAAGAAGGCTTCGACCTTGAAGCAGCCAAAGCTATGGCATGAGGAAAAGGACTGTCTGGCCACGTATGTCAAGGTGGATGGCCATAGGGCATGGACTCTGTGGGACTCGGGTAGTACCACTACCAGAGTGACCCCACAGTTTTGCCAGATGCACGATATTGCTGTGCACCAGCTAGGTAATCCTGTTGTCCTGCAACTGGGGACAGTAGGTAGTCAAGTGTCCATACACTTTGGCACATACGTCAAAGTGGACGCTGGGGGACTGGCAGCCTGGGAATATGTGGACATTGCAAACTTTGATCAGTATGAGATGACTGTGGACACCCCGTACATGCATAAACATGGAGTGGTGCTTGACTTCAAACGGAGTCGAGTTATAGTGGATGGATGGAGTGTGCCCATGGTTAGGGTGGAGGCCAAGGATGCAGATGGGCATATGCACAGGCATCAGGCAATGGCACGCTCCTGTAAGGCCAGGAATGCGCAATGACTCCATGGTGGACTGAAGGGTCCCACCATGGAAGATGAGGGTGAGGAGGTAGGCTTACAGATGAATAGCTTGCCTGTGGATCACCCGGCAATTATGCTGAGCGAGGTGGAGTACCAGGAGACCCTAAAAAGAGGGAATGAAGAGAAATTGCCTGCCAAGAAACAGAAGGGCAATCAAAAGGCAGGACCGCTGGACAGGCAGGAGTGCCAACCCACGTCATCCCAGGTAAGAGTGGAGGACCTGGTCACAGACGACGAGGATAAAAGAGGGCTATTGCAATCCAGAGATGTGTTAGGCAAGGAGCTATGCCAACTATGGGACTGCCCTGTACCTAGTCCTGCGATGGATTGGGGGCTTGACCCCCGAATGCCATGGGAATGGAATTGGTTGGTGGCGTCCATGATATGGGCGGACCAGCGTGGCGGCCCAGAGGGAGGTGAGCGCTATTGAGAGGCCGAGCCAGGAGAGATATCTCCCCTGGCAGAAGTGGTTTTTGATGGCAGATTGGTGTCTATGCGACATGCTAGGGCAATGCAACCAGTGTGCCTGGCGATCCCTGATAAGAGTGAGTGGAGGATTCAGGTGCTCAGAGAGCGCTTCAGTGCGTTGAAGGCACAGGATGTGCACCGTTCCCAGAAGGGAAAGGGCAGAGCTGTCACCAGCGGGGCAAGGCTGACAATGGAGGATGTACAGAGGCTACGCCAACACTGGCAGGAGGAGTTTGCTGATATTGTGAACGGTACCAAAGAGGAACTTCCCCCTTGGTGCGAGGTTAATCATAAGATCAACCTCATAGATGATACTAAGCAGTATAAATATCATCTACCATGGTGCCCAATGGCGCTACAACAGCAGCTGCAGGATAAGACCAACCAGTATCTGTGGGCTCATTGGTGGGCCGCATGCTCAGCCCCACAGGCTGCCCCTCTCTTATGCATACCTAAGAAGGACGGCACATTGCAGATGGCGCTAGATGCCCGCCAACGCAATGACAACACTATTAAGGATGTGACCCCCTTGCTGAATCAGGAGGTCATCCGGGAAGATGTTGCATGAGCGAGAATTAGGTCGAAGATAGCAGACACATACAAACAAGGGTGCATAAGGGAGACTGATATATCCAAAATGGTGTTCGCGTCCATTACTGGCATGTACATCAGTAATATAATGCAGATAGGTGACTGCAATGCACCAGCTACCTTCTAGCGGTTGATGATGTAAATCTTCTGCAATGTCATCAGAAGATTCATGCATGTGTACTTGGACAACATCTTTATTTACTTGGACACTATCAAGGAACACGAAGAACATTTTCGTGTGGTATTTGAATGGTTGAGGAAGGAAAAGCTCTACCTCAAATGGAAAAAATGTGATCTGTATGCAGACTGCATTGATTGTCTGGGACATCTAATTGACTGTTGGGGTATTCACCCTGACCAGGATAAGCTGGACCATATATGTGAGTGGTGGACTCCATGTAATTACAATGATATTCAGAGGTTTGTAGGACTCATCAACTATATCAGGACGTTCCTGCCCAATATAATGGCGTATATGGGACCATTGATGGCAATGACCCAAAATGGGGCACCTTTTTACTGGCACCCCATACATCAATGGTGCTTTGACATGATCAAGCGAATATGCGACCAGACGCCTGTTATTCGTCCAATCGACCCTCAAAATAACGAGCCAATTATGGATTATTTGTGATGCGTCAAAAACAGAAGTCGGAGCCATGTATGAACAAGGCTCCAATTGGCAGAAGTGCCGCCCAGCTGGATTCATGTCTAAAAAGTTCACAAACACCCAGCAGAACTATGCTGTGCATGAACTGGAGACATTGGCCATCCTCGAGGCATTGCTGAAATGGGAAGACAAACTAATGGGGTACAAGATCCATATCATTACAGATCATAAGGCCCTAGAGTTTTTCAAAACACAGGTGTCCCTCTCCCTGCGGCAGAGGAGATGGATAGACTATATGTCTTGATACAACTTTGATATTATGTATGTCAAAGGTGAGCTAAACAAAGTGGCGGACTGTCTGTCGCGCTACTTTGAGAGCAACTTGGAGGACGAGAAACATGTGGCACATGAGTACGTGAACGCCAATGTGCGCGTTGACCTGCACAGAGATGACCTGCCCTATCAGCACTATAGGGAGGTGAAGAACAACGTTGTCAAGATTTGGGCCATGTGGGCGCAGGAGCACCAGTCTCAGCAACGACTGGTAGACCAACAAGAAGATCGTGATCTTCAAGCGTAGCTATTGAATGAGCATGGACCTCCGGTGGAGGACCATTGGACGGTCAGAGACGCCGTGGCAGAGGGGACACCTTTGCCACCGCTCAACTACGAGAATGACATGTTTTGGCGTTGCATACAAGCAGAGTATGGTTGTGATGCCATGTTTGCCACTGTGCTGGGACACCCTATGGACCACCCTCGATTCACTGTGCAGGATAGTTGGGTATGGATGGATAACCTTCATGGGGAATGGGTGCTGTGCATCCCCCGTGAACAAACCTTGGTAACGGACATTGTGAGCCAAGGCCATTTGGTGGTGGGCCATTTTGGCCCACAAAAGACACTGGAATACCTTCGGCATTGGTACTGGTGCCAAAGATGCACGACAACGTGGGCAGGTACTGCTCATTGTGTGAGCAGTGCATGCAGTTGAAGCCTTCAAACTGTAAACCAGCAGGGAAGCTGCACTCGCTCCCCCTGCCCACTAAACCCTGGGACTCAATTGGAATGGATTTTGTCAGCCCATTTCCGGAGTCCAAGGAGTATAACTACCTGTGGGTGGTTATATGTTGCATGACCAGTATGGTCCATTCACAACCACCACGAAAGTGTCGGAGCTCTCATGGGTATATTTGAGGGAGATTGTGCGACTACACGGTCTCCCCAGCTCTATTGTCAGTAACAGAGACACCAAGTTCACATCACAGTGGTGGCATGAACTGCATTGGTTGTTGGGGGCTAAGTTGCTGATGTCAATGTTGTTCCACCCACAAACGGATGGACAGACTGAACATGCTAATTGCAACATAGTGCAGATCTTATGGGCGGTTGTGCAACCGGATCAGATGGACTGGGTCGACTACTTGCCAATGGTGGAGTTTGCTATCAACACGAGCGTATCCACTATGACAGGGTACGCGCCATTTGAGCTGAATGGGGGGTTTATGCCCTCTATGATTCGGGAGCTCAGACCCACTGATGAGTTTCACCGGGGGGTGAAAGACTTTGCACGGCAAGCACTGGAATGATTAGTGCATGCACATGACACTATTATTTAGGTACAAGTGTTCCAGGCTCATCACACCAACAAGCAGCATGATGAAGGTCCGCTCATTGCGACAAGAGACCTAGTCTATCTGTCAACGGAGAACCTGAACCTGCCCAAGGAGAGAGCGAGTAAGCTATGCCCCAAGTTCATTGGGCCATATAAAGTGGCGCACGTGGACGGCAACCACTCCAGCTATGTGCTGGAGTTGCCAGCGGCGTTACAGGCACGATGTATTGTGCCTAAGTTTCATGTGTCGTTGTTACAGCTGTATGTACCGAATGAGGACAGGTTATTTCCTAATCAAGCAGTGCCAGAACCGTATGATTTTGGAGCTGCTGATGACCAGGAATGGTTTGTCAATGACCTTATAGGTCATTGGTGGAGTAAGGAACAGGGACTCGAATTTGAGGTTCAGTGGAGCCTTGGAGACATGACATGGGAACCATTGAAGGCAGTGTCCAAGTTGGAAGCTCTAGATAGATACCTAGAGCTGCAGGGCGTAGCACGTCCTGCACAGCTGGCATGGCATGCAAAGGTAGCAAGGTGATTGGCATCTCATTACTGGCTTGATGGAATATGGATTAGCTAAGTGGCCAGCCAGATGGAACTGAGAGGCCGCCATCACTTATATAAGTGATGGCTGGGGGGGGAGATACACGTTGTGGAAGTTTTTTGTGTCTCCTGCATAGTCGTACCAACAGCAATGTCTGACTAGCAGCCTTCCGCATCGGGTCAGGGCTCCATGGGCCCTGATCAGCATTTACAGCAGCAGCAAGTGGGGGGATATCTCACTCAGATTTCCCAGCAAGGTTTGGGCAGTTACCCTGCCCACCACATGACAATGCCAGCCTCCATGTTGATGGGGACTGGCCAACGGCAGTCAGTGCAGGGGTATGGGCAAGGCCAACTCCTGATGTATGTGCCCTTTGCAATGCCTCAGTATTTGGGGCAGCCATTCCAGCCATGGGGTATGATGCCCCATGTTCTCATGCAGACGCATTTTGCTGTGGCGCCAGTCGCAGCTCAAGGCACAGGAGCACCTCCAGCGGCACCTTCTGTGTTTCACCAGTTGGTGCAGGGGACCCCTGTGGGGATGCCCTTGTACCAGCAGGCTGCAGTGGGGCCACCGGCAGTGCAGAAGTCACAGCTGATGGACGTGGATAATGACTCCCACCCTGACAAAGGGCACCTGGTGCCCCAGAGACTAGAGGGGATGTCAAAGCGAGAGTTCCAATTGGCGCCTAGAGAAGACCAGCAGCGGCCATTGTCGCCATACTGCAGGGAGGCATCCCTGGATGGCAGCCCCTCTGGTGGCTGGTCCCTCCCGTATGGCCAGAAGCTGGAGGTCAGGGCATCCTCCCTGACCGATGAATCGTAGGAGGTCTCCCTCACCCGTGCAATGGTGGGCATTGCCCCCAGGGAGGGATAGTAAGGGGAAAGGGAAGGCCAGGGAGTCCTCCCCGCTCAGGAGGGAGGAGAAGGTGCGCACACCGTGCGACCATCTAGAGCCACAGGCATACAACTTGTGGTGACAGCTTCAAGCCACGGGGCAAAAAGTGCCTCATAATGCAGTGTTGTTCAATGACCCGGTGGCCCTGGTGGTCATCAGTGGGTTGTTGGAGAAAGTAGAATTATTGTGCAAACAGCAGTTTCACATGATTGAGCAGTTCACAAAGGCACTGGGGAAACAACGGGCGTTAACCCCGGAGGAGGGGTTGGAGGTGGGGGCGAAGAAGCCTTGATGGAGTGAGGTGGCGGCTGCCCCACGGCCTAGGGAGGCTCATGAGGCTCCCATTTCCCCAAGGCCTAAAGAGGCTTGTGGGGCTCCTGCTTTGGGGGAGGAAGCAGCTGCGGCTCTCTTGATGGAATACAAGCTGTACCAGCGCCCCATGGGGGGGGTGGGGTCCTCCCAGGTGAGTGTACAGGACAAGACTCCCCAGCATCAGGAGACAGCAAGGAGCGGGCGGGGAGATTTGGAAATGGTATCATTTGCGGAGAATGTGCTGCCTGGAGTGAGTGCAGGAAGCGTGCGCTTCATGCCTGGGGTGACGTTGGAGCCTCCACAGGGGTCATATGCTGTGGAGACAGTGCTGACTGACCTGTGATCAGCAGATCAGTGTGAATACAAGGGGAACATGAGCATGGACAGCAACGATGAGGCATACGAAGCACCCTCTGATGAGGAGGAGACAGAGGAGGATGAAAATCCTCAGCAACATCGACTGCGCTTGGCTCACAACAAAAAGCGGCAGGCAAAGCGTAAGGCGGCAGAGGAGCGGATGGTCAAGGCCATAGTTGACTTGGCCAAGCAGGCCACCAGGAGAATTCCTGATGGATTGGGAGTGGTGGTTTTCTCTCCATAGGATGTGGAGAGGTCTAATGCCTTCTTCAGTGGCAGCCTGGACTGTCACTTTTATTATTCACCCAGGGCAAACAAGGTGTGGATGGGTGATCATGTGGTCCGGGCCTGGGACTATGAGTGCTCCCACCAAGAGCATTACAATGATGGAACCTACCACCTGAACAAAATTGTGTTCAGAGGGTTCCTGCGCAACTCCTATGAACTGAGGCGACTGTATCAGTTCATATACAACAACCATCAATTCAGGTATGCACGCGTTGACGCATACTACCTGTTGCGAGAGTTCAAGCAGGTGAGCCTCAATTGCTCTCCGGAGCTGCAGGACCATACCATGTGTATGGTCCTGACAGATCCGCGGTATGAGGTGATCACGTCTTCTTTCAGCCTCTCCTCCAAGGAGATGCTGCTGATGGTGCTGCCAGTTCCATTGGAAATGATCCGGTGGAAGGAATGGCAGGGCCGCAGGAGGTTCACAATTCCAGGGTTCACCTCAGAGGACTTGGTCCGCACATTGGACCTGGAAAAAATTGCCCAGCATTTACTCTATTTCTGCTGACCAGGGATGCCTAATGTCGCACTAGGGGTGGCATTCAATTTGGCAGACCGTGTACACTGGCGCACGGTGCTAGGATATGCACTAGTTCAGGTACTCATGCCCCAAGGACAGGCCCACACTGCATTCTCATGCCACTTGATGTTTGTGTTTGCCCAACCGCATCTCTATTGAGAGGCGATTGAGGCATATGACCGGAGCCACCTGCAGTCTCCATTTGTGAGTCTTGAGTGGACAATGCCAACGCTGGTCGCCTCCCATTTCTCAGACGCTCAGGCTGCAAATGTAGGGGACAACAAGGTATTAAGAACCCTACTGTACAATAGGGTACCTCCTGAGTGGGTAGACCATGCCTACACTTTTGGTGTGGTCTACCTGGAGAATCACTTCAACGATCTGAATATGTCATTGGAGCAGTACTGGGTAATCAACGATGCTCGCCACCGTCGATTGGACACTTACAGTACTCCACCTGCCATACCACAGTAGGATGGGTGGAGGACCAGCGACGAGGATGATCAACACCATTTAGCGGCCTTGCGATCTCGGGAGAGTGAGCAGGGCCATAATTATCAGGATGAGGGTCTGTACTATTACATGGAAATGGATCCCAATCATTGCGACCTGTGGCAACGGTTGCATAGGCATGGATCCTTGCCCCCAGAGCCGGTGGCCCCTCCCCCTGAGTCGATCATCCTCCGCCCTGCAAGCCCAGCTGAGGAACTCATGGATGTGGACGAAGCTGGCAACCCCACTGCTCCATTGTTGGCTAATGGTGGCGATTTGGTGCCAGTTAACGCCAGCACTGGTGGGGAACTGCCAGCTCCAGTTCTCTCCCCTTCACGGGACCCTCCTTTGGCCTAATACCCACAATGCCATGACATTTGGTCACGGGGTGTGTTGTTGGAGATGTTTGATATATTGGACGTTAGGTGCGGACTACTTTACCTATGTATCTATGTTATGTATTGGCAGTGTAATGGGAGACCAGTAGCTGGTCTGAAATGAGGGGGTGTAATGCAGCAGCTAGTTGTGTTACGTTTAGTAGTTATTTTTTCAGCTGAAGCTTACATAAGCTTCAGCTTTTATTTTCATACCTAGTAGTACTGGACAATCCACCATGGATTCTGGTTCTCTCATGTGAATTGAGCTAATTCAACTTGTAAATTCTTACACTTTGCCTAACACCATCTGAAATTGAACAAGAAATGGAACTTTCACAATGCCCACTACTACCAACTCTCTCTCTCGCTCAGCCCACAAAGCCAAAAAAGAAAAACACTCAAAAGGCAACAACTCAAAGTTGTTCTCTTGCTGAACATAATGAAGAATGGACACCACCACCACCTTCCGCCCCATTTTCATGCTATCGTGTCGAAACCTTTGATGCTCATCGTATTATTTATTCTGGTGCCAACTATGATCCTTAGTAGGATATGCCTCAATTAATTGCTCAGGTAAGATGTCCTGTGAAACACTCGATTCAAAACTTAATCTTTTTTTAAGACAAAAGATGCTATTGAAATCTTTGAAGCCAAATACCTCAATGGCATTGCCATATTCATCTTTGACTGTTCCTCTGCTCATGAAGCATATTCTTCAGATGCGCTTCTAGCACACAAAATGAATCGTGGGCCTGGTGGAAAGCAGCCCATCATGCATGATACATATATCCCATCTACAGGTGAATATCAGTCAATGGTTTTCCCTCCTGATTACCAAGGAGTTGATAAAGAGGGGAATTCTCTTGCTGGTAAGCCGAAGGGTATGGAACAGGTACTTCGTGAATGTGGTCTGCTTTCAGCACTTGAAAGAAAGCATGGTAGGGAGTTAGTTGCAATTTGTGCAACATGTAAACTGTCTCAGGCTGCTCATGAGGCAGCCATTCGGGCAGCAAAGGCAAAGAAAGATGAAATCAAAGGTGTGGGTACTCCAGAACTTGAGATGCGAGGTATCTCCAAGATGGATGCTCAGAATGTGGACAGATCTAGAGACTGCTGCATGCAACATGTGCTTTCACTGGAAGAAGATTTCTGCAAAGAGAAGCCACTGCTTCAACTTATCATTGAGTGTGCTGGACATAAATGCCTTTTTCTTCCCAAATTCATTGTGAGCTTAATCCTATCGAGATGGTATGGGGACAAGCAAAACAATGTAAGTGCTGATTATTTAAATTTTCTTTTCAAGATCTCTTTTAACTTTTCTTTTCACTTATATCAATTTTCACTCCTCAGGTTTCCGAGAACTTGCCGATGGAACCTTTCAAACAGCCAAAAAATTAATACCAGAGTGCTTGGATGCAGTCACAGTGCAAAATATCCAAAAATACTTCTGCCATTGCTGGAGATATATGGATGCATATTGGCATATGTTGTATATAGGCTGTGATACTTTTTTATTACATACTAATGTCTGTTTTGCATAGACGTGGACTGAATATCAAGCAAGCAGCCTATGCAGTGAAGAAATATACATCTCATTGACACATACCAGGGAATATTATGATGGACGTTAACATTATCAACCGTGCTTGATGAAGATTTGACAAAGATGGGTGTCTTTTGAGGCTTGCTGTAAAGGGAATTACCATATATGTAACCCTAATAATTATATAATAGGGTTTGTTTCACTTTTCTGCTTGACAAAAAACCAAAACTTTACCAATCGTCTTGGGGAGCACACCAATGATAGAACTATCATATCTAAGCTGAATTAAAGTGTTTTTGTGACTACTATCTGTGAGGAAAAAATGTAGTTAGAGTTTATATGTTTTTGTTTGTTCTCTGCCAACTCAGTGGATGGGAAGTGACCACGTGCACTGTACCCAAAATCTTCCTTGTCATCAATTAGGCCCAATCAAACCCAGGTCTAATCAGACCTTGTTCCAGATCAGACCAACGTCTGATGAGCCGACACTTATATGATCAGACCTGAAAATTCGGCCTATCTGAAGTAACCTGATCACGCCTGATTCGGCCTGATTCGGCCCGAGACATTTTTCCGACATCATTGGGTTCATGGGGTTCACAAATAGTTATAGCCAAGTACACATACCCAGTCCTCTCCGCCATCCTTGGCTGGAGTATAGATATAAATATATACACACGAGGAGGAACCTATCTCCTCGCTCAAACCCTCTGCAAAGTTAAATATACAATCTACAATGTACAATCACCAGCTCCCCCACGGGCGCATTTCTAACGGTAAGCCAAACCAAAAACCAGGGATGAGGAGGAAGAGATCACCCGACCCACTGACAATCGACCCCATATCCCCCACCCTGTACACCCAACCTCTGCAAACCACCACGACCCCACCCGACCCCATCGATCGCCGCGCCCGCGACGGTCGCTTTCGGCGGCGCACAAGTATCCGCGTCCGCGTCCGAGTTCACATTCGCATTCGCATTCGCATTCGCATTCGCGTGGTCCGAGCTCGTCGTGCCATCCCATCCCGCGAGCGAAGAGAAGGACGAACACGGGGTGTGCGCGAGGGTGGTGGAGGAGGAGAACGCGAATGGTGAAGGAGAGAGGGGCGAGGGGATGGATGAGGTTGAGATGGGCGAGATGGGTGTGGGCGGAAGCGGGTGCAGGTATTCGCCGGCGTGGACGGTGGTGTCTGCGTCCCACGGGTTGAACCACCGCTCGTGTGCGGGCGTTGGTTCGAGCTGGAAACGGGGTTGGTAAGCGGGTGCAGCTGTCGGGGATGGAGTGATTTGGACCGGAGCGGGGTTCTGTATAACGTCCGTCGCGTGTTAGAGTACGTTTTACATGGTTTTATCGAAAGAACGTCACATACCGAGGAATACATCGACGTTGGTTTCGTATCGTAGCCAAAGTCTGAGTCTGACCAGCTCCATACTCGTTCATCTATTTCCCCGCCCGCAAGATCAAACTCGTGCTCCGTCTCCTGATCATGTGAAGTGAAAACATCAAACGACCCGTCCCTCGTCGGCGTCGGCGTCGCCATATGCACCTGCATCGGCACCTCTACTACCCCTTTCTCATTCTCATTCTCATTCTCCCGCTCCTGCGCTGACTCATGGTCACGGCCACGACAATGCCCTTGCTCATGAGGCGCAGGCGCAGGCACAGGCCACCAAAATCCCTCATCCATCCTCACAGGCACCTGCACCTGCTCCTGCTCCTGCTGATGTTGATGCTGCCACCACTGGCGGTGATGACCCCGCTTCGGTGCAGGCGCAGACAACGACCGCTTCATGCCCACACACGACGCATTAGGATTCTGCGGCGATCGCTGTGTGGGCGACCGCGATTGGGGCCGGGACCGGCGCGACAAGGTCGGTGTAGGAGTGGCAGGAGAGTCGGTGGGATTGGAGTTGGGGTTGGGATGGGGATGAGGATTGGGAGGACGGGGTGTATCAGCTGCTGGCGAGGAAGGCACGTTCGACCACGACGCGGGGTGCCCAGGCGTCCGTGGCACGACGGGCGAGCTCATCACCAACGCCAAGGCCGAGTCCAGAGCGGGCGAAGCAGGCCACGACGTGGTGGAAACGGGTGTGCGCGGCATCGTCTTGAGCGGGGACGACACGGACGGGCGACGACTCGACATCGGCGTGTGCGGGTCTCCATTCCTAGTCCTAGTCGCAGTCGTAGACGCAGACGCAGACGCGTGTATCATAATAGGAGAAGACAACACCGCCGGCGAGGGCTCCCGAGCAAATTCGTGCCCTCCACCAAACTCCCAGTCTTCAGCCCGCGTGAACGCGGGAAAAGACGCGGACGCGGAGCACGGGACGAGAGGCGAGGCGAGGGACCAGGCTGGTGGCGCCGACACACTCGTGCTCGTGCTCGTGCTCGTGCTTGGAGATGCAGGCCACGAAGGCGGGAGTTTCGGTATGGGCACTGGAGGCGTGGGCGTCGATGTCGATGTCGTGGTAGATGTCGTGGTAGATGTCGCCGTGGATGTCGCTGTGGATGCCGAGGGTAAATCGGTAGGTGTAGATGGGACGTAGACACGCGCTGGTGAAGACGGTGCACGCTCCAAAACCGCCGCCATGGCAGACGCAGACGTAGACACAGACGCGCGGGAAACGACAGGCGAGGACAACGCCGACTTTATCATTGTCGCGGTCGCGTTCAAACGAGTAGCATGCAACGACGACGCCTCCGCCTCCGCCTCCCACTCTTGCGTTTTCGTTTCCGTTTCCGTATCTATATCTGTTCCCGTTTCCGTTTCTGTTCGTGTGCGGGTATAAGTAGAAGTGGGGAAGGAGGTAGAGACGCGGGGGACACCGGGGGAGGGAGACCAAGGCGCGGATGTCTGGGGTGTCGTTGGTGAACTGGGCCATTTGGATGGTATGATTCGGATTGCTCGCGTGGGTGAGCGCGTGGGCGTGGGTGTGCAGGGCAGCGGGGTACGAGGCGACGGGGGTGAGAGTACTTCGTTTGGCGCTGACGTTGACGTCGACGTCGCCATGCATTGTCGTGTGGTTATTATCTCCGAGCTCGACGCACGTGTCATGAACGTCGACAACTCTTCATCCGGCGTCAAAGTATCTGCGACGGGCTCAGACGAAGACGCCTTCGAGCGGGCTCGGGCGAGGCTATGTTCTGATTCCCAGCGTTCTGCCGGGGCGTAAGCGGGAAAGGAAGAGGAAGAGCAGCAGCCCGGAGTGCGAATTAGTGGAGCGGGAGAAGGAGGCCAGGGTAGGGGGGGTCTCGATCTCGATGATGGGGTCGAAGCTAGAGACTGTGGTGTCACGGGCGAGGCGGAGGCGGGCCATGACGGCGCCGGCGCCGGCTGCAGCTTCAGCAAGGATCCTGAAGCGGATGTAGACGTCGATAGTGATAGACGGGGAGTGCTAGGGGACGATGCCGAGGTTGAAATTGGAAGTCGTGGTGTTGGCGTGGAGGGGTAAGGAAGAGATGGTTCTCGTTCCGTCGACGATGCACGTGTTATTATGGGTGAAGGCGCCGACAAGGACGGACTTGGTACAGGAGTTCCATACGTCGTTGGTGGGAGATCTGGGTCCATTGAGCTCGAGGAACACACACGCGTCACGACGGGCGAACGAGTCCCCGACAATGGGTCTTTATCCGCGGAAGCAGACGACTCTGGCGCACTCACAGACGCAGAGCGACGGGTGAGGCGTTGTTCTGCTTCCCATTCTTCCACTGCGCGCTCGAGTGCTTTGCCCTCCTGTCCCTCTGCCAGCAACCCCGCGATCTTGGTGAGCCGCGAAGCCTCCTCTGCCGCTCTTCCTTTCCCCGGACTCTCCTCCACATCGTCCTCTGCTCCAACAACACCTCCCCGGTCAGGCGGATCTTTCCTGGCTCTTCCGCGTCGTGCCCCGTCTTTGACCTTGATCCTCGACTCTACGTTCGCACTCGCGTTTGCAGCGTGACGGAACCGCCAGTCAGGATAGCGTTTCCTGTGCTCAATCAAGGCTTGGGCGGCTTTAGCTTCCCACTCGTCGCGCTGTTCCTTCGTGAGAGCCTTCCAGTACATGCCTGGCTTTGTTGAATATTTCAGTTACGATAGGAGATAATAAAGACTCACCGATGATCTTGGAGAGGTTACTGTGGTTCCCCTCGACCTTGTTCGAGACCTTTTGGTCACGGATAAACGAGGAACGAAATAATATGAACGCATTCGGTGGACGCGGGATATACGACGCGTCGCGCCGTTTGTTGTGCGATGACCGCTGGGGCGTTGGGGGCGGAGAATTGTCACATACGGTGGAACAAGAGAGGTCCGCCGACTCCATATCAACAGGCGGAGGCGACAATTCGTTAAGAAACGTGTAAGTGACTGCTTGTCCTGCTTCTATCGCATCATTGAAGAACACAAGAACATGACGTAAGTCCATGAAACGATAACCAAAGAGCCCCGACCGACCTGTTCCACGTTTATCGTCGCCGGCCCCGTCTGCAGTGCGAATGGGAGGCATGCGAGAGGGCTGCAGAGGCATAAAGCCAAGGCCTTGTAGTAGAAGGGGGAATAGGGCCAGACTGGGATGTCCCTTTATTCAGCTATTCTAATTCCCACATAGAATTCAGTTGTAATGGAGCCCGTGCCCATGAGTGCTAAATGTTACGCCAACAATAAGGCAGAAGTCCAGAAGCGCCAACCGGCCATCGGATGTCGACACGTGCTGTCATTCCCCAGATAAGATCAGATCGTCCGTCTGATGGTCGACGCTCCAACTTCCCCACCACTCCCCTGCCCTGCAGCCCTCCAGTCCATGTCGCTGGCTCTCCTGCGCTGCAGGACACAGCCATTATCACGTACGCCTCACATAAACAGCACAATAACGAAGCAAGCTTGTAAGACGTTGAACAAAGGGAGCGCCTAACAAGGTTGTGATGGGGTTCGGTTGTTGATCTCCATCACTGCCTCATAAACCCTTCCTGATTTTCATATTCCGGTTCGGTTGGAGATTTGACATATTCCCGGCGAGGGGTGGACACTCGACGCGTTACGTTCTTGCCACAACCTGTGCAGCTCCAGGATGTGCGATTGCGGGACCTTGGTACTTCCCGATGGACGGACACTGCCTCACACCACGCCCTCGACAACCCAAACGCGAGGCGCGTCGTGTAATCGTAGCCCTGGAAATAAGTTCCGTCTTGACCTACAAATTGCCCTGACGCCACCCGCGATACGCCGCTGGGCCCCACCCTGACACCGTACAACCAAGCGCGCCTCGTGCCCCTCGACAAAAGCCCACCCTCTCTACATACTATGTAGGAGCCTGAAAACCCGAGACACACAGGTCGGATAGTATCGGGACACCGCCGTTCCGCTTACCCAGTGGGTTGTCAGCGCAATAAACCATGACCATGGTGTGCATGCAGGATTACGTATGAACCACGACGAGAGTTTACTTACCTCACGGTCAACGACAACACAACCCTGGACCCTCTTACCCTTGAAAGACGTGTCTTTGTGAAAGAAATAAAGCTTTGGCGAGACTATTTTGCCTTTGTCTTCTTTACGTCATTATCTTGTCTTTGGGGCGAGTCTAAAATGGGTTCGCTTCGTCCCTTGATGAAATTTGAAACCCCAATGGCTTTGAAGCCTCTGAAGGACGACGAAACTTGTCCTGTCTTGGTATTGTTTTCAGTTCAGTATGTATCTATCTACTGCATTTGTCTACTGCATTTGTTCAATTGGTTGAGCCAGCCTAGTGGTACCGAACGCTGTCGCTGTCCTTCCCCTCCCGTTCCGGAATCTTATTCATACATTTGACAATATTAATATTCCTTCTTCGTTGTCGTCTCGCTGTCTTACATGTCCTGTCACGTGTCACATATTCGACAAGACACAAGACACGACGTCTACTAGCTTGTAATAGTATTTATTTCCCTCGTAGCTCCCCTTGCATGGTTTATGTTGTCGAAATTAGCACTGATGGTTGCCTTAGCATAAATCTGGTTGGGCGGTGCTAGCGTCTCCTCGGTCAAACATGTAGCTAATGTACTAATACCTTGCTCAAACATTTCAGTACTTGTAATTAGCCTGTACATATGCTCTCCAAATAATCTGGTTTGTTTGGCTTTTGTACTACCTTATTGCACTTGGGGGTGTGGTAACCTGAAACATTAGGTCCAAATATCATGTCTTCCTAGTCACTGGTGGTATGTGTTCTAGATTTGTGGGTAGTCATGTCCTGGCATTTTGCTTTCATGTAATGGTAGTGTTATTTTGTTTGAATACCACTTTCCTCAAGGTGTCTGACACATTTGTCTTCATGCTGTATTCCTGGCCCATGGTCCTTGTCTTTTTATTACCAGTGACAGGTAATTTCTGGCTCCCTTGAACCATTTCCAAAATCTCCATATTTTCTTCTGGTGTTGCATTCTTGAAAGTCCATGTCATCCAATCCTATTTCTTACTCCTGAACAGTAAATAGTTGTCTTTTTGATATTTTTATTGCCTTACATTGTTTTCGAAATTGGACCTTGTGTGCTCTTTGCTCATCATGTAACTCCTCTATGTAAATGTTGTCAGCTTCTCTTGTTTCTTTGTCCAGTAGAGTTTCTCCTTTTCTGATAGTTCTTCACTGGCATCATTGTTGTTGATCAGTCCTTGTGGTGTGCATCATATGGTTTTGTCTTCCAACCTTTTCCATCTACCTGCATCTTTCTCTATTTCAGTCAAGAAAGTATTAACTTCAAGCATTCAACATTTAACATCTGTGGAACTCCTTCCACATAGCCAGTGCACACTGGTGACAAGCAATCAGGCCCCATTATATAATGGAGTATGACTAACAATAAATGATGCTAAGTAAGGTCCACATTCATATGTGCTAAGAGTGGACTAAGCTTGGAATAGGGTTGGACAGATTGTGGACCTTTTTACCATATGGTTTAATTCACAGCATTTACTTACATTCTTATCTGTTCACTGCCTCCTGGCAATGCTTAGCCTCTTAGCAATGGCTAACTTCTTTTACTATAAATACTTACTTTTTGTTAGTAGCACATCATTAATTTGGCAGTAGAGACTGTATCTCAACATTTTAGTTACCCTATACAACAGACTACCTTTTTGTTAACCATGTCAGCAAGAGGACTTTGCTTTAGTTCTCTCTCTCTCTTTTTCTGCAATCTCTTAGCACTTTGCAACTATGGCTTGGCATTTGTGCTTAGATCTACTAAGCAATCTTGTTATTTTATTGTCTCATTCTTGGTGCTAACACTTAGTGCCCCTTAGTGACCCTTTCCATGTCTCTTAGTGCCTTTCCTTGGTGACTCTCTTGTATCTCTTAGCACCTTTTTTTTAGAAACTCTTAGCACTCTCTTGCCATGTTTTGGAGTCTTATATAAGCACCTCCAATCACTCACTTTCCTTGCCACCAACCTCTTGCCTACCATGTGTTCTCTGGAACCTGTCTGGAACTCTCTCAAATAGTGCATCCAAAGCTATATTGACTAAGTAGCTGTACTAGTGATAGTGTACTTTGGCTCAATTTGGGTGTCATCAACATTGTTGGGCATCAGAGGTGGGGCCTTGAACAAGCCCATGACCTGTCTGGCTCTTGGCTGGCTGCCTTCTTGGTTGGTTTAGCTGGTGGTGAAGGCTGACATTTTATCACTATCTGGGGCACCAACCAGCAGATTGGTGAAGCCCTTGTGGTCTTTGGAAAGTGCATTGCTAAAATGTGTGTGCACACACTTTGGAAGCAGCAATCTGGCAACATTGCAGCCTCCTCTAGGAAATCTGCATTGTCCACCCCAAAACTCTCTACTCAGTCTGCACCACCTCCTCCTCCTATAGCTCTTGTGCATGACCCTACTCCAGATTTCTCTGATCTTGCTAATTGGAATATTCTGCCTTCTGTACCAACTCTGGCAGCATCTTCACTACCTGCTGGCTTGCCTATGGCCCTCCCTACTCCAACTCCAGCTCTGTCATCCCTAATAGTTATCGACTATGCTTATAGGCATTATGCTTATGCCATCTCTGAGGCATCTCCATGTGGCACTAACACTGCTTGATACTGATAGGCTTCTGCTTGAACTAAGTACATCAAGAGACAATACAGGTTGACTGACATTTGTCAAACCTGAAGACTCAAGCTACTTTCTAGAGCTCAGAATATCTTTGGCTATTGCTTCTCAATGCAGGCTCCACTTAATAGTCCTAGCTAATCATTTGCCATTCATTGACTTAAAAGACTCAGGACTTACAAAGAAATAACACTAGCGCAACTACAGAAAAGTGGTTTTGACCAAACTCTGATTAGTTCTAAATAGGTATAGCCTGGGTTAAAAAGTGAGCAGATTCATATAATTTTAAGTAGTTTCAGAGTCACTGTAGTCAATAGGCAGTTACATCATTGGTTGCTGTTGACAGGTCACTGTTAGCTGTAGCCACAAGGAGAGGTGCTAATTTGTAGCACTGCAGATGAATTTATTTTCAAAATATGATAACACATAGTATAAAAGATAGCTACCAGATGTGTAAATAGCAACAAATTGAAACCCAGTTATTCTCACTATTTAAATCTTGCTAGTTTAACTTAATGTTGTCAGGGAGTTAGGCACTAGTAGTATCTATATCATCTTTGACATCTGCAGTGTCAACAATAAGCATATTTATGTTGTGCTATCTTGTCTTTTTTAGAATCACAGTGCTTACAGTTTGCTAGATAGCATCAGGAGTGCTAATTACTAGCATGTAGTCACATCTTATTATCTTGCGCACACCAGGACTCTGCCAGAACACTTTGCACTTTATGCATGCCAGATGCTAAAGATGGTGTTTTACTACATAGCATTTAGCACTCCCAACCACAGTTGGTGTCATCAACACTCTTGCCCAACCTGGGGAAGATGAACACTAGAGAGGGGGCTGATGTCAGGAGACTGGTCTCCAGACCATGTCCAACTCTATTCCAAGCTGAGTCTGATGACATGCCCACTCTTAGCACATCCAAATGACTGCTCAGCCCATTCTATCTCCTTGTGTCTTCTATTAGTCAGCCTTGATGAGTTGTATGCATGGACCTCACTCAGCATCAATTATTGTTAGTTATACTCCATTACATACTAGGGCCCAATTAGTAAGCAATATTAGTAATAGTGCAGCCACTAATGTAGTATATAAAGACAGCTTGTAGATAGAATATCCACAGGCTGAACAATAGCAGTGTTTTTCTGGCCTACACACTAAACTAACTGTAACCTCTCTAGTGAACATCTGACCACTCAATTAGCCTTGCTAGTCCCTTGCTAACTCTTGCTTGCTTTTATGCCCACTCAACTCCTGCTTGTCACCAGTGCTCACTAGCTCTGTGGAAAGAGTTCTACAGATGTTAAGTGTTTTCTTAAAGCTCTACTATAATATGTGATACAACTTTTGTGAGGTTTTACTCTGCCAAGCTGTGATGCAAGGAATTTTGGATGACCTATCAGTATTCTCATGTCTCAATCTGTGCTTCCTATATAATCTATTAGAACTTTACTGTGTAAAGGCTACACCTGGAATGTAAGTGTATGTACCAAATGTGAACTCAACATCAGAATTGTTACAGAATTCTTGCTCATTGATGTATATCAGTTGGCTAGTAACAAAGGATAACTGAAATGACTGGAGCATTGATCTGAAGTATTTTCACCATACTTGACATTGTGCTTGTCTCTCTTTTTGACTCACAGCATGTTACAATGTGAAAATTGCAGTTTTTGTAAGTGGAGAGATCTTTTCTCAACAATTGCCAATGCCAGGCACCCTGAACTTTTTGTTTCCAACCTTCCAAAAAAAGTAAAATGCATGGAAAAATTTCTGATATTGCATAAATTGACATATTTTATATGGTTTTCATCCTAGAATTCCTGCTACTTTAGTAGTGGATTTATGGTCTGCAAGCAATAGTGCCAATTTTTTCAGGTTGCTATGTTTCTTGTTTTCTACCCAACTCTGGTTTGTTCTTTCACCTGTTTTTATTTTTCACCAATTTTTGCACCTTGTTTCACATTTGCATTTCTTGCCTTTGCATCTCAATTTCTTTCTTTTTTATTCTGTTTTAGTTGCATTTCTTTTTTTCTTCATGGTCTTATTCTGTTTTGTTTATCCCCATTTTTTTTTATTCTGAGGTTTCAATCAAAACAGTGATTTAGTCTTCTCTTTCTTTTTCCTCCTTTTCTCTACTTCCTCTGCCTGGCATGAGCACCTTGTTTGGCTTATCTAGAGTCTCTGTGCTCTTTAATTCCTCTGTCCACTGCAGCAGTATTTCTTTGGCTGTTTTTGTTACTCTTATCTTTTTTATCACTTGACAGGCAGATGATATTGCTAGTGACCCTATTCTATCCACAAATGTTGTTATCCTGTCTTTTACCATTTGTCATCTCACCCAGTGGCTCTGCTTATCACTCTTGGCCTTGATTGGTTTGCTCAATTTTGTGAATATTCAATTTCTATTGGTCAATGTCCCACTTCCTAAGAAGAAGTTTCTATCCTTGACCCTCCTCAATCCATCAACCCAATAGCCTCTCCTGTCAATGGTTTGTTCTTAATTTTTTACAGTCTAGTCTTATTCATTCACTATTTTTTTCTCTTCTACTTCATGTTCATCATTGATTCCTGAAGATGCATTATCTCCTGGGCACAGTGCTCCCACTTTGAATATTATTTTTGTAATGAAAACAATGAATTTTGGCTCTGAATGTTCCTCATGTCTGGCCTTGGCCAATCTGCACTGCTTGAAGCTTGAAGTATTTGAAGCTGTCATGTTTCATGGCCTGCAATTATAAGCTACCCATTGTCAAAAGTCATGCATTATGCAAGGCACTGGGTCTCTATTGTCTTCTGCATAGCCATTACTTACTGTAATGAAGTTATGAATTTGAGAGAGCTTAGTGTGCACACAACACTGAATCAGACCAGACCGGTCTATTGACAATGTAGTTTACAACAAAATAAGCTGCTTTGTAAGCAGCTGAGTAACTAATTATATACGAATGTAAATAAATATTATATTATAATAAATATAATATAATATGTACTAATATACAGTAAGTAAAGCTATGTGGCCAACGCCACATAGCGGACTACGCTACACACCCCCCAATCAGACCGAGCTACGGTCTCGAGATAATACGACGGTCATGCCGTCGGTAAGTCTGGGACGGGGGCAATGGGAGAGTCCCCAGGCTCCCGGAATGGATCGGCAGTCGCGTCGTCCATGTCGTAGTCAAGGAGTTCATCCTCGGGTGCGGGCGCGTAAGAAGTACCCGAAGGCCCTGCCACAGGCAGGGAATCGTCATAGTCCCGGAGGGGGGACAGTGTGAGATTGGGGTCGATGGTCGACTCCGAGACGGTTGGTTGGGGATCAGGCAGATCCCCGGTGTCGGACGGGTACTGGCGCGTCCAGATTTCACGGGCATGAATGTCTTGCCCGATAGAGAGGTACATCCCCTTGGCGAGCGCGTCGTCGTATGCACGACGACTGTCCTGCTGCTGGAGCATCAGGCGTTGACGATCGCCGATGGTGCCCTCGCGCCACCCATCCCACTGAGGGATGGACTGGGGTGTACCGTAGTGATCGAGGCGTTGTAGCCTCTCGTCGTCGATAGCAGCCGCCTCGTTGTAGAGCCGGCTGTCGCTGAAGAATAGGTGGGCCAAGTAGGTGACCCCATAAGTGTACGCGTGGTCAGCCCAGCTGACCGGGATTTGATTGTGGAGAAGGACGCATAACGCGTCCGAAGTGGAGAACACGGAAGCTGACGCTTCCGGAATGTCCACAGCCCGAACCTCGAAGGTAGGGTCGTCGGCGTGGATGGGCTCAAAGACTCGCCCCGTGGCCGCCTTGTACTCGGCCACGGCCTCTTTATAGAGGCCTGGCCTGGCGAAGACATAGGCCAGGTACTTGTGTACCGTGGCCTTAGAGGGGCGGCTGGCGCTGAGGGCGCGTACAAGCGCAAACCCAAAGAGGCTGCGCCAATGAATGCGCATGGCTCGGTCCATGGCCAGACCGGTCCACACATTGGACGTCCCAGGACGTCCATAGAGGAGGGCGTATGAGCCCAGGTAGTCCAAAGCAAATGGCTGCTTTGGATCAGGGGGGGTAAGGCCGACGAAGGCAATCTTCCCTCCCTCTTTGCGGCGATAGAGCCGCGACGGCACAATCATTCGCGGGAAGCTCTCCCGCTCCTCTGGACTCACGAAGGGTACCGCGATAGTCCTATACTCGACCTCGTCGAGTAAATGAGACATAGCTCTGTCTCGGGCCGTAGGGTGGCAGTTGAGCGCCACCCGCTTGAATTCGTTGAGCAAGAGGTAGCCCAACTGACGCTGCCGAAGCGGCGTAAACTGGTTGTTGACCAGTGCGTGAAGTCTGCGGACTTCTCGAGGACTGCGGGGAAACCCGCGAGGTGCAACTTGGTACACCTTACTGTTGTGGGGCGTCGCGGCGGCGTTGCCCGGTTTGTCGTCCTCGAAGGACCTGGCTGTGCGGGCTTCTTGCCTGACGAAGATGGTATTGGTCCTTGGCGACCAATAGAATTGGGGAGCCAACCCCGCGCCAAAGAATGAGTTTTGGCGCTCAATAGTGTGATCACGGTAGATCACCACACCGAGCGCATCAGGGATGCGCCCGGTTTCGTCCTCAAGGAGGGCGGCCCCTCGTTTGGCGCTGTTCTGCGCCTGACGCTCCATCTTGGCTTGTCAATTGCTGTTGCGCCGTTCGCGCGCCATATGCTGTGCCGCCGTCTCGTGCGGCACTGGGGATTCCATACGAGCCTCTTCAGGCTCCTCATACCAATCGTCGTCGGAGGGAGGGGAAGGCAGCCTCTCCGGCTCCGACTTCTCAGATCGTGGGTCCATTGCCCACACACACCGCGGGAGTCGGGCTGGCGGGCCCTCTACCAGTATAGCGGGTAAAAAGGGGATGTTAGCCCCTGGGGCCCCTTTCGGGGCATCCTCGGGGAAGTGCACGTTGACGTAGGCGCGCACGTCCGGTTGCTTACCCCGACGATCCTTTCGGGGTTGTGAGGCCTTGGCCTCAGTGGGGCGTGTGCTCACACCCCTGGAACTCTGCTCCCCAGAGTGCGTGGTGGATACCACGGATACTGGTCGTGAAGACGCGACCTCAGACGCGCCGCTGGCGAGGCGCTGGATAAGCCGGGGGGCGGCTGGAGCAGGAACATCTTCATAAGGGAGGATGTCCCGTCCTAGACCGGCCTCCCGGCCGGGGGCAGCAACGCTCAACTTAATCGAGCGGGAGGGCGTGTCCTCCACTCCTTGCCGACGCGCCCTTTTGCTGGAGTCGGTGTCCCGACTCGGGGGTGTAGTCTGCCGCTTACGAGCGGCCGAAATGGCAAGGAGATCAGTTTTGCGCTGAGCGCGCATATGATCCATGTCGTCCATCATCCGGCAGATGAGGACGACTGCCTCCGCATCGCGGAGGAATGACGACTCTGCGGGTACATTGTACCCGTTATCTCCAAGACGTTGGAGAAGGGTAGCCAGGACTAAGTCCTGGCTGTGAGTGGGCTCGACAGCCCGTGCTTTTCCTTTGTCGCGTCGAGGACGCGACTCTTCTTCTGAGCTGGGCTCGGATTGGTGCGGCATTTCCAGCCGCTGTAGCAAGGAGAGCTTGGCCAGGCTCTCCGTCGGCGCATCGGACGATGATCCGACGCTTCGTTCTGTATTGAGAGTTTCTGCTCTCTCAATGGCCGCGGTGGCCTGCACGAGGGATGCTTGGCGTCCCTCTAGATTATCGGTTGGTACTGTGGTCGACAGGGAAATCGACCGGCCTCCCTTGGCTTGCGACTCATGCGAGTCGCTGTACTGGGGCATTGCGCCCCAAGCCCCCATCCAAGCCGGGGGGTACGGCATCATTACGGGCACACCACCCATCCCAGGGTAGTGCGCCGGGGCGGTAAACTGGGGAAAAGGATGTGTCCCCAGTTGCCCTGTTGCCGGTACAGGGGCAAGCTGCCTCCATGCCGGCGCTGCTTGGGGGCTGACTAGCCCCCCGTAGGCCTGTTGCTGGAATTGGCCCTCGGTGTGATGTGGCGCATAAGTGCCCGGTGCTGGTTGTTGGGGCTGATAGCCGCCCACAGGTGCGTTCTGGGGCATGAAGTTGCCCTGCATGGTTTGCAGTGGCGGATAGCCACTGATCACCGGCTGCTGCGGCGGGTAGCCCGCCGCTGGTTGTTGCTGCTGCTGTGGGAAGCCCACAGCCTGTTGCGATTGTCCCCACTGGGGCGCATTTTGGGTCAGCGGGGGAGCCATCTGCCCCCCCCCTTCAGCCGACGGTAAGACCGACGGCGTACTCTCAAATTGCTGCTGCTGTAGCTGCTGCTGCTGCTGGTCACTCACGTCCACGGGCATGCTGTCCATGGTTGGGGAAAAAAGGCGAAAAAGAAATTTCGCCTTTTAAGACGTGTTTCAGCCACAGCTGCTGACCAACTCAGCCAAGCCGCGATCGGCACTGCCGATCAAATTAAGCGCCGGCACGCTTACTTAATTGATGTGGGCGCTTAACGCCCTTCAACTCCAAATAACGGTCAAGTGCCGCTAGCTCGCCCGTCCCTTTGGGAGCCTCAGATTACGCGTTGATAAGTATACCAACGCTCCTACAGCTATTGGCGGGTCTGTTCGCCTACGGTGATTGGCGTTCTTCGCCTGAAAGACTCACGCCTCTATGATGGCGTCATGCGCCGCCGCGATGTTCTCCAGGGCCTGCCTGGCAAACTCGACAACTCCACGGTGAGCTACCGTATCAGCACGAAGTTCGTGCAGCATGGAGGGCAAGTACCCTCCGTTGAGTTCAAAGGGCGCATACCCTGTGGTCTCCGAGATACTCGCGTTAATCGCGAACTCAGTGAGTGGACACCAGTCCACCCAGTCCCGTTGGTCAGGGCGAACAACTGCCCTCAAAATCTGACCTATACTGCGGTTAACCCGCTCTGTCTGCCCATCCGTCTGAGGATGGAAGGACGTCGACATGAGGAGTCGCGCTCCTAGCAGTTTGTGGAGTTCTCTCCACCATTGAGACGTGAACTTTGAGTCACGATTGCTCACAATGGTGCTAGGCAGCCCATGCAGCCTAACGATCTCCCTCAGGTAGATCCACGACAGCTCCTTAGCCGTCAGCGTAGTTCGCACCGGTATGAGGTGCACCATGCTTGTCATACGACATATGACTACCCAGAGGTAATCGAACCCTCTGGACTCGGGAAAGGGACCTACGAAGTCCATTCCAATTGAGTCCCAGGGTTTCACCGGCACGGGTAGCTGGTGTAGCTTCCCAAGAGGGGATCCAGGGGGCAACTTTGCCCTCTGGCACGCTGCGCAGGACGCGCAAAACTTAGTCACTTCTTGGGCCATACGTGGCCACCAATACCATCGCCGGATGTAGCCCAATGTCCGGGCGGCACCAAAGTGCCCCACCAGGGCATGGGCCTGGTCCAAGACCCGCGTAACAATGGTACGCGTACGGGGGAGGCATACCACTGCCACCCTTGACGGTTCTCCGTCGTAATGAGTCCACCAGGCTCATGCCTGAACCGAGGATGGTCGGCAGGATTGGCGATTATCTCGGCGAAGAGAGGATCATCATGAGTCCACCAGGCTCATGCCTGAACCGAGGATGGTCGGCAGGATTGGCGATTATCTCGGCGAAGAGAGGATCATCGCCATAGTCCTGCACCACCTCCTGCCGGAAGTTGTCATTGACCAGGCTAGGAGGCTGGGATGAAGGCAATTCGCCTTCGAGCATCTCCGCAAGCGTAACGGGTACATCGTGGCGCTCGTGCTCCCTAGTGGATGCTGGGTCCACGGTTTCATGCTCCTTGAGCAACTGGGCGGCTACGTCCCGTTCTTCACGCTGCTCTCTGAGGCGAGTGCTTCGCCTCCGTTCATCGTCACGCATAGCGCGTACTTCCAGGACATGCTCCCTGAGCTCCTGGTATCGGTGGAGAGGTAAATCCTCTCCATCAGGGTCTATGCGGCAGTCCGCCTGCACATACTCATGAGGCTCGTGAGCCTCCCCGACTACATCACTCTCAAAGTAGCGTGACAAGCAGTCTGCCACTTTGTTGAGTTCACCTTTAACATAGGTGATGTCGAACTGGTATCTCGACATGTAGTCTATCCACCGTCGCTGACGCGGCGACAAGTTCACCTGAGTTTTAAAGAACTCAAGGGCCTTGTGGTCCGTTATGATGTGGATGGGGTATCCCATCAGCTTATCCTCCCACTTGAGGAGAGCCTCGAGTATGGCAAGAGTCTCCAACTCGTGCACTGCATAGTTTTGCTGGGCCGTCGTAAACTTCTTCGACATGAACCCTGCTGGGCGGCACGTCTGCCAGCTGCTTCCCTGGCCGTACATGGCCCCGACGCCTGTCTTGGACGCGTCGCAAATGAGCCATATTGGCTCGTCCCGTCTAGGGTCGATTGGTCGAATCACCGGAGTCTTCGTACAGATCCGTTTGACCATCTCGAAGCACCGCTGGTGCAACGGCCTCCAATTGAACGGTGACCCGTTCTGCGTCATGGCCATAAGTGGCCCAGTATAGGCTGTGACATCGGGCAAGAAGCTTGATATGTAGTTGACAAGGCCAACGAATCATTGGATGTCATTGTAGTTTCGGGGCGTGCGCCACTCCCGAATACAATCGAGCTTGTCCTGATCAGGGTGGATACCCCGCTCGTCTATGACATGCCCTAGGCAGTCTATACTCTGAGCGTAGAGCTCACATTTTTTCCACTTCAAGTACAACTTGTACTTGCGCAGTCGTTCGAATACGACTCTGAGGTGCTGCTCATGCTCCTCCATGGTATCCGAGTAGATGAATATGTCATCTAAGTAGACGTGCATGAAACGTCCTATTACGTCTCGGAAGATAGAGGTCATTAGCCTCTGGAAAGTTGCTGGAGCATTGCAGTCTCCAATCTGCATTATATTGCTCGTGAATGTACCCATGATCGACGCAAATACGGTCTTGGGTACGTCCTCAGTGCGAATGCGCACCTGCTCGTAAGCGTCAGTAAGGTCAATCTTCGAGCGATACTTCGCCCGAGCCACGTCTTCCCGGATCACCTCTTGATCTGGTAAAGGAGTTACATCCTTTATGGTATTGTCATTGCGCTGACGCGCATCAAGAGCTGTTCGAAGGGTTCCATCCTTCTTCGGGATGCACAATAACGGTGCAGCTTGAGCGGTGGTGCATGGGGACCACCATTGAGCATTCAAGTAGCGATTAGTCTTATTGCGTAGTTGCTCCTGGAGGGCGCGCGGACAGCGCGGCAAGTGGTACTTATACTGCTTGTTCTCGTCTATGAGATTAATCTCATGGTTCACCTCCCGCCACGGCGGGAGCTCCTCCTTGGTCCCATTGACCATGTCGGCAAATTCTTCTTGCCATTGCTGACGCAACCGAGGGATATCTTCCTCACAAAGGCTTGTCGCCTTCTGCTTCCCCTTCATGCGTACCGGGGGAAGTACTTCCACCGTCTCTGAGGGTGGCCGAGGCGGCGGCGCGTACTGTTCTCGCATTGCGAGCACCCGATTGACACTGTCATCAGGTATATGTAGTCTCAGCGGGGCACCCGCTACCGCTGCCTTACAAGCCACGAGGCTTCTTCCCTCACGTACAAGCGAGTACGCTACGGATACCTCGTCCGGGACTGGCTGGCGATACACTGGTTTGACGGTCATCCGTCTCTGGTGCGCATTTCGCGCACACGTGGCTGCCACCAGCTCGTTCCACTCTTGCGGCATTCGGGGGTCGTATGCCCAGTCGTACTCCGGTAGGGGAGCTGGTCGTTCCCATAGAGACCGTGTGTCCCCCTCTACTGAGGCTTCCGCCTCTCGAGTGCTGTCTTTCAAGTCTTCCAACTTGACTCGTGAGGACGTAGTGGGCATACGTCCACTGAGTCCTCCCGTTGTCTCGCCTTGCGATGGCGTTTGTCTGGAGGCCTTGCGCCTCGAATCTCGGGAGCGATTATTCTGAGTCCTCCCGTTGTCTCGCCTTGCGATGGCGTTTGTCTGGAGGCCTTGCGCCTCGAATCTCGGGAGCGATTATTTGCTCGTTGCTCCTCTTGGAGGCTTGATACTCCTCCTCGCTCATCATTACCACGTTGTGGTCTGCGCTTAGTCCAGGCATAGCCTGCACTTCCTCCTCCCCATCCTCCACGGTCAGCACTCTGCGCCGGCCAAGTCATGGAGAGTCCTTGCATTTCTCCGTAGTGCGATGACGTCGCAGACGATTATCAGTGTCGTCTGCTGTTGCTCGTTCGGCTGGGATCACTTTCCCATTCACCAGTACCTGACATTGGTCAAAGTCTAGTATGACTTTGTTACGCCGCATGAATGGCGTTCCCAGTATCATATCGTAGCGATCGAAGTTCGCTACATCCATGTATTCACGGCTACGTGAGCCCGGCGTTTGGACATTCACATTTGTCCCGTACTGCACCATGGCTCGGCTCCCTACGGTGCCCAGCTGTAACGCCAATGGCGTATCCAACTCCTGCACGGATATTCCGTACACATGGGCGAACTGGGGCGTTATGCCCGATGTGGTACTCCCAGAGTCCCATAGGGTCCATGCCTTGTGGCCGTCTACGTCCACATACGAGACCAGGCACTCCTTGTCTGCTCGCTTCAATGTAGGGCGCTGCAAAGTGCCCTCTGCACGACGAAGGGTCACCTTCTTCATCCGAACCACGTTATTCCGTTTGGGGTCATTTGCGGACGGCCAATCCGTCATCGCCGCTAGGCACTCAGAGTCGCTGTTGCGACTGTAATACTCATTGTCGTAGACGTCGTCATATACGTCGACTGTGACGTACTCCTCCCCCTCCACGACCACACTCTCGGGCTCGGCGCCCGATGCCTCCTCTGGGGGCTCCTGGTCGTTTGTGGGGTTCTCCGCCTCAGAATCGGCAGATACGTCTCCGTCACTCCCACTCGCGGCTGCAGTATGTGCAGCTCGAAGGTGGGCGCGGGGGTATACCCCTTCCTCGGGGGTCCTGGCTTCGCAGGGCAGTTGGTAGCGTAGTGGCCTGGTTGGCCACACGCGAGGGTGTATACCCCTTCCTCGGGGGTCCTGGCTTCGCAGGGCAGTTGGTAGCGTAGTGGCCTGGTTGGCCACACGCGAAACAAGTCCCCGACTGACCTGGTGGGTTGGCCGGTTTGAAGTCCGGCCTTGATTTAGGACGTTCTCCGTCCAGCGCCCGCTCTGGGCGTGGGCGGCTCCGCCCTCGGTTCGCAACAGGGGTCTTGCGTACAACAAACCGCGTGTTGCGGTCACGATCCAGATCGGTCTTCTTGGCCAGGAAGGTCCCCACATGCTGACCCCGTGAGGGCGTCCCACCAGGCGGTAGTCGCCTGGATCCCCCTTTGTGTCCACTCCGATGTTCGTAGTGGTTAGCAGTCTTCAGAGACTGCTCATACCGGATGGCATATGCCACGAATTCTTCCACATCGTTGACTTCTGGGGACAAGCCGTCCTCACGTATCAAATAGCGGCGCATATCCGCTGGAATGCCATCCAAGAACGTTTCGAGCATTGTATACCCGTCCGGGTATACTGCCATGTTCTGGGCATGGTCATTAAGGGTATCATAGAACCCTTGTACTCCCAACTTCTCGGTATACTTGGCGGACTGGAAGTCCCGCCTTGCATCCTGGAGCGTTGAGGGGTGTACGAATCAATCGTACAGTCCTGTAAGGACTCCTTTAAACGTCCAGTCATATTGGACACGATTGACGTGCAGTACTGCCCGTCAAAACCAACCCATGGCCTCTCCGGCCAAGAACTCAGGCAGAACAAAAATTCGTTCTCGTTCCATACGGTCACCTCCGTATAAGCACATGGCAAGATGGGTGCATACATCCATCGCCCAATCTTCCAGGTCGCTGAACTTGGACGCGCCTGTATAGGCGCAAATGTGCCTACTGTCTGCTTTACGCAGCTTCACTCCGTCTGGTAACCGTAAGGTTACGCCCAGGGCATCATCGACTACTCGATGCAGGCGATCGTGCATGGCCTCACGATGCATTCGGATGGCTTCCCGCTGACCCGGGGATCTAGTCGCCAAGTCAGCGGCATGGGGAAGTGACTTTCCCCGTCCACCTTGCGGGGGACGTCCCGAGCCTCCTCGACTGTGGGCATAATTGCCCTCGTCTCGAGGAATCGACCTAGGGCCGTCATCCCGGCCGTTACCAGGGACATCACGTCTCGTGGCGCCATCTCAATCGAGGAAGTCTCCTCGATCATGATCGTTGCGCCGCCCTGGACCTGGAGAAGCTTGATTCTCCTGACCCTGCGTGACGAATTGACGACGCATCTCGTCAATGGGCTTAGTGCCCTCGAATACGATGCCCTGATCGTCTATAAGGGACTGTCCCTTAGTCCTGAGGTCGCCATTGCGCATACGTTGGTACACGACTCTGTCGCTCAACGTTTCGGCCATGGGCACGCGCGGCATCACGGATGCCTCGCTTTCCACTTTGAGCACAGTGCTATCGTGCCCATCCGGACCTGACATATCTGTCCTACGGTCATGGTTACGCATGTGCGGGGGCTCCTCACGCCACCCTTGTCCTGCTGGAGTATAAAAAGTACTCACCGGTCTTACTTCGGGCACTTCTTGCGCCCGTGCTAGTGCCTCCACTAGCTCGATTCCGACGTCTTGATTGCGTCGTGCCGAGCATTCTTCGGACGTGTGGCTCCAGGGGGTCGAGACCCCCGATTGTCGTGTGGCCTTACGCTGCACATACATTTGCAGCTCCATAGTGAGCACTCTCACCATTAAATCAGTATATTTCGTACTGAATACATTGGGCACTTCGTGCCCTTGTCGCCTAAGTGCTACTATATGGGCTGACGTAGCGCTCGAGTCGCGCTTGGGTGGTGTATTTCATCACCTCTGGGTGCAAGTCCCAGAACACCCGCAAGCGCACGCGTAGCGCTCGAGTCGCGCTTGGGTGGTGTATTTCATCACCTCTGGGTGCAAGTCCCAGAACACCCGCAAGCGCACGGTGTACGCGGTTTTCAGCCGCTGTTCCTCTGCTCCGACGTCGTCGTCACTTGACGACTCCATCACCTCCTCTGGAAGTTCTACAACCTCCTGAGCTTCCTCCACTGCTGGTGTGCGCGGAAATCGATCTTCCACGCGGTATCCTTCAGGCCTTGCAGCCTCCTCCGGTACCTCTTCTAAGCGGGCTTCCGCTACTTTAGAAGGCATTGGACCCGCTGTGGACCGCCTGGTCCCACTGCTCCGGTTCGCAGGGAGGGTTCTCCCAGTCCGTACTGACGACTCAGCGTCTCCTGGGGCGCCATAGGCGCCGGTTAACTGTCGGCCGTCCTGCGGGGGTCCTTTGGAAGCCAATCGGCTAGACCGTCGCGGTCCTCCTGGCAACTGCGTAACTGGGGGCGTTAATCCCCCGGGCATCTTGTCTTGGAGGCGTTGCGGGCCGTCCTGCTGTGAGCTTTCAGCTCTCCGGGCCTCGCTCTCATTCCCGGCCAGGTCGGCACTCTGACCTCAGTCTCGAGCCTTGGGTCTTACCTGACCCGCATTGGATGCAGACGCGTCCTGGGTGTCTGCTGGGTCTCCCCGTAGGTCGTGGGCATTTCGCCCGCCGTCAGTGGGCGCTGCAGGTATGGGATTACTCATCGATCCCCTGTTTGAAATTTGCACGGTGTGGCTGTGCAAGAAGCTCGAGAAGCTGATAGAGTTCTGTCAACGAACTCAACGACTGACGTCGGATGCTAGGCAATAGATCCTAGCTGGCGGATTCAAAAAAATGTAACGAAGTTACGAATTTGAGAGAGCTTAGTGTGCACACAACACTGAATCAGACCAGACCGGTCTATTGACAATGTAGTTTACAACAAAATAAGCTGCTTTGTAAGCAGCTGAGTAACTAATTATATACGAATGTAAATAAATATTATATTATAATAAATATAATATAATATGTACTAATATACAGTAAGTAAAGCTATGTGGCCAACGCCACATAGCGGACTACGCTACACTTACAGTTTTTTGTCTTCTTTACCTACGAAGACATGCTACTCTCCACCCCTTCCACTGAGTCTAACCACCAGCATTGTAGTATAGCTTGGGCTATAGTGGCTCAGCTGGCACCACCATGGTCCTAAAGCAGGAGCACGTGCTCTTGCCAGTGGAAAAGGTCCAAAAATAAATCCTGTCAAAACCTCATTGGAGGTGCTAGTGGCCCGTTATGACTGACCGTCTTTGCCTTAGGCAATGTCAAGAGGAGGTCTGTTGTGGATAAGTCTTTGGCATCATGGTGATCTGCTGAGGAGCAAGTCCTCAGCATGATCTTGTCAAAAAGTTAATGAGCAATGTATGTATACATAAACCACAACCAAAATGTTCCCACGCCAACGCTGCAAGAGCGCACCCTCAACTCCTTGGTGAAGTGACCACGTGCACTGTACTGTTTGCGATGTTCAAACGCTTACGACTTGCAGCAATTTTGGGTATATTTACTTCCTACCTGTCCCACGTTTGTCTTCATTCAACAAAATCTGGGCATGAAACTATATTATACAAGCATCTGTTCGAAAGCATATACATACCATATACATACCACTTAGAGATAATAGAATTAGATACGGAAATTGCTCGAGCTTAGACAATCGCAGGATCTGATTCCGTCCCCCGACTTGCCATCCATGTCTCTGGTCCCTAGGATAGTAGGGAAGACCTCTGGCATCAAATTTGTGTCATTGTCGGTATGACTCACCTTTCTGTTGTTAATCCGTTGATTCTTTATCCTTCTGCTGAACCAATCAAATGAACTAGACCCAGTCTCAAAGTTCTTTTCAGGCGTCTTCGCAACCGCTTGGGCAATCAGATCACTATCCTCAATGAGCGCACGCAAAACAACTGAATTTCCTGGTCTTGTGAAAAATACGAGTGACCAGCGTTCGAAAGCTGCCTGATGACCGGGAGGTGGTCTATGAATGCACAAAATCAACTGATGTCTCAAGTTTATAAATGTGATACATACATGACCCGGTGAAGATTAGAATGGAGAATTCCTCCGCTAAAAATCGCCAATGCATCGCCGACATTACAAATCGCATGGCCCCTAATTGGCTATTGAGACAGTTGTTTAAATTGGCGCCCTGTTTTCGTCAGG
This sequence comes from Macrolepiota albuminosa, assembly GCA_027475525.1. NCBI lineage: Eukaryota > Fungi > Basidiomycota > Agaricomycetes > Agaricales > Agaricaceae > Macrolepiota > Macrolepiota albuminosa. The sequence continues at coordinate 95,987 of JAMWFC010000086.1, read as the reverse complement.
AAATAATCACCTTTATATATTGCCAGCTCTCTTCGCCTGGGACCAAAACCTGTAGGCCACCTAACCGGTTATGTAGGAAGGACTAGAAGAACACTAAACCAGAAGTTCTCATGTAGACTTGATCAGAACCTACGAGGGAACCAAAGTCGGTGTGGCTTCCAATTGCGAGTCTTTGAGGGTCCACCGGGCTATGTCCGATGGGTGGATTCCTGATCACCCTCGCTTCGCTCCCACTAAATTCTTCTGCCGGATGTTTAGCTAGAAGCATGCCGGCTGGCAATCCCAATCTATCATTTAACACGTCCAATAGGGTATTATTTACTTCGAGTGACTTTCGAACGAAAGGTGTAACAGTAGATTGCATGCGTGAGTTGACAGTGGAAGGGTAAGCACGTCTCGCCTGCTTCGGCCATGCTAAGGCATCGTCCTTAGCGATATTGATAAATTCAACGGTGTCTAGGCGGCCTGTGGAGTCTACTGCATTGGCCCCGGAGGCTTTGTATCTGATTGAACAGGTCACTTTGGGGGATCGAGGACAGAGTAGTAATGTTCTACCCAAAAGACATTCCGTTATCGCCTTGTTCAAATGGCATTTTTTCTTCCAGTGGGAGTTTCATTGTTTCGGCGCCCATTTCAAACATACCATCGACTTCCTCATCGACACCGTGGTTCTTGAGGCTGTATATCAAACATGCATACTTTCAAAATGATCACCAACAAAAGCTCATTGCTTACTACCAGAATCCTAGCTTAGTCGCTGCTTCCCATAATCTATCGATTTCATGAGAGTCGCGCGCGGATATTAATTGATAGTCGATCACGAGAAGTGGATGAGTAGGTACGTCGTCGGGGAACGAAGGTAACGTCGATGCAGGCATGGACGACAGCTGTCACAATCGAAATTGTGGAGAAGAGAGCCCGTTTGTTTCTTGAGTTTGACTTTATAGCAGTTAAATAAGCGAAATGAGATGTGGTCATGAGACATGTTTCCATCGCATTGGTGATCCGAATGTGACAGTCCTGAGTAAAAGCTGTGCATGGCTGTGGCTCATGGTCGCCATTGTAGCTTCTGGAGCATACATACGATCTAAAAGGAGAAGGGATGTCTGTATCTCTTTTGTGCTTCCTAAAGGTGCTACCTGTTATCATTGAGTGGAGAATAGACCGACGTCAGGCAGAGCAGCAGCTGACCGTGGTCGCCGGCAGTTTTCGGTCCTGATGGCCTTTCGAAGCTTGACAATGGGAAAATAAGATATAATTATCAAAAACCCGTTCCCCCACTTTGACTCATATCGTGGTGTTATTTTCCAGTGTTCTCTTGCGCTCTCACGAGATAAGCCAAAGCAAAGTATGGATCGAAACATCCGAGCATAACATAAAACAATTTACGATAACGTTAAAACACTAGGCGTAACACAATTAGTTACCCCCGTTCCTTGGCTCAATTCTATAGCTTGCCGGCGGTTTAATTCTCATTCATTCATTAATTCTTGCGCTCTCACAACGAAGATAACACTATACTAGGGCGGTGTGGCAGAGGGATGGGCTACTTGATGGATCGAGAACGAAGTCGGTAGGGTTGTTTGGGGAATGTAACGATAGATGTCGATTTGTCACGAAGGATTCAGAAATGCGTGGTAGGAGTAGAGTACGATCAATAGAAAACGTAGTCGAGATTCTATGCCAAGTGAGAACCAAGGGGGCTCGACTAGAATTACTCCGAGTGATTTTCAGAGCCAGTTGCACGAGTCAAGAAGAGAATACGGAGCGGGAGTTCTAGGGTAGTTCCAGAGCAGAGTTTGCGTCGTACAAGAAACCAGGAAAGGTAGTCAGGACACAGATACGCAGACTATACCCAGTCCTTTAACACGGACAAGAGTCTCGAGCAAGTCTCGAGGTCAAAGCCGAACAACCAGTTTCGTGCCGGACAGCCGAAGTCAAAGCTGAGAATGATGCCGAGTGACCGTGCCGACACCAAGTACGTAATCGGATCAGACTACTGTCATGTGTCACGATGTGCAAAGGGTCGCTACGTGCAAAATACATTACTGAACTCGTTCTGCTCACCTGCTGGGTCTGGCAAGATCTGTAGATACCTATAGTATATATCAAGACTTCCCTGTACTTTTTTTCAGACAAAATCAAGATGTAAAAATGTCATGAAAGTGTGAAATCAGAGCCAGTTTTGTCACTTACTGGAGCTCAGTCAAATGAATCAAGATGGAATATACAAAATCTGAGTATACAAAACTTTTCTATGCATAGAAATTGACTCAGAAACACCTTTCTGAAGCATACCAAGTGACAGAAAGCTCATAAAGGTGGTTATCTTTCTGAGCAAACCTGCTCAATGCAGGTTTTAGTGGGTAATAGGCCTGACATGGAGGAAGGAATAGGCTGATGTCTATCCAAGGGCCCATAGCCCCACACGAGTGCATAAAGGCATTTTCTCATGGAGAATATAAATTGAAACAACAGCTGCCGAGTAATCTGAACCCGGTTTTAATTCCAGGTGTGCAGCACAGCAGGTGGAAGTTGGATGCCCAGGGTGTCTACCTTTTTACTATGAAACGCTTCTCCAAAAAAAAAAAAAAAAGGAGTAAGTTGCATGTGGGAATACAGACAGAGTCATGTGACCATGTTTGGATATATTTGGAAGTGGTTCAAGTTGGTTGATCCACATTGTGACCTTCAACTAAGATATGGCACTTGTAAAATGCACCTACATCACATGCTGTAACTTGGTGTGACCAGGGTCTTGGTCATGCGTTAATTAGTCACGCATACTGAGGATACATTGTAAGGTGGACATGAAATATACTTATTTTTGGGCTGTTCTACTATCTTCTAAGTCTTTCATCAATGACTCTGGCAGTACTCTATGACCCCAGTACTTTTTTCCTGCCCATGCTGCCTGTTTACTATTTAAATCTTTATTGTAAGCATCCATGAAATGCCGTGCTTGTAAGGGCGACCTCTAGAGGCTGTGGCTCAGTCACACAGCTGGCAGAGGGAGATCCAAAGTGTATTAGAATATATACTGACAATATCAAGGTAGCTACTCACCTGGCAGAGGGAGATCCAAAGAGAACAAGTCTGGGGATTCCCTATGCCAGGTTGGACGCTTCTGGGGCCTCTGAAGCGTAGGAAACAACTGTACAGTACAACAAAACCTTAAAAACTCGAAAATTGACTAACCAAACAAGTGTGCAAACAAGGGAGAAAAACTCCGGACTTTAGAAGTCAGAAAGGCAAACTCCGGCTTATCTAAGCAGCCTGGAGCGGTGCTGAAGAGCCCACACTTGTCTGAGTGATAGCTAAAGAACCAGAGCACCTCAAAGGTTGAGAATAGTACCAACAGATAGTGTTGAAGAAGTAGTAACAGCAAAATGAGAGAATGGTAGAAGAAATAAGGAAGTGAATGAAAGGAGAGTGAAGAAATAAGGAGTGAAAGAAGAAAGGAATGAGGGGTCCCCTGACAGTGCTTGCTGTGCAAACCTTCTCATTTCAGGTAATGTAACACTATCCAAAGCAGCAAGCATGTTGCACTCCAGATCCTCTTCCTTTGATGAGGGTAGATTCAACTGGTAAGCCTGCTTTGCACAACTCCAAACTTGCTCAATAAAATTGAGCTCACAATGGAATTTAGGCAAGAAAATGACCTAAAAACCTCGGCTTAGTGCATAGGTTTTCAATAGAGACTTCTCATTTGTAAAGTCCAGCTCATTGTATAATATATGCTGGCAGCAACAATGAGGTGTGTCAGGTGGACAGTTAAATTTTGGACATTCTGCTCAGATTTTCTCAGCATTAATTAGTATATCCTCTCTCAGCAAGGATTTTAGCCATTCCTTTGAATTTTCCAGGATAGTTTGGGTAACCATCAGAAAAATAAAAGTCTTGAGGTGTGCCATCAGCAAATGTTCCAGGATGCATTCAAATTTTAGTTTTTACAGAGGTTGGCTTGTTGTCTGGATCAATTTTATAAACAATTTTCCCATTCTTATCATGAAGAGTGACCATGATTCCCCAGTTTGTTCCCTCCTTTGGGATGTTTTTAGGCATTTGTTGGGCAGAAAATGAATCCTTGGCACATTTCAGATGAGTAGTAGCATTGTTATAAATGAAGATGTGATTGAATTCAGGGTAATTATGAGAGACAATGTTCATTGCATGTTCTGCTTGCTTCAAAATATCCATTGTGGTGTTTGCCTGGCTGGAATATTCCTCGAGCATTTTTCTTTCCATCGCATGATTAGAGATATCCAAAATCAGCAGAGAAAGAATCTGCAACCATCAGTGATGGTTCTTCTCCTTTTGCATATGGTTGAGGTGATTTGTTATTTTTTACCCACTGTGCTGTCCAGCAATCATGTGCATAGAAGATCGATTCATCATAAAACCAAGCAATGACCTATTATGTTCCATCAGGAAGCTGTCCAATGTCCTCTTCAATATTATCCTTTGTCCAGAAATGCATCCTCTCTTCAATAGAATACCACTTGGGCAAAAATACAGTTTGCCGGTACTTCACAACATCATCATGCTCATGCCTATCAACATATTGTCCTTTGTGATATTTTACCCATCGGTATCTAAGTTTCTTCATCCACCGCTTTGCAGTTGACTTGCTAATTGTTTTTTTGATTCCATGCTTTAATTGCACTTCTGGCTGATTCAAGAACTCAACAATTTGATGTGCACTAACATACTTCCCACATTGCTGCAAGTGCAACTTGATATTGTTGACAAGTTTGTCATCTTCATCAATTTTTGATTTGATTCATAGGCCATATTTATTGATAGGAATGTTTCAGCCAAAAATATATTTCTTTGCATGTTTGCATAGGGTTTGAGCATGTCCTGTCTTCTTTTCTTGTGCCTGAGATGCAAGAGCAGAGGCATGTATTTATTTCTCTCAAGCCGGTGAGTTCTCTGCAGTATAGAAGCTCAACATTGTCTTGATTTCTTCTAGGCAATGCTGTGACCATGGATTGATCTTTGGCATCTTGTATCCATGGCACTTATGTTGTTTACTTGGACAAGCATCAGGTGGGCGTATAATTGCATCAATTTCCTGCAATATATCCAGAGCCATCTTCTCGGTTGGGGATTTCCTCTCATGCCAAGGTACTTCTGACTTCTGACTTCTGCCACCATTCAAATCTGATCCTTCCAAGTCTGATTTATTTTTGACAACAGGCTCTCTAGATTCTTCATCATTGGCATTGGATGCATCTGTAAACACCAGTTTATCCAATCCAAGGCTAGATCCTTGTTTCAAAATACCACCCATCTCCAAAAAGTCATCAAGAAGTGTTTTGGCTTGTTCATCACAATCAGAATTCGGCACCACAGTTTCCAACTGGCAGCATTCATGGCTTGGCTCTTTTCTGTGTTCCTCTCTAGCTCCATACAAGTTTTTATCTGCCCCACAGCATTCAATTAGTCCTATAGGTGGTGGACTCTCTATAACGGCAGTGATTCCATCACATTTTTGTGGTATATCAACTGATGCATCAACAGGATATGAGGCAACCATTGACATGTTGTGTAGTATTCTATCACAGTTCTCCTTCTCAGCATCATTTGATGGGCTCTAACATTGTGATGGGTCCTCTTATCAATGGAAAAAAACAATTTGACACGTTGAAGGAGGCCTCACATTCTTTTTATTCTTTTTCTGAGCCTTTTTTAGTTTTGACACTATTGTTTTCTTGGTGTTTGCCACAGCCCATTGTCCTAGGTTTTTTAGATGACCCAAGGCATGTCTAGCCATCTTGCTTGAGGTACAAAACACGTTGTAAGTACTTAAGTATACAAGTATACAAGCTTCAGGACACGTGAAAAATGAAAAAAGTAGTTAATTTGTATGCATTACTTGAATAGCACCTTCAAAAAGATATAAATAAAAAATTGGTTCATGCAGGGCCTTCAATTACTATTATATCTACAAGACTGCACAAATAAAATTCTTGTTTTCCATCTATCTAGAATGCTATTAAGATTTTTGTGTAATTGTCATGCAAAATCACGCTGGACCACATGATGTAGGCACGTTTTACAAGTGCCATATTTTACTATCATGGAACCTATTTCTCCTGTACAACGCTCTACTGTTGCTTCTTTTCTTGCTCAAGGGTATTCTCTGCATCAGATTGGGGCTCAAACTGGTCTAGGGAAGTCTACTACTGGGAGGATTGGTAGAGAGTTGGAAGCCCCAGAAGCATCCAACCTGGCATAGGAAATCCCTAGACTTGTTCTCTTTGGATTTCTCTCTGTAAGGTGAGTAGTTATTATGATATTGTCAGCATATACTCTAATACACTTTTGATCTCCCTCTGCCAGCTGTGTGACTGAGCCACAGCCTCTAGAAGTTGCCCTTACAGCAGAACAAGTCTCTACATTTCGGTCTGGGAGCCCTCTCTTGCCCCTTTAGGTCCCTCTCCTACTAGATTACTCCCTGCCCCCCTCTGTTGCTTCTATGACCCAACCAGCCCCCTCAGACACTTCCCTGGATGCTTCTGCCCCTCAGGATGATGCCTGGGGTTGCTTGCTTGCTCTGGAGACTCAGGTGCAGACTACTCAAGCTTCCCTCACCCTCCACACCACCAAACTTGCTGGATTACATCAGGCCACAGACACCATCTCCCATTCCCTTCAGGCCCTCTTAGAGCACCTCCCTCTCACTCCTACCCCTCTCCAGGCACCTCCAGTTAGGGCTGACACACCCCCAGTCCCTTGCTTTGGGGCCTCCCCCCCAGTTCATGCCAATATTCCTTGCCCAGCACTCCCAGATGCATTCAATGGTGACCAAGCAATAGGCGAGCATTTCCTGCAGTCCTGCATCACCTATATTCAGCTCAGTGGTGAGGCTTTCCCCTCTGATGCTCTCAAGATTGCCTGGGTTCTTTCTTACATGAAGTCTGGGTGAGCTTCAATGTACATGCTACAAGTCTTTTGATGCCCTGGAGGAGTGGAGAGTTTTGGAAGTTGGGATCAGTTTGAGAAGGAGTTTCAGACAGAGTTCTTCCCCTTGGACCCTGCTAAGGTGGCGGCCCTCACTCTTCAAGATCCTCATTGATATGGGCAGGGAAAGCAGACCCTAGATGAGTATATTGACTCCTTCAGAGCTCTTGCTGAACAGGCCTGCTATCCAGATGGTCTTCAGCTCTGTCCTCTCTCATAGACTGGATTGACAGCATGGCTGAGGGACAACCTGACAACACAAGTATTGAGACCTGGTGTCAGGTAGCATGGGATCAGTGGCAGCTCATGGAGTTACAATGTGAGCTCCACTGTGGAACTGCCCCTCGCTCTACCTCACAGGCATCTTTTTCTGCTCATCATCCCATCCAGCCCTCCCTTCCATTTTGTGCTCCATCTCTGGCTTAGGTACCTGCGGCACATCCCCTCCCTCTTGGGATACCTATGGATGTTGACACTTCTTGTCAACATTCCTCCCTTCCTCTCCTCTGCCGTCACTGTGGGAAGCCTGGTCACTTCACTCAATATTGTCTTCAGGAGTTGAAGATGCACTATTTCTCAGCTTTAGAGCAGGAAGAGCTCCTTCTCAAGCTCCTTGCTGCCCAATATGTTTGAGGAAACCCCTCCCCAGATGTACAGACTGAAACAGAATCTTTGGAGGAGTCCTTGGGTCCTGTGGAAGCTGTAGCAGAACCATTGGATGGGTCCTTTGGTTCTGCAGGGGAGGGTTTTCAATAGAGCAACGGATGAGTTGTATGCCTCTGCTGCCTGGTGCTAATCAGTTTACATGTCTATCAGTAGAACCTTCTAATGTATTGCTCCCTGTTCCTGATTCTCTGACTGAAACTGTAAGCACCCCTTACAAAATATCCCCTTAGTCCAAGCCTCAGCTAAGACCCCCTCTCCTCCTTCTCCTGTCTGACAACCACATGTCCCAGCTTGGGAACAATGCCTTCCTCACCACTATGTTGTTGCCTCTACTCCCTCTTCCAACTCTCTGCATCTGAATGTGGAGATTGAGACAACTGACACTCAGCAGACTCGAAGTGTCATAGCTCTTTTAGACAGTGGCACTACTGGACTCTTCCTGGACACCAATTATGTGGAACAATACCAGCTCACTACCCGACCCCTCTCTCACCCTATTCTGGTCTATAACATTGATGGTACACTCAATGAAGCTGGATCCATCTGCTCAATGGTGGATTTAGTCCTTCGTTATCAGACTCATTCTGAGCATGCTGTTTTTGTGGTCATCAGCCGAGGAAAGCAGGACATGATACTTGGATTCTCCTGGCTGCGTGATCACAATCCTGAGATTGACTGGGCCAAGGGTAAGGTGAGCATGAGCTGCTGCCCTTGACAGTGTTCCACATGTGCCAAGGAAGTTAGAGAGGAGCGTAGAGAGTCAGTCTGTGAGCATGCTGCTATCTGGGCCTGCCGAGTTGGACACCTCCTTTGCAGACCTCAACCTACTGGATCCTCGCCCTTGGCGTTCTTTATAAAGAAGCCCTCTATAAGGACGTTTGAGGTGTAGTGAGTGAAGCCCAGATGGAAAATAAATGCGAGGGTGAATTTATAAAGAAGCCCTCTATAAGGACGTTTGAGGTGTAGTGAGTGAAGCCCAGATGGAAAATAAATGCGAGGGTGAATTTGAGTGTGCTCCTGACCCAGAGTCTCCAGACAAGGCTATTGAGACAGGTGATAGGATTTATGCAACTACATTATGACCTCCATCAACTGTAGCAGAGATTAGAGCTAGCCAAACTACTTCCCAGCAGCTAGCTCAGGCATTTGCTGCCAACTCTGCTCCTAAGTCATTCTGAGATGCAGTTCCTCATCACCTGCAAGACTTTGAGGATATTTTCTCTAAGGCATCATTTGACTCCCTGCCAGAGCATAAGCAGTGGGACCATGCAATTGAGCTTACACCCAATGCTGAGCCCTCTAGCTGCAAGGTCTACCCACTCTCTTCCAGAGAACAGGATGAGCTTGATGCCTTTTTGCAGGAGAATTTAGACTCTGGTTGCATCTGTCCCTCAAAGTCTCCAATGGCCTCTCCAGTCTTTTTCATTAAGAAGAAGGATGGATCTCTACATCTGGTTCAGGACTACTGAGTCTTAAATGTGATGACTGTGAAGAATTGATACCCCTTACCACTCATTTCAAAGCTTGTCAACAACCTCCAAGGTGCATGCTACTTCACCAAGTTGGATGTCCACTGGGGCTACAACAACGTGCGCATCAAAGAAGGTGATGAGTAGAAGGCAGCATTCCAAACAAATCATGGACTCTTCAAACCTCTGATAATGTTCTTTGGCCTCACTAATAGCTCTGCTACCTTCCAGACCATGATGAACAACATTTTCTGAGACCTCATAGCAGAAGGTGTTGTGTGTGTATACCTTGACAATATTCTCATCTATACCAAGACTCTAGAGAAGCATTGTCAGATTACATGCATTGTACTGGAACATCTTCGCCAACACCAGCTCTATCTTAAGCCAGAGAAGTGTGAGTTTGAGCAGACTAAGATTGAATATCTTGAACTGATCATCTCTTATGGAATAGCTGAGATGGACCCAGTCAAGGTGGCTGGTGTGGTGGAGTGGCCAGAGTTCAGGCCTTTCTGGGTTTCACCAACTTCTACTGGAGGTTTATTCAGGATTTCTCACACCATGCCTGGCCCCTCTTTGATCTCACCACTAAGGACACTCCTTGGCACTGGGATGCAGCACAGCAGACAGCCTTTGATGCCCTCAAACAGGCAGCCACTTCAAAGCCTGTCCTCCTATTCCCAGATGACAACTCTCCCTTCTGTGTTGAAGCCAATAGCTCAGATTTTTGTCACGACCCCTCCCCTCCGGATCTACCCCGGGACACCCCTGGAACACCATCCGGGACCCTCCCTCCGACCCCACAGGACGTGCCCCGCCATCACAACTACCGACACTGCCATCACGCGCATCAAGGGCTGCCATCAGCCGCCATCAGCCCCGATCAACGATCAGATCATATGACTCGCTTCTGGCCATCACGCATCACGCATCACAGCTCCCTCTGCACTAATTGATCATGCGCCCCATATGCGTGATCCAAGTATACAGTCCCTGCCCGCTACTCAATGACTCCCGGAACCCATCCTAGACACCCCGGAACCCAGAGACCCGGTCCCGTAGTACTTATAGCATAGTTCCCCGTTGTATTCACTAGTCTTGATATTAACTTGGTAACTTGGATAACTTGAATTGTTGCGTGCCCTCTGCTTGACTGGTACACATTGACTGGCACGCTTTGACTGGCACGCTTGAATAACCATGTGCTCTAAGCTTGGTATGCACTTCGCGACTTTAACTTGCTAACTTGGTCTTGTCTTAGAACCTCCGGTTCACGACTCGACTCCCACCCAATCCCCCAGCTACTCACAACCCAAAACCCCCAGACCAAGCCCCCTCTCCCGGGATTACCCCTGCCCGCATCTTGAACCCTGGAGTCCTAGCCCCGGAGTTCCAGACACCTGAGTATCCGTAGATCAAGTCCACATTGTAAGGGCGTTGCTTTTCCGGAAAGCCCCCGACTCAGCGGAACCTGACAATTTTGCTACTGGAGCTGTTTTCTCTCAACAGTTGAGGGAGGATGGTAAGTGGCATCCTGTGGCATTCTACTTCAAGAGTCTCAATGCCATGGAGCAAAATTACGAGATCCATGACAAGGAGATGCTGGCTATCATTTGGTCATTTGAGGAGTGGCAACATTTCCTTGAGGGTGCCAGGCATAAATTCAAAGTGTGGACTGATCACAAGAACTTAGAGTACTTTTGGACAGCCAAGAAACTTAACCGCCGACAGGCTTGATAGTCTCTGTATCTGGCCAACTTTGACTTCTCTCTGCATCACAAACCTGGACAGAGCATGGGCAAGCCAGACGCACTTTCTAGGCAAGCAGACCATGGTTTAGGAGCTAGTGACAATGACAATATTGTACTCCTGAAGCCAGAACTATTTGCTATCTGTGCTCTAGAAGGTGTGGTTGGCCAGGGAGAAGAAGTAAGCATCCTTCGAGACATCTGACGAGGTATCTGGGAGGGTGCTCAAGAAGATCTGGTAGCCAAGGCTGGCACATGGCCTTGCATGCTCAAGAGAAAACTGGAGTGAAGTCCATCCACACTGATGAGTGGTCTTTGGAGAATGGTCTTCTCACCTTCTGAGGACACATTTATGTTTTCAACCTGCCAGACCTCTGGAGGCAGATTGTGGAGCAGCCATCATGACTCTTGAGTTGCAGGACATCCTGGCAGATGGAAGACACTGGAGCTGGTCTCGCAGAATTACTGGTGGCCTCAAATGTCACGGTATATTGGCTCTTATACCTCCACCTGTAACCTTTGCCTTCAGACTAAGCCTTGTCATCAGCCTTCTATGGGACAGCTTCATCCATTGCCTATTCCAGCTGAGCATTGGAGTGTGGCCTCGGTAGACTTTATCATTGAGTTACCAGACTCTCATGGATATGATGCAATCATGGTGGTAGTGGATCTCTGTGGCAAGCATGCTCATTTTATTCCAACATGCACTACTTGCTCAGCCATGGGCGCTGCTAATCTATACCAGAAGCATGTCTGGAAACTCCATGGATTGTCACATGCTTATGTTTCCAACCGTGGACCTCAGTTTGTGGCAGAGTTTACTAGAGAACTATATTGCCTCCTCTATGTCAAACTCCACACTTCCACAGCCTACCATCCTTAGTCTGATGGCCAGACTAAGCGTGTCAACCAGGAGCTAGAACAGTATCTCCGGCTCTTTTGCAATGAATATCAGGATGACTGCCACCCAGATGTATCCTTTCCTTCTAGATACTGGTCAACACCCTTGGATGGGATTCAAGCCTTGTGGACGACCTTCAGAGAATGAAGCTGTCAACAAGTTCATAGATTGGATGAAGGTAGCCCAGGAGGAGGCCAAGGCTGCTTTAGCTAAGGCAAAGGATGACATGGCCTGCTACTATGATCATGGACAAACTCCAGCCTCCAAGTACAAGCCTGGAGATCGAGTCTACCTGGATGTCTCTGACATTGCTACCACCCGACCTTCTCAGAAGCTCTCTCACTGTCATCTAGGAATCTTTCCTATAGTAAGGCAGGTAGGCCCACTAGCCTATCAATTCAAGCTGTCTAGTGAAATGAGTCAACTCCATCCAGTCTTCAATGTGGTGAAGCTCTCTCCAGCTTCAGAGGATCCAATCCCAGGTTGATGTCCACAGCCACTTCCACCTCCAGTTCTGGTAGACAACTGAGAAAAGTATGAAGTAGAGTGGATCCTAGACAGCCGACAGCCGACTCTTTAGGAACAAGCTTCAATTCAAGGTCAGGTAGAAGGGCTATGGAATTGAGGACATCTTCTGGGAGCCATAAGAGAATGTCCATGCCCCTGCTCTGGTCTAGGAATTCTATTGACAGCATTCCAATGCTCCCTGGGCAATCAGAGGCCTCTATTCTCTTTCCAAGATAGACCTGGCCATCCAGAACTACTTTTATCCAGCACATTAAGATGCTGCGCTCTAGAGGTTCAACACTATTTGTTAGTATTACTCTTAGCCCTTGAGGTGCTCTGGTTCTTTAGCTACCATTCAGACAGGTGTGGGCCCTTCAGCATTGCTTCCAGACTGCTTATATAAGCCAGAGTTTGCCTTTCTGACTTCTAAAGTCCGGAGTTTTCCTGCCTTGTTTGCACAGTTGTTTGGTTAGTCAATTTTTGAGTTTTTAAGGTTTTGTTGTACTGTACAGTTGTTTCCTATGCTTCAGAAGCCCCAGAAGCATCCAACCTGGCATAGGAAATCTCTAGACTTGTTCTCTTTGGATCTTCCTCTGCCAGGTGAGTAGTTATTATGATATTGTCAGTACATACTCTAATACACTTTGGATCTCCCTCTGCCAGCTATGTGACTGAGCCACAGCCTCTAGAGGTCACCCTTACAATCAGCTCCATCTCTTAATGAAAAACTTTTGGGCTATGCATTATGTGAGGCTTTGCAGCTACAAAAATGAGCAGATCTTAAAGGTGTCAATAGAATGGGACCTGCCCATCAATCTGGGGCACCAAAATGCCCAGAGCACAGCCACAATTATCTTGTTGATAATCTGGTCCTTAAATTCAAAGGATTGGACAGCAAGAGAAAGGAAGTTGTGGTTGCTTACTGTATTGGCTATGATAAGCAAACTGTAGGCAGAGATTCAAGGCAGATTTTTGATCATGCAAAGCTGAAGTGCAAAGTAAGTGCTAACTTAGACTACCATAAATTTTAATTCACAATTTCAGAAAACAAGGGATACTTGGCCAGAACTTTGGAAGCATACTCAGTATTATTGAGAGAAGACTCTAATAGTCATGCACTTGAGACTAGAAAGACCAAGCATTTGCCCAGGGTCTGCCAGCCTGCTCCAGTTGCTGAAAAGACATGAGAAGGAACACTTCTTGAGCACTTCAATATTACAAAAGTCAGCAAGGCACAACAAGCTCATATTGATCTTCTACTTTATAAGTTCTTCATTTGCTGTGCCATTCTATTTTTTGTTCTCAATAGCCTCTTTTTTCATGACCTCCTCAATGCACTTGCTATGAACTATGCAGTTTCTGATTATTCTGTCTTTGTTACTTGCCACATTGCTCAGAAAACAGCTGGGCTTACAGCAAAGCTTATCAAATACTTAACTACAAAGACAGGTTGTACACTTTCTTTTAATGGATGGAGTACTCAAGGAAAAGATAAAGTGTACACATTTCATACTACAACCCCCATTGGTGCACCTTTTTTGTTGAAGGCAATGTTTTCAAGGGTGTTTCAGTGACAAGTGAAGAGCTATGGAATGTTGCTAAACAAGTGAGTCAGCTTTTTGGCATATGATATATGTAGAAACTTACACATATTGACTCTGATAGATCTTCACTGGCCATGATCTCAAAAAATATATTGCAGTTGTGGGTGATGGAGGAGCTAATGTTTGTGTTTCTAAACAATAAATCCACTGAGTCTATGTTTGGATACTAAACATTTATGATCTGTGTCATAATCTCAATTTGTCGCTCAAGGACATCGGAAAGTTTTTCAAAGATGTGAGTTACATCTTATCCACATATGTTTACTTAAATTTGACAAAATAAATTGACTTTTAGCTTTTGTTAATTTTCTTTGGCATTTCAAACTATTTTAGAAAGTCAAACTATGGCACATATCAGCTGACTATAGAGTGTTCAAAACATGATTCTCAATGTCATATTTTCAAGCAAAGGCATTTCAGACATGTATGCCTGCAATTCAGATGTGCTTCAATAAAAAAACACTCTTGTTTCAAATCAGTTTCAGACATGGAGGCTCAAACCATACATTGATTCCACTGATTTAGCCCACTATACTTTTATGAGTGAGCTTTCCTCATTTGTTCAAATTCTTGCTCCTAGAGCAAATGTTATTTTAACACTTGAAAGTCAGACCATTTCTTGTGCAGACATTTTTTATGCATGAGTATGTATAGCATGGCATTTAGAGAAGCTACTTGGAAATCCTAGATGTGGTTTAAGCAATCATTGTGAAGAGATTGTAGAGACTGTTTTGAGCAGATGATGTCAGAATCATTACACAAAGTTTTTTTTTCTGGCCTACTGGCTTTATTCATGTATGCTAGTGTGACAATTTTCTTTGTGCTTATTACTGAATTGTTTTCTTAGTATTCTGCCACAATGGAGCTGTACAACTTGTTTTTCTATCATTCAATAATTGTCAAACTCTCACTAAAGAAGAGTATCCTTTTCTCTATAAGCAACTTCTAAAATTGGCACTTGAGATTCTAAAGGGAGAGCAGAAGCAAGCTGATAAATGTGGTAAAGAAGAGTCAGTGGCACTGGTCAATCAGTTTCAATGATGGGCTTACAATTTTGAGCCATTCCAAAGCCACTCTTAGGATCTTGACACCACTCCTCTTGCTTATTGGAAGGCCTAGCAAAGGAATTTAAATGCTCATCAGTTAGCAGTATGTTGAGCCTTCAATTTTCATGAAACATATTGACAATATTCTTTAGTGCATTGGAATAAAAATATTCTCAATTTCTCTATCTGAAATATGTGATGAGAGAACAGCATTATGTCTTGGCTGGTTTAATCCAGCACAAAGAAGCTCTATGAGCTCAGAAACTCTCATGGAATATACAAAAGTCTACAACTTTTACACAAATGGCTTTGAAGAAAGGAAGTTCAACCATAAAGCTCACATTTATATTCTCAAAATTAAGCCCACTACAACTACATTGGATGCCACACCCATTTCTCAGATATACTCAGCTCCTTCTCTTTCAGATCTTCTCAATGAAGACAACATTTTGCCATTAGATGTAAATATTGCGTATTTGGAGGCCAAGTTATTTGAAGCTATCAATCCATGTGATCTTGAAGAGGCAGGTCATGTGGATGCTCAAAATCCTGATGATCAATATACATTGGCTCAAAAAACTGCCCCAATGTTTGGCCTTCTTAAAAAGATTCACATGGTGTGCAACAATTACTTAAGCAAAAAGTTGTAGAAATTCACATGACATACAACTGCATCCTGGCATCATAATGATATATAGATTATGTGATTTGGACAAAAGCCTGCTGATTAATAAATCAAACAAAATATTCAATCATTGGGGTAGTTTTTCCACTCATTTTAATTTTCATATTTTCTCAATACCTTTCAGCAGTAGAAGATAGAAACACCTTGTGGGAAGTATAAACAATGTCATGTGTACTAATTTGACATGTTCAACTTCAATCAATTACTTTCTTGACATCCTACCACTATTATGTGACCTATTTCTGCTGCCAATCACTCTTCTGTTGCTTTTCTCCTCAATGAGGGATATCCTCAGTGTCAAATCCAAGCAAAAACTGGCCTGGAAAAGGGCACTGTAGAGAGGATTAGCAAAGAACTGGAGAGCAACAAAGAGAATCATCCTGGAGGTCATCCTTCCAAGCTTACAGTATATGACAAACAGTCTATTATTGATCAAATTACTACTGGGAAGCTAGGTAATGCTATTCAAGCTACACAGTTCATTAATTCTGTCATCTCCAGTCCTGTCAAATCCTCAGACAGTCAGAAATGCATTGAAGGAGGCAGGCTTTTGCTCAGCAACAAAGAAGAAAGTTCCCATGCTCAAGGCTGCTCATCATGCAAACCAGCTCAAGTTTGCTCACTATCATGAAAACTGGACAGTAGAGGATTGGGTTTTGTGGAGTGATGAGATAAAGATTAATTGAATTGGATCAGATAGGAAAGTATATGTGTAGAAAATTCCAGGAGAACCACTATCTGACTGCACCACTACACCAACTGTCAAGCATAAAGGAGGAAACAATTTAATGGTATGGAGCTGCATAGATTGAAATGGAGTAGGGAAGCTTATAGAAATTCAGAGGAAGATGGATGCTGCACAGTATTGTGAGATTTTGGATGAAGGAGTGGTGAAAAGCTTTGAGAAGTTGGAAATGGAAGAGGAAGGATAATATTTTCAGCAGGACAATGATCCAATACACACCTCCAAACAGGCAACAACCTGGTTTTCTGATAACAACATCATTGTGATATCCTGGACTGCCCAATTTCCTGACCTCAATCCCATTGAACATCTCTGAGTTTACATCAAGTGCAAAGTTTTAGAGTATGAGGTACCCCCTAAAGGAGTGCATGAGTTGTGGAAGAGAGTGGTCAAGAAATGGAATGAAATACCATCAGAGGTATGCCAAAGCCTTATAGAGAGCATGTCTTAAAGGATCAAAGCAGTTATAAAGGCAAATGGAGGACTAGATATGAAAATTAGAGTAAATTAGAATGGGTCAAAAAACTGCCCCAATAATTAAATATTTTGTTTGATTTATTAATCAGCAAGCTCATGTCCAAATCACATGATCCATACATCATTATGAAGCCAGGATGCAGTTGTATGTCATGTGATTTTCTATAATTTCTTGCTTAGGTAATTGTTGCACACCATGTAAATCTTTCCAAAAAGGCCAAACATTGAAGCAATTTTTTGAACCAGTATATGAGAAGTACCTTAGAATGTCATGTCAGATATCACAAGCCCTGGGAAGAAGCACAACTTCAAGATATACTACAGATGAAGCAAAAATATAGATATTTTGCTTCTACATATAAAGTTAATATCTTGTAAAGAATCCTAAATGGAAAAGCACAGTAGTTATCCAGCAGTATAAGAGTCTCAAAGTATAGAGACTTATTGTAGCAAATGGAACAGTAAGGCAACAAATGTAGAAACAATCTTCACAGTGTACAGTGCTATATCAGAAATAGATTTGCCTCCATTTAATCTAGGAGAATTTATAAAGTAAGCATTCAATAAGGCTATATATATTAAGATGACTGATAGGTAAGTGTAGTCAACTCAACAGATACAACTCTCAGTTACTTGTTACTTGTATCGGACATAGGGTATGTCATCTATATTTATATATACAAAACAGATTGCTAACTGTATTTTAGAATATTCAACATTGTTTTTAAATATAAAAGAATACAGTTACTTTTATTAGATTGAGGAATACTCAATGTTATTCTTTGTGATAACTAATCATAAGCACTTCAGAGCATATCAGATAATTTCTAACAAGTATTTCTCTAGAAAATTCTGAAAAATTGCCTTATTAGGAAATTTTTATAAAAGTTTCTAGAGAAACACTCATTAAAAATTACATGATCTGTTTTTAATAGATGTTTCAGAAATCTCTGGCATGTTCTGAAGTGAAGTCTCAACTTCTAACACTTTTTATTCCAGATTATTTTTCTACTACTGTCTATATAACTTTTTCTCAGCGAGATAATTATTTTAACTACTTTATATAATGTAGTTAGTAATTAAAATTATTATATTCTCAGTCATATAGTGATGAAGCAACTATGTGACCTTTTTCTAAAACATTACTTTACCAATTATCTTTGCACACTGACTCATATTACATTTTCTGCTACAAACTACAAATTTTCTTCTTCTACTTCTCACTCATCTGATAATTGACCTATTTTTTAATCAATTTATCATAAACAATAAATACTTTTGTACCTATGAGTTTGGAATCTTTGTTGACAGATCCAAGTCACATTTTGCCAGATTCTAATATATCAAACTCTCATTTCTATGAGTCATTGCTATCTGCAGTGCTCTCTTGAATATCAGAAATGCCTTAAAATATTCTCTTTTTGCTACATATGTGATATATAATGAATACTATTTGTTTTTATTTTGTTCAACACAATTATTCCTTGTTCAAATAGAGGTTGATATAGCACCTTACTAAGGGGTGACAATTTGTGACATCCAACTAAGGGAGTTATACAAACATCAGAGGCATAGTAATATCAGTGTTTAGATACATGCTGAGCAGTAGACTCAATTGGCAGTAGCATTCTAAATGTATCCACTGAATGCCAGGCTGTCAGGGGACTCCTCATTTTTTCCTTCCTTCACTCTCCTTTTGTTCATTTCCTTATTTCTTCTATCTTTCTCTTATTTTGCTGTTTCTATTCTCTCAACACTATCTGTTAGTACTATTCTCAGCCTTTGAGGTGCCCTAGTTCTTTAACTATCATTCAGACAAGTGTGGGCCCTTCAGCACTGCTTTCAGACTGCTTATATAAGCCAGAGTTTGCCTTTCTGACTTCCAAAGTCCGGAGTTTTCCTGCCTTGTTTGTACAGTTGTTTATTTAGGCAATTTTCAAGTTTTTAAGGTTTTGTTGTACTGTACAGTTGTTTTTGACATAGGAAATCCCTAGACTTGTTCTCTTTGAATCTCCCTCTGCCAGGTGAGTAGTTATTATGATATTGCCAGTATATACTCTAATACACTTTGGATCTCCCTCTGCCAGCTGTGTGACTGAGCCACAGCCTCTAGAGGTCACCCTTACATAGGCATAGTCAGATGATGTAGTCAGTCTTTGATAGAATCAGTAATTGATTGTACCATTTGAGAGATAGGCTTTAGAACAACATTCAGAATAAGAGGAAATAAGTGTCACTCAGCTAGTAAGGAGTTCAAGTAAATCATGATATCACCTCTCTCTATCTTTTATATTTATTTTTAAGATTTTTATTTAATCATTTTAGCAATATAGTGGTGGCTATGTCTTCCTTGTAAAAATAGAAGTCAAAGTCTGATGCCATCATAGTGAGAGAGTAGATAAAAAAACATTTTGATCATGTCACATCACTCTACTCCTATTAGTTTATCTATATTATCTTTACATGGTGATAATTCTCCTATTTCATGGCTGCATTACAAGAAGTGCTGAGAACTCTATGAGTGCTATATGGATGTAACGAAGTTACAGTTGAGTGAGAGCTTAAGGTTCACACTGCATAGAATCAGATCAGTCCGGTCTATTGACTATGTAGTATAAACACAAAATAAGCTGCTTAATAAGCAGCACATTGATGACGCCCAAAGTTTGGTCAGTAACAAATGTAACTTTAGTGTCACCGTACCAAGAGTTTGCGTTGGGCGCGCTATAAGTGATGTGAGGAGTCCCGGGCAGGTCCCAGAGAACGCGCCTGTGAAGTACCAAGAGTTTGCGTTGGGCGCGCTATAAGTGATGTGAGGAGTCCCGGGCAGGTCCCAGAGAACACGCCTGTGAAAAAGGGGTAAAAGTCAGTAACGGGGTCGGCAAGTGTCAAGCGCTAAGGTAAAGCGCCTAGGAAGAAGCGGTAAGTCAACACAGCAAAGGTAAGCGGCAAGAGCACAATAAGCTTAGCGAAGTCTAAGCGTCGATAATGCCTGCCGTAGTTGCAAGGCACGAGTATGTCGAGTGTTGGTGAGCGTCCGCAACTGCCGATGAGTTTGACGTTGCCGACCGTAGCGTAAATGAGCTCTTGAGCGTAAGGGAGACTGAAGAAAGGGGGCAACTGCCGATGAGTTTGACGTTGCCGACCGTAGCGTAAATGAGCTCTTGAGCGTAAGGGAGACTGAAGAAAGGGGAGTAGTGAACTCTGGTCTATTGTTCTCTGATTGTATGTACAAGTCGGTAAGTACTATATATACTACAAGGAGTTCACCGTCGCCAGTGACCAACCATCGCCAAAGTGCGGTATGTACAAGTCGGTAAGTACTATATATACTACAAGGAGTTCACCGTCGCCAGTGACCAACCATCGCCAAAGTGCGGTAAACTGGAAAATTTCATAGGGGTAGCTCCAACGGTTTCAGATCCCTACCGTCCTTTCAAGACCCTTGGCGCCACCAGGCGGCAGATCGTGGTGCTAAACCATCAATCCATCACCCTTCTGCCTGTCAGAACACCTAAGCGACGTTGGGCGCCAAATCGAGACGGTAAGCGGTGTCAGACGCCAAGGTCAAACGCCAAGCTGTCCGTCAGTTTTTGATAGATCATCAGGCTTCTCGCTAAGCGCTGTCGTCAGTGACTGATGCCATCTGTCAGTTGTCATTCTGTCTGCCGTCGGCGCTATCACTGATCGGATCTGCTTCTTGCCGTGCGCGGCCGTCAAATATCGCCAAAATTGGATAATTAGCGCGCGCTAAGGTATTTTGAGTTGGTGCCGCGTTGCCGTCGCCTGCCGTTGATGCACTGATCCTGTATGGGGTCCTATCAACATGTAACCTATTTATAGTACAGTAAATAATAATATTATATATATAATAATAATATAATATCCACTACAGTAAGTAAAGCTATGTGGCCAATGCTACACACTCCCCAATTAGACTGAACTACAGTCTCAAAATACTCCGACAGTCAGGCCGTTGGTAAGTCAGGGACGGGGGCAATTGGAGAGTCCCCAGGCTCCCGGAATGGATCAGCAGTTGCGTCGTCCATGTTGTAGTCGAGGAGTTCATCCTTGGTGCGGGCTTATAGGAAGTGCCCGATGGCCCTGCTACGGGCAGTGAATCGTCATAGTCCTGGAGAGGGGACAGTGTTAGAGTGGAGTTGACATCTGGCCCAGGGATAGATGGTTGGGGATCAGGAAGATCCCCATCGTCGGACGGGTACTGGTGCATCCAGAGCTCACATCTGGCCCAGGGATAGATGGTTGGGGATCAGGAAGATCCCCATCGTCGGACGGGTACTGGTGCATCCAGAGCTCACAGGCATGAATGTCTTGCCCAATGAGGAGATACATCCCCTTTGTGAGTGCGTTGTTGTAAGCACAACAACTATCCTGCTGCTGGAGCATAAGGCGCTGTTGATTGCCAATGGTGGCCTCGTGCCACCCATCCCACTGAGCAATGGATGGGGGTGTCCCGTAATGGTCGAGGCATTGCAGCCTCTCATCATCGATGGCAGCCACCTCGTTGCAGAGCTGGCTGTCGCTGAAGAAGATGTGGGCCAAGTAGGTGACCCTATAGATATAAGCATGGTCAGCCCAGCTGACCAGAATTTGATTGTGGAGAAGGACGTGTATTGTGTCTGAAGTGGTGAACACAGAAGCGGATGCTTCTGGGATGTCCACAGCCTGAGCCTCGAAGGTAGGGTCATTGGCATGGAGGGGCACAAAGGCTTGCCCTGTAGCTGCCTCATATTTGGCCACAGCCTCTTTGTAGAGGCCTGGCCTTGCAAAGACATAGGCCAGGTACTTGTGTACCGTGGTCTTGGAGGGGCGGCTGGTGCTGAGCATGTGCACAAGCGCAAACCCAAAGAGGCTGCACCAATAAATGTGCATGGCACGGTCCATGGCCAGACCAGTCCATATGTTGGGCATCTCAGGACGCCCATAGAGGAGGGCATATGAGCCCAGGTAGTCCAAAGCAAACGGTTGCTTTGGATCAGGAGGAGTAAGACTGACGAAGGCCAGTCTCCCACCCTCCTTGTGGCGATAGATCCGCATAGGCACAATCATTTGTGGGACGTTCTCCTGCTCCTCAGGGCTTGTGAAGGGTACTGTTATGGTCTTATACTAGGCCTCGTCGAGCAAGTGAGACATGGCTCTGTCTCGGGCAGTAGGGTGGCAGTTCAGCGCCACCCATTTGAATTTGTTGAGCAGTAGATAGCCCAACAGACGCTGACAAATCGGCATAAACTGGTTGTTCACCAGTGAATGGAGCCGGCAGAGCTCTCGAGGGCTGCAGAGAAACCCGCGAGGTGCCACTTGGTACACCTTGCTGTTGTGGGGCGTCTGGGCAGTGTTGCCCTCTTTATCAGCCTTGAAGGCCCTGGCTGCGCAGGCTTCTTGCCTGACAAAGATAGTATTGGTCACTAGCAACCAATAGAACTGGGGGGATAACTCCGTGCTAAAAAATGAGTTCTGGCGCTCAATAGTGTGATCACGGTAGATCACAACACCGAGCGCATCAGGGATGCACCCAGTTTTGTCCTCAAGGAGGACAGCTCCTTGTTTGGCGCTATCCTGCGCCCGACGGTCCATCTTGGCCTGTCAATTGCTGTTGCGCCATTTGCACACCATGCATTGTGCTGCTGTCTTGTGCGGCACAGGAGATTCCATGCGAGCCTCTTCAGGCTCCTCATACCATTTGTCATCAGAGGGCAGGGATAGCAGCCTCTCCAGCACAGACATGTCAGAGCGTGGGTCCATTGCCCACACACACCACGGGAGTCGGGCTGGCAGGCCCTCTACCAGTATTGCGGGTAAGAAGGGGATGTTAGCTCCTGGGGCCCCTTTCGGGGCATCCTCAGGAAAGTGCACATTGACATATGCATGCCCTTCCAGTTGCTTACCCTGACGATCCTTTTGGGGTTGCAAGGCCTTAGCCTCAGTGGGGCGTGTGCTGCCACCCTGGGAACTCTGCTCCCCAGAGTGCGTGGTGGATACCATGAATAATGGTCGCAACAATGTGACCTCAGATGCGCCACTAGCAAGGTGCTGGATGAGCCAGGGCATGGCTGGAGCAGGGGCATCTTCATAGAGAAGGATGTCCTGCCCTAGACCAGCCTCCCAGCCAGAGACAACAATGCTCGACTGAGTCGAGCAGGAGGGTGCGTCCTCCACTCCTTGCCAATGTGCCCTTTTGCTGGAGTTGGTGTTCCAACTTGGGGGTGTAGTCTGCCGCTTACGAGCGGCTGATAGTGCAAGGAGATCAGTTTTGTACTGAGCATGCATATAATCCATGTCGTCCATCATCCAGCTGATGAGGACGACCGCCTCCACATTGCGGAGGAATGATGACTCTGCAGGTACATCGTACCTGTTGTCCCCCAGGCATTGAAGGAGAGTAGCCAGGACTAAGTACTGGTTGAGACTGGGCTCAACCGCCCGTGCTTTTCCTTTGTCACGTCAAGGACGCAACTCTTCTTCTGAGCTGGGCTCAGGTTGGTGCGGCATCTCCAGCTGCTGTAACAAGGAGAGCCTGGCCAGGCTCTCCATTGGCGCTTCGGCCGATGAACTGATGCTTAGTTCTGTACTGAGAGTCTTTGTGCTCTCAATGGCCATGGGGGCCTGTGCAAGGGATGCTTGGCGTCCCTCTAGATTGTCAACTGGTACTGTGGTCGACAGGGAAGCCGACTTGCCTTCCTTGGCTAGCGCCTTGTATAAGGCATCATACTGAGGCATCGCGCCCCAAACCCCCATCCAAGCTGGGGGGTACAGCATCATTACGGGCACGCCACCCATACCAGGGTAGTGCGCTGGGGCGGTAAACTGGGGAAAAGAATGTGCCCCCAGTGGCCCCGTTGCCAGTACAGGGGCAAGCTGCCTCCATCCTGACATCGCTTGGAGGCTGACAAGCCCCCTGTACTGGTGTTGCTAGGATTGGCCCTCAGCATGATGTGGTGCATAAGTGCCCGCTACTGGTTGTTAGAGCTGATAGCTGCCCACAGGTGTGTTTTGGGGCATAACGTTGCCCTGCATGAGTTGGTGTGGCAGATAGCCACTGATCACCGGCTGCTGCGGCGGGTAGCCTGCCGCTGGTTGTTGCTGCTGTTGTGGGAAGCCCACAGCCTGTTGTGATTGTCTCCACTGGGGTGCATTTTGGGTCAGTGGGGGAGCCATCTGCCCCCCCCCTCCAGCCGATAGTAAGACTGACGGTGCAAGCTCAAACTGTTGCTGCTGCTGCTTACTCTGGTCCACGGGCATGTTGTCCATGGTTGAGGGAAGAAAGGAAAAAAAGAAATTTCAAATTTTTAGACGTGTCTCAGCCACAGTTGCTGACCAACTCAGCCAAGCCACGATCAGCACTGCTGATCAATTTAAGCGCTGGCGTACTTACCTAACTGATGTGGGCGCTTAACGCCCTTCAACTCCAAATAATGGTCAAGTGCCGCCAACTTGGAGCAATGGGAGTATGGCCCCCATGTTGTGTCCCTGAGGGACCACCATACCTCAAACTTGAGCATATTCCGCTCAGTCCACCGGTGCCCTATGATGCACTTAACAAACCATTTATCATCATCTCATGCTCCAAAATCATAGGGGCCTGGGGTACTCTGAGGTAGATCCATGACAGCTCCTTAGCCATCAGTGTAGTTCGCACCGGTATCAGGTGCACCATGCTTGTCATGCGGCAGATTACCACTCAGAGGTAATCAAACCCTCTAAACTCGGGAAACTTAGTCACTTCTTGGGCCATACGTGGCCACCAATACCACCTACAGATGTATTCCAATGTTTGTGCGGCAACAAAGTGCCCCACCAGTACATGGGCCTGGTCCAGTACTTGCGTAACAATGGTTCGCGTATGGGGAAGGCAGACCACTGCCACCCCTTGACAGTTTTCCGTCGTGATCAGTCCACCAGGCTCCTGCCTGAACTGAGGATGGTTGTTGGGATTGGCGATTATCTTGGCAAAGAGAGAATCATCACCATATTCCCGCATTGGTGGAGAGGTAGATCCTCTCCGTCTGGGTCTATGCGGCAGTCTGCCTGCACATACTCATGAGGCTCGAGAGCCTCCCCAACTACATCGCTCTCAAAGTAGCGAGACAAGCAGTCTGCCACTTTGTTGAGTTCACCTTTAACATAGGTGATGTCAAACTGGTATCTTGACATGTAGTCGTTTGAAGAACTCAAGTGCCTTGTGATCCGTTATAATGTGGGTGGAGTACCCCATCAGCTTGTCCTCCCACTTGAGGAGGGCTTCGAGTATGGCTAGAGTCTCCAGCTCATGCACAGCATAGTTTTGCTGGGCAGTCGTGAACTTCTTCGACATAAATCCTGCTGGGTGGCAAGTCTGCCAGCTACTCCCCTGACCAGCTCCAATGCCTGTCTTAGACACGTCGCAAATAAGCCATATTGGCTTGTCCCATCTAGGGTCGATTAGTCAAATTACCAGAGTCTTTGTACAGATCCGCTTGACCATCTTGAAGCACCGCTGGTGCAGTGGCCTCCAATTGAATGGTGACCTGTTCTGCGTCATGGCCATAAGTGGCCCAGTATAAGCAGTGACATCGGGCAAAAAGCTCAATATGTAGTTGACAAGGCCAATGAAGCGTTGGATGTCATTGTAGTTTTGTGGTGTGCACCACTCCCAAATGCGATTGAGCTTGTCCTGATTGGGGTGTATACCCCGCTCATCAATGACATGCCCTAGGCAGTCTATACTTTGAGCATAAAGCTCACACTTCTTCCACTTCAAGTACAACTTGTACTTGCACAGTTGTTTGAACACGACTCTGAGGTGCTGCTCATGCTCCTCCATGGAATCCGAGTAGATGAATATATCATCTAAGTAGACGTGCATAAAACATCCTATCACGTCTCAAAAAATAGAGGTCATGAGCCTCTGAAAGGTTGCAGGGGCATTACAGTCCCCAATCTGCATTATGTTGCTGATAAACATGCCCATGATCGATGCAAATATGGTCTTGGGTACATCTTTGGTGTGGATGCGCACCTGCTCATAGGCGTCAGTAAGATTGACCTTCAAGCAATACTTTGCCCAAGCCACGTCTTTCCAGATCACCTCCTGATCTGGTAAAGGCGTTACATCCTTTATGGTATTGTCATTGTGCTGACGTGCATCAAGAGCTGTTCGAAGGGTTCTGTCCTTCTTTGGGATGCACAGTAATGGTGCAGCCTGAGCAGTGGTGCATGGTGACCACCACTGAGCATTCAAATAGTGATTAGTTTTATTGCGTAATTGCTCCTGGAGTGCATGTGGGCAGTGCGGCAAGTGATACTTGTATTGCTTGCTCTTGTCTATGAGATTAATCTCATGGTTCACTTCCCGCCAAGGCCGGAGCTCCTCTTTGGTCCCATTGACCATATCAGCAAATTTCTCTTGCTATTGCTGACGCAACTGAGGTATCTCTTCCTCACAAAGGCTTGTCACCTTCTGTTTCCCCTTTGGATGCACTGGGGGAAGTACCTCCACCATTTCTGATGGTGGCTGCGGCTGCGGTGCATATTGCTTGCAAATTGTGAGCACCCAATTAACACTGTCATTGAATATATGCAGTCTCAGCGGTGGATCCACTACTGCTGCCTTATGAGCCATGAGGCTTGTTTCTTCATGTATGAGTGAGTATGCTATGGACACTTTGTCTGAAGCTGGCTGGCGATATGCTAGTGTGACGGTTGTCCATCGCTGGTGCGCGTTTTGCACACATGTGGCTGCCACCAGCTCATTCCATTCCTGTGGCATGCGAGGATCGTATGCCTAGTCGTACTCAGGAAGGGGAGCTGGTTGCTCCCATAAGACCATGTGTCCTTACAGTATGAGGCTTTTGCCTCTCGATTGCTGTCCCTCAAGTCATCTAACTTGACTCGGGAGGATGTAGGCAGACATACATCCACTGAGTCCTCAGGCTTCTTCGCCTTTTGCTGCTGTCTATCTGGAGGCTTTGTGCCTCGGTAGGCAGACATACATCCACTGAGTCCTCAGGCTTCTTCGCCTTTTGCTGCTGTCTATCTGGAGGCTTTGTGCCTCGAACATCACAAGCAAGTATTTGCTTGTCTCTTGTCTTGGAGGCTTGATATTCCTCCTCGCTCATCATCACCACATTGTAGTCTGAGCTCAGCCCAGGCATAGCCTGTACTTCCTCATCCACCTCCTCCACCGTCGGCGCTTTGCGCCGACCAAGTCAAGGAGAGTCCTTGCACTTCTCCGTAGTGCAGTGACGTTGCAGGCAATTATCAGTGTCATCTGTGGTAGCCCATTTGGCTGGGATTACTTTCCCATTTACTAGCACCTGACAGTGCTCAAAGTCTAGCATGACTTTGTTACGCTGCATGAATGGGCTGGGATTACTTTCCCATTTACTAGCACCTGACAGTGCTCAAAGTCTAGCATGACTTTGTTACGCTGCATGAATGGCATTCCCAGTATCATATCATAGCGATCAAAGTTTGCTACATCCATGTACTCCCAGCTATGTGAGCCCGGTGTCTGGACAGTTACATTTGTCCCATACTGTACCATAGCACGGCTTTCTACAGTGCCCAGCTGCAACGCCAATGGCGTATCCAACTCCTGCACAGATATGCCATACATGTGGGTGAACTGGGGCATTATACCTGACGTAGTACTCCTGGAGTCCCATAAAGTCCATGCCTTGTGGCCATTTACATTCACATATGAGACCAGGCACTTCTTGTCTGCCCGTTTCAGTCTAGGGCGCTGCAAAGTGCCCTCTGCTCAATGAAGGGTCACCTTCTTCATCTGAACCATATTATTTTTTTCAGGATCGTTTGAGGATGGCCAATCCGTTATCGCCGCTAGGCACTCAGAGTCGCTGTTGCGACTGTAGTACTTGTTGTCGTAGACGTCTTCATATATGTCGACTGTGATGTACTCCTCCCCCTCCATGACCACACTCTTGGGCTTGGTGCCCGATGCCTCCTCTGGGAGCTCTTGGTCGTTTGTGGGGTGCTCTGCCTCAGATTCAGCAGACACGTCTCCATCACTCCCACTTGTGGCTGTGGTATATGCGGCTTGGAGGTGGGCCCAGGGTATATACCCCTTTCTCGGGGCTCCCGGCTTTGCAGGGCAATTGGTAGCATAGTGGCCTGGCTGGCTGCACACAAAGCAAATCCCCGTCTGACCTGGTGGTTTGGCTGGCTTGAACTCCGGCCTTGGTTCAGGGCATTCTCCGTCCAGCACCCACTCTGGGCGTGGGCAGCTTCGCCCTCAGTTTGCAGCAGGGGTTCTGCATGTTGCAGTCATGATCTAAATCGGCCTTCTTTGCCAAGAAGGTCCTCACATGCTGACCCCATGAGGGTGCCTCAGCAGGCGGTAGTCGCCTGCTTCCCCCTTTGTGGCCACTCTGATGCTTGTAGTGGTTAGCAGTCTTAAGAGACTGCTTATACCTGATGGCGTATGCTACAAACTCCTCCACATTGTTGATCTCTGGAGACAGTCCGTCCTCACATATCAGATAGCAGCACATATCTGCTGGAATGCCATCCAAGAATGTTTTGAGCATTGTATACCCGTCCAGGTATACTGCTATATTCTGGGCATGGTCATTAAGGGTATTGTAGAACCATTGTACTCCCAACTTCTTGGTGTACTTGGTGGACTGGAAGTCCCGCCTTGCATCCTGTAGCGTGGAGGGGTGCACGAATCGATCGTATAGTCCTGTCAGGACTCCTTTGAACATCCACTCATACTGGACCCAGTTGACGTGCAATACTGCTTGTTGAAACTCCAGCCAAGAACTTGGGCAGAACAAAGATTTGTTCTCATTCCATACGGTCACCTCCATACAAGCACATAGCAAGGTGGATGCATACATCCATCGCCCAATCCTCCAAGTTGCTGAACTTGGACGTGCCTGTGTAGGCACGAATATGCTTACTATCTGCTTTACACAGCTTCACCCCATCTGGTAACCATAAGGTTACCTCCAGGGCATCATTGACTACTCAATGCAGGCAATCATGCATGGCTTCACAATGCATTCAAATGGCCTCCCGCTGGCCCAGGGATCTAGTTGCTAAATCAGCGGCTTGGGGAAGTGACTTCTCTCATCCACCCTGCGGTGGATGTCCCAAGCCTCCTCGACTGTGGGCATAATTGCCCTCGTCTCAAGGAGTCAACCTAGGGCCATCATCCTGGCCATTTCCAGGGGCATCACGTCTCATGGCGCCATCTCGATTGAGGAAGTCTCCTTGATCATGATTGTTGTGCTGTCCTGGATCTGGAGAAGCTTGATTCTCCTGGCCCTGTGTTATGAATTGATGATGCATCTTGTCAATGGGCTTAGTGCCCTCAAATACAATGCCCTGATTGTTGATAAGGGACTGTCCCTTAGTTCTGAGGTCGCCATTGCGCATACATTGATATGCGACTCTGTCGCTCAATGTTTCCGCCATGGGCACACGCAGCAT
This sequence comes from Macrolepiota albuminosa, assembly GCA_027475525.1. Classification (NCBI taxonomy): domain Eukaryota; kingdom Fungi; phylum Basidiomycota; class Agaricomycetes; order Agaricales; family Agaricaceae; genus Macrolepiota; species Macrolepiota albuminosa. Next base: position 66,717 of record JAMWFC010000086.1, on the reverse strand, counting down.
CACAGATGCCTTGCTCTCCACCTTGAGCATGGTACTTTCACATCCATCTGGGCCTGACATATCTGTTCTAAGATCTTGGTTACGCATGTGTGGGGGCTCCTCATGCCACTCTTGTCCTGCTGGAGTATAGAAAGTACTCACCGGTTTTACTTCGGGCACTTCCTGTGCCCGTGCTAGTGCCTTCCACTAGCTTGATTCCAACATCTTGATTGCAACATGCCAAGCATTCCTCAGAAGTGTGGCTCCAGGGGGTTGAGACCCCCAATTGCCTTGCGGCCTTCCGCTGCAAATACATTTGCAGTTCCATAGTGAGCATTTTCACTATCAAATCAGTATATTTTGTACTGAATACATTGGGTACTTTGTGCCCTTGTTGCCTAAGTGCTACTATATGCGCTGAAGCATAGCGCTTGAGTCGTGCTTGGGTGGTGTATTTCATCACCTCTGGGTGCAAATCTCAGAACACCTGCAAGCGCACGGTGTACGCAGTTTTCAACCACTGCTCCTCTGCTCCGGTGTAATCATTACTTGACGACTCAATCACCTCCTCCAGAAGCTCTGCAACCTCCAGGACTTCCTGCACTGCTAGTGTGCATGGAAATTGGTTTTCTGTGCAGGCTACTTCAGGACTTGCAGCCTCCTCTGGCACCTCTTCTATGCAGGCTTCCACTATCCTAGAGCGCATTGAGCCTGCTGCGGCCCGCCTGGTCCCACTACTCCAGCTTGGAGGGATAGCTCCCCCAGTCTGTACCAACGACTCGGTGTCTCCTGAGATGCCATAGGTGCCTGTTGACTGTCAGCCTTCCTCAGGAGGCCCTTTTGAGGCTAGTCAGCTAGACTGTCACAGTCCTCCTGGCAGCTGCGTAACTGGGGGAGTTGATCCCCCTGGCATCTTGTCCTGGAGCCTTTGCTGACCATCCTGTTGTGAGCTCTCAGCTCTCTGGGCCTCGCTTTCATTTCCAGACAGGTTGGTGCTCTGACCCTGGTCTCGAGCCTTGGGTCTTGACTGACCCGCATTGGACGCTGATGCGTCCTGGGTGTCTGCTGGGTCTCCCCATAGGTCGTGGGCATTCCGCCCGCCGTTAGTGGCAACTGCAGGTATGGGATTACTCATCGATTCCCTGTGTGAAATTTGCATGGTGTGGCTGTGCAGGAAGCTTGAGAAGCTGATAGAGTTCTGTCAACAAACTCAGTGACTGCCATCAGATGCTAGGCAATAGATCCTAGCTGGCGGTGATAGGCTTCTACTCAGACTGAGCGCATCAAGAGACATTATAGGCCAACCAACACTTGACACACTAGAGACTCTAGCGACCAGCCTTGGGTACAGAGCAGCCCTAGCGCAGGCACTCTATGGCAAGACTTATCCATTCATCTCAATCACCAGTATCAGCCCTGCAGCACCCTCCACTCAGTTACTTTGAAGACCAAGAAGGCCCAGAACTCATAGCGCTAGCACAACGGCGGGAGGTGACTCTGACCAAACCCCGATCAGTACTGAAAGGAGTTAGCAACTGGCGCTGTCAATCACCGAGGCACCTCAATCAGAAGTCTAAAGGAATCAATGACAACGAGACAGGATACACGCAGACCCGACATTTAAATCTATCAAAAGATGGTACAATGTTTAGCGCCGGAATTAGCGCTCACGGCGTCTGGCGAGGATTCCCCAACCATACCCCGGGATGGCATGGCCAATTAACTTACATCAAAAAGTGAGCAAACTCGTACCACTTCTAAGTATTTTTAGAGTCGCCGTTGGTCGCTGTCACCCATGTGCTACAGGTCGCCGTTGACAGGTGGCCGTTAGCTACAGTCACGAAGAGAGGCGCTATTTGGTAGCGCCGTCAATGGACTTATTTTGGAAATACCGTAGCGCATAGTATAAAAACTAGCTACTTGCCATGTATATAACAACGAATCGTAACCTCTTGAGCACCCAGTTACACTTAGCGTTCAAATCGCGCTAGCATTGCCTGACTTTGTCACCAAGTTCGGCACTAGCTTCGTCTATCTCGTCTTCGTCGTTTACGGTGCCACCTATGGGCACGCTACGCTGCGCTATTCGTCTTATTCTCTATAACTTCTCCTAAACTACGACACTTACCACTTGCTAGGTAGCACCTGAGGCGCTATCATCTAGCGCATCGCCCTATCACCTCTGCTTGAGCACACCGGGACCCTGCCTTGCTAGGTAGCACCTGAGGCGCTATCATCTAGCGCATCGCCCTATCACCTCTGCTTGAGCACACCGGGACCCTGCCAGGACTCCTCATAAACCCGTACGCCAGGCGCTGGAGACGGCGTTGTACTGCGTATACGTCCAGCGCACCCAACCACAGTTGGCGTCATCAGCGGATTCAAAAAAATGTAACGAAGTTACAGTTGAGTGAGAGCTTAAGGTTCACACTGCACAGAATCAGACCAGTCCGGTCTATTGACTATGTAGTATAAATACAAAATAAGCTGCTTAGTAAGCAGCACATGTAACCTATTTATAGTACAGTAAATAATAATATTATATTATAATAATAATATAATATTGACTACAGTAAGTAAAGCTATATAGCCAACACCACATAGCAGACTATGCTATAATGGATGAGTACTATAGCTGATCTTTTCTAGCAGTGTAAGTAATTTTTTAGCCTGTCTGTGTACTTATCCAGCATGCCTACAAAGAATTGACAGCCTAATCTATGAAGTCAACTTTATTGATGCTAGCATTGGACCCATCAGCACTAAGGAGGGGCATGTCTAGCTGAGCAGCTTAGTCCAATCAATACTGATTGTGAGTTTATCAACATGTATTAAGTGACCTGCCTGTTCTCAGTTCTGATCAGATATAGGTAGTCCCTGCAGCAAAGCAGATTTCTCAAGCCAAGATGACATTAGAGCAGTTTTCCATGGCCCACAATTAGCACCATGGCCCTTCCACACTCATATAGCATCAAAACAAGAGTCCTGTGAATATTCTTCTAGCTTAATTGCATGTTCTAATTATCACCAGTGCTTATTATGCTTGTATCAAGGTATGTCATATAAGTTCAAGGCACCAATAGTGAGGGCTCAGAGAAATTACTCAGTTTGTGTGGCATGTCAAGCCCAGCACAAGCAGTGCTCTATGGCTCAGGCAAGGAGGGCATTTTTGACAAGCAAAAAGCAGGGATAGGATATGACATGAGTGCTGAAGAGTTGAGTAGAGCATTGTTAGGGGACTCCTTATTTATTCCCTCTTTCACTCCTTATTTCTTCACTCTTTTCACTTTACTGTTTCTATTCTTTTGACATTATTTATTAGTACTACTTTTAGCCCTTGAGGTGCTCTGATTCTCTAGCTACCATTCAGACAAGTGTGCCTTCTTCAACACTGCATACAGGCTGCTTACATAAGCCAAAGGTTGCCAGAGTTTGTCTCTTGTTTGTGCAATTGTTGGTTTAGTCAATTTTTGAGTTTTTTAAGGTTTTGTTGTCCTGTACAGTTGTTTCTCATGCTCCAGAGGCCCCAGAAGTGTCTATTCTGTCTGGTATAGAGAATCTCTAGATTTGTTCTCTTTGGATCTCCCTCTGCCAGATGAGTAGTTATTAAGATATTGTTAGTATATACTCTAATATACTTTGGATCTCTCTCTGCCAGCTGTGTGACTGAGCCATAGCCTCTAAAGGTCAATCTTACACAGAGAATTGATTAGTTGGGAGGTCTGTTGGCAGTGCACCAATGCAGAAATGCAGTGATACTGGGAACTTGGATAGAAGTAGTAGCAGATGCTGGCCAGCCTCTGCCAATGCAAGATGAAGTGATAGAAGTAGTAGTATTGTCCTTAGAAGTAGCAATAATGATGGTGGAGGCAGGTGAAGTGGCAATGGCAACAGCAAAATTGAAGAAAACAGCAATGGCAACAGCAGCAATGGATGAAGTGGCAGTGGCAGCAATAATGACTGTGGGAGAGACAAAGGATGGATCTGAGGTTGGGAGGAGCTCCATGTCATAATTTCTTAGTCACAAACATAAAAAAAATCAAACTTTGCAGATAGAGTAGTACAGTTTTATACAGAAATCATTTGTGCAGTGACCTGTATATCAGTACATTAGCAAATTCCAGAATTTCACACCTGATTGCAATGTCAGCCCTTTTACTTATCAAATTTTTGAAAGAGAGAGAGATGAAATATAAAAAATCTTCTTATTTGAAGTTGAATCCAAGTGCTATTTTTGCCAGCAACAGTTAACAAATTACAATTTTTAGTTCAGAGACAGGTCAGTGAAATTCAGATAATATAACATAATTCTTTTATACTTTTTGCAACGGAAATATCTTCTAGCACCAGCAGTAAGCAGAGACAAGTTGTGATGTAACCAGTCAGAGCATCAACTTTATATAAATGCAAGCTTCTTGGATTGAGAATATCAAGAACTGACAAATTTTAAGCAGTTCTTGTCTGAAGCATTAACTAGCTAACTTTGCTAATCTGAGAAAAACATATCCTGTCCTAAGAATTAACTTTCTAACCTTTGATAACCAGAACAGCTAACTCAGCATGCAATAGGTTGATATGTACATGAAGCTAATGCATCTTGCCAAAAGACATTATTACCCACACTTACTTAGTCTACTGCTTATGGTGAGCATCTGTACAGATGAACAGGATAGATCACATAATGGTAAAAAGCAAGGACAGTATTCCCATCTACTGCTTACATGAAAAACTGTACAGACAAACAAGATGTATCATATGATGGCAAAAATTGAAGACATTATTCCCATGCTTGCCCAGTATACTGCTTATGTGAGTATCTTTACAGACTATCTGAAAAAGTGTAAAAGAAACATTATACCACTTTCCATGTACCAATTATAGAAAAAAGCACTTTGCTTTGTTCAAAGACTTTTTGAAATTGGCACATGGGAACTGGTATAACATGTTTCTTTTACATACACTTTTTCCAATGGAAATACCTTTCAGCACCAGCAGGATGAATCACATGACAGTAAAAACGATATACTGATACCTTCACACATAGATAAAGACTTACGATGTATTAATCTAGGTACATAGAAATAGAGTTCCGTTTATACGTTTCTGAGGATTAAAAGACTTTCAACGTATTAATCTAGGTGTCTGGTCATACAAATGAACTCACTTCTATCTGTATCATTCAACAATATTGACTGCTCATTTATCAATTTACTCACCAACCACTGAATCTCACACTACATTAATATATACTGTCCATTCAACATGAGGATAGACTCTTTATTTCACTTATGATAGCTACAGATGTTACAGTCTCATTTAAAACGTGTATTCATTGGAAAACAGCAATAGTAGCGGCAAATCCAGCATCAAACCCGGACTTGAATGCCTCAACTCCAGGGACGACGCTAGACTGCTTGGCGTCAGTTGTTTATGCAAAAAGACTCAGCAAAGGACATACCGCGAAGCAGCTTGCAAGTGCATCTGCAAATGTGTCGGCGGTTGTTTTCAGAATTGTAAGGTCCTGCAGAATAATGGGGACCGCTCCTACGGCTTCAAAGCCCGGCTCTCGTGTGGTTAAACCCGTGAATACCGCCTGTATATTGGGACCCTGAGCTTCAATGAGATCAAGGATAGTAGAGGAATCGGTATCGGACAAAGGACAACTGGCAGTCTTTTACCAAATAATCATGAGGATCAAGGAAGGCATATATCAAGATAGTCACCAACGTTGATGTCACTCGTGAGAGTAACAATGATGTTGATCAGGTTAACTGTAGCATTGTGAACGGCCTATATCAAGACAGGAGCTTGTGTAACTATCTATGCAGCCTTAGAAGATAAGACCTACCATAGCCTCATCGAGCGTGCCACCATTGATGGGGAAGGCATCGACTGCAGCAACTTCGGCGTCCGCGACCGGTACAAGAAGATTATTGATCTCGTTCTCAAATTCAGCAGGGGTGGTCTGAGCAAATAAGAGGACAGGAAGGGAGGCCAAGACCAAAAGACTCTTAAATTTCATTGTGGAAAGATTTGAAAGGAGAGTTTCGCGGTGGTCCGCAACAAAGTTTGAGGTCCCTTTTATGCCATGGACCAGATCATCATTGCTTTACCTTCTTAATTTTCCCTTGCGATGGAGTTTCGGATAAGGCAAGGTATTTCGATCATCATGGGTTTGCTACGTGACGACTCCATTTGTGAGAAGTCATCATGACCTGTTTCTAACAAGTGTTTCTCAAGAATTTTCTGCGATTTCCCGATGTGAGTGATACCTCAGAAATCAGTATTTTGACAGATTCAAATGTCAATACGCCTCGTCTGCCGCGGACCAATTCACTCTCGAATCCGCCAATTTTGAGAGCCAGTGATTCCACTCAAGCCTGAAGATTGATTCCATCTTCATTGCACTGAGAGTCACAAAGTAATTCCAGAAGTTCTTCTGATCATTGACAGGCAGACTGAATTCTGCCTTCTGCACATGCAAATTCTCTTTATCACTTGCATCGGATCCATCGGAGAGATTCCTTGTCTAGCATATTGGCTTCTTTAAACCTTCTACTTATAGCAATACATTTGAGGTCCCTTAAAACGTATAGCAAATACAATTTCACGACAGGGCTCCACAACTAAGCCCCTTCCGAACACAAATTCCTCCCCAGAGTGCTGAGTAATATCATGGTCAATTTCCATTCTTCCTCCGCGGAAATACTTGAAAAGAAGTTCTCTCATGATCACCTCACCATCATGCCCGTTAAATTATTGTCCTGAGAACATTGTCCGTCCGAGACCAGCATCAACCGCGGCCAGATGCATGCGAGGCTTATCCTGGATTGTGACGGATGGGAATGGATATCTTCTCGTGGTGAGATTCTCAGCTGTATTATAGGACTTCGTCTGTGTCTGGGGTGAAGAAAGGAAAAGGTACTCCCTCGATCCTTGGTCCATGGTGATTGTATGGGATTTTTTGTAGAACCCGCAGCTCATACGGATATAGATATCTTCTCGTGGTGAGACTCTCAGCTGTATTTTAGGATTTCGTCTGTGCTTTTGCTTGTGTCTGGGGTGAAGAAAGGAAAAGGTATTCCCTTGATCCTTGGTCCTTGGTGATTGTACGGCATTTTTTTAGAACCCGCATCTGATACGGATAAAGATATCTTCTCGTGGTGAGACTCTCAGCTGTATTTTAGGATTTCGTCTGTGCTTTTGCTTGTGTCTGGGGTGAAGAAAGGAAAAGGTATTCCCTTGATCCTTGGTCCTTGCTTCTAGGTTTAGTGATTGTACGGCATTGGTTTTAGAATCCACATCTGATACGGAGAAAGAGAGCTCCGGCGTGGACAGGTATGCCACGGAGGGCTTGGAGACTCTCCCTGCCGTGTAAGTTGATTCTTTTTGGTTTTCTAACAGTGTCTCCAGGTCCTCGGTCGCCTACTGATCACTCTTACCCACACCTATACCCTCCGACCTTCACAACACCAGGTCACTGCCTCGCAACAATTCTGCAAACGGGCGGGAACGTTTCGCGGGAACACAACCTAGATACATATTATGTGTAAGATTAGTTGGGCAATATGACGGTTTAAGAAGGAGGTAGACCTGGGTCAGGCGAGTTCGAGTTCGTTGAATCGTGCAACAGGTCCTTCTCCTCCCTCGTCTCTCAAGCGAATTCTAAAAAAAAAAGGTTAGTGATGCAAAGACCAAGGATCGACGACAAACCTTTTCCCTTCTTCCCCACCACAGGCACGAGCAGAGGCCTAAAATAAGGCTGCGCAATCCACCAGGGCAAACCGTCCAATCTCGTCTTCTCGTCCATCCTCACGAGCTCCTCAAGGGCTATCCTAAGGCCCTCTGTCGCAATCCGTATAGCATCGTCGGGTCTCTCTCGACAAACCGCGCATACGCATCCACCCACGTCCAGCTCCCCTCCCCTTCCTGATCTTCCTTGCCTTCTTTCTTGTGCACTTTCAACCGCCGTGGCACATCAACTCGCACCTTCCCGATCTGCTCTAGGAGATCGTGGCACCCCTCCCTCTCGAGCACGGGTCGAAGGAACTTGACGGCAGAGGGGGACGTGCGCGTGCGCTGCGCGCGGACGATGGAGAGGTATTCGAGTGCGAAGGTGGCGACGGTCGCGGGGGTGTGGAGTTCGTGGTGTTTTTGTCGAGTGGAGGTGCAGGCGGAGATCGATAAGGGCGAGGTGGAAGTGGGAGTGGGATTAGAGGTGGAAGATGAAAGGTCGCGGAACATTGTACAATACCCCCTTGACGCCGTCTGCGCCTGTCTCGTCGAGACATCGCTGTATGTCGGCTGCGAAGAGGACGTTGCCATTCGCGAAGACGGGGATGGAGACGGCGCGTTTGACGGCAGCGATGTGTGCATAGGATGCGAGGTCCTTGTGTCCGTATTAGCGTGTCTTTGTGTGCGGGGAGGGGAAAGGAGGAACTTGTGACGACCGTCACTGACGTTACTACCTTTACTACCTGGTGATTTACTTCTCTCTACCCTTATCACGTAGCCACAGCTCATATATAATAATAAAAAAATAAAGAAATAAAGATCGAAGAGGAGTACAAGTAATAAAAGGAGAATATAAGAGTCGGGGACCGGCGCATGCGCTGCTACGATACATAACCGTGCCACGGAATCGGAGTTGAAATGTCATAAAAGATCGTTCGACCTCTCAAAACTCATGCCCAATGTCCTCTACATCAGAGCCCTTTACGCAAATTCAGTCTCGTCTTCAGGAGGATCTGTACTTCTTGTGGAAGAGATCACACTTGAAGCTTTCTCAACGCACGAATTCTCCTCTTAAGGCACGCCTGCTCGACATAGTGGCTCTGTTTTTGGCCACTGGTGAATCAAATCCCAATCTCGCCACGTTCTGGCGGGAGAAAGAAGGCAAACTCTACATAGCAAAGAGTCCACCCTCTGACAGTCAAAATGATGCCATCGTTGCGAAAGCATTTTTTGACGACTTGGAACAGGCTCAGGGCTTCGAGAGTATGGTTCCCTTTCTTGCTACGTATAGCCAGACCAGCGTCAATAGACGAATTCGTCATCTTCGCGAATCTCTGCGAATGGCACGCAACATTTTCGGCAAATCCGACGATACAGAAGACCCTGTCAATCGACTGAAGAATATCATTTTAACCTTCCAACCTCCATTTGCTTTCGATGATTCCGAAAACGCGATGAGCACTTTTAAGGAGCTTGTTATAATCTCCCGAAGAGTGCTAGATGCCCACGATCTTGCCTTTTCTCGTGGGTATCATGACGCACGTGCTTGTCGTCTGCAACGACACCTTGACAAAATGGCCCAATATCTCCGTGTCGGAGTCCTCATCAAATTCTGGAAGAAGCGCGGGAAACATATCGACGTCACCTGGGTTCCCGCTATTGAACTGGGTGGTACAGCTCGTACACTGAAGATGGATATGAGTCGATACTCGACCGTGATTTCTGGGAAATTCGCTTCGAGTCCCGAAGAACTTAGAGCCCACGTAATGTGGGTTTCTGAGAGGATGAGATCCATCACAATCACTCCACACGTCCATGCAGAAGTTAGTTTGATTCTCTACGTATCTGAACAGGTTGGCTTGCAACATTTGCGGGATGGTTCAGAGCTGCTCATTGGGAGCAACAAGACCAGTTGTCTGGCATGTACATGTTGGAGGAGAGAGTTCAATTCTGCTCTTGGTACGAACTGGGAAACCACTTGTATCTATGGCGAAGATGCTGATGAGACGATCTGGAAAACCATCTTGAGCAACAGTGCACCACGCTTCGACTGGAGCATTCCTTACGTTGACAACGATCTGCCTCTACGTGGGATCGATCCAGGTACACTTCGCCGTTGCTACGAAGCTGTGCTCAACTGCGTCCAGAGCGAAGTGAAAGTATTGTTTCAAGAGGAGCTCGTCGCAGCCGATGAAAGAATTTCTTACATGAAGAGCATATCCGATTAGACATAAAATTAGACAGGCATGACGGACATCTTTTCTGCTCCCAGTAATTTTCATATATCTATAATTGAACTTTTACACCTTGTTAGTGTTGCGATCATACTGTAAGTATTCCTTGACCCATTGTTTCTATCACATTAAATCAAATTGTAATGTCCCAGAACATACAAGAATATATATTACTCTATCAATTGTCGGGCAGAAATGCACACCATGAGAAATGCACACCATGGGAGGTAGGCACACAACCCACGTTCGGAGATTGAGGAAGTCATGGAAAACTAAATTCACCACACAACAATACCAAGTCCTCAGTATACCCCGTTCCACCCCAGCAGTGCTTCAAGGAGCTGGATAACAACATAGTGAAGTATCTAGTGATATCCTGGTGTAAAGTAGATGGTCCTAGCAATGGTAAGCACTGTCAGTGCTCAAAAACCCCACACAAACCGCCAGCGCGGATTATGGGGAGTACTACTACGCCTCCAGACCTGAAGGGGTGGTACGTCGTGCCCTCCTACCCTTGACCGGGAAGAAGTGTAACGTTTTGCCTAAAATGAAAGACGTCGGAATTGCACTTGACGAACCACCCATTAAAACATTGTTACTATAATGTGACCCATTACACAGACTCTGGTACTGCCAGTCATTTCTATAGCAAGAACCCAAACCACTACACAAAGGCATGGCCAGTAATGCAAAATGAGAGTTTTATCAGAGGGCTAGGGCACTAAGAGCTGACTGTGGAGAATGTGAGGGTGGCCACAAGAGGCAGGAGAGCTGGAAGAGCTAACTGGAGACAATTAAAAGCTGACTGACTGTGGAGAATGTGAGGGTGGCCACAAGAGGCAGGAGAGCTGGAAGAGCTAACTGGAGACAATTAAAAGCTGACCATCAAGGAAGAACACAACAAAACATGACTTGTTTATTTGGTTACAAACATGGCAATATCAATAGGGATGGGCTGCTGCAGTGCACGGCAATACCGAGGTCTACAGTAGAGTTTTGTCAATGACTGTTTATAAAATTGAATAGTCAAAAAGAGACCAATAGCACAATTACTAAAGCAGTTTTAGCTACTATTTATATGAAACTTGAGCTCAAATTTAAATGAGTTGAGCTTTTGAGTGAGTTTGTGTTGGGAAACATTCCAACAGTGGCTTAGTAGAATGTCTCCCAGCAGTTTGAAGAGAGGGGTTTTTCAATGATTGAGGAAGTTGATTATATATATTAGTGTTTATCAACATAAATCTAAGAATTGGATAGTATGATATGTATTGATAAGTAGACAAATACAACATAGAGACTTAACTTCAAAGCCTTCAATTTTCATTATTGTCTCTGCAGGCATAGAAGATATTGACATCAATGACTTCTATACAGAAACAGATGTATCTCTCTACAATTATAGCTTCATATTTATCGCTTGTAAACAGAAACAGTTTGAGTACTACAACAAACTATGCTAAAAGTGAGAAATGAATCTGCTTCTTGTAGGTATTTTTTGGTGCTATATAAGCACAAGAGGGTTGGCCTTGTTGAGTCACAAGGAACAAAGGGACAGACAGGGTGTTGTCTTTGAGTGAGGTGGCTGTGAAGTCACGAGTAACCTTTCTTTCTTCGTGACTATCACTCTCACAATCCTTCACCGTGCTTCAGTGCTCGCACACCCTGCGGGCAAAAATTTTCTTATCAGTCATTAGTAGTCCCTAAGTGTTCTCTATAAAGAAAAATCATGATTACACTTACAGTCGACCCTAACATGGAAGTAGCTCCAGACTTTAGCACCGATGAACACAGGTTCACCAGGAACGCATTCAGACATGACAGAGACGGAATGTCCAACAAACAAGCAGCAGAGACCTTACTCAACCTGTGGAACGCGGAGCACGAAAGAAGGAAAGCAGTGTGGGAAGCAAAGCGTGAGGAGAGAGAAGCAGAAAACAGGCCTCAGGAACCAATTGACAGAGGTAACCCACCGAGGCTCATGGCAGATGACGACATGTTACAGTTGAGGCCGTCCAGACTACAGTCCCCAGAAGTAGGAGAAAAAGCCCTAAACTTAGTGGCTGGAATGCCCGTGCCTGATGTAATTGAGTATCCGCCTGCACGCTTCGCTATAAAGAAGTTAAGGGAGCGCAAATACATTGAATTGGGCTACTTCACCCCTGAAGGCCATGCCGAAGCCACAAAGAATGAATCTGTGTTGGCGAGTGATATGTTCACCTTAGCAAAGGAAGAAGACGTACTGGCCCTAAAGCCTATCATAAATTTCAAAGGGTCTAAAGGAAAGGCAACCCAAGACAAGGATCTGGTTTGGGAGCAATTGTGCATTGCGTCTACTAACTTTCTCGAGAATATTGTTCAGGAGGAATGGCCAAATAACATGATAGACGCAATGCATACCTTCTTCTGTCTACTAACTTTCTCGAGAATATTGTTCAGGAGGAATGGCCAAATAACATGATAGACGCAATGCATACCTTCTTCTGCTTAACCAACCATTGGCTGCGAAATGAAGGAGCAGACGAGCTGAAAGTACTTATCCTGTACTAAGTGCAAGTTAGGAGAGAGTGGCATCGTCAGATCAAGATTCCTCCCAAAGCTGGAATCTTCGATATTGGATTGATTGATGACAGAGTCCTAAGGACTCTAAAAGACCAAGTGTACAATGCCAAGAGAAATGCAGTGATATCAGGTGAGCAACTAACCAGTCCTGTTGATCTCCCTTCTGACCAGGCATGGGTTTATTTCACTCACCTACCTTGCCGTGAACTGGCTGTTTTTTTGGGTATTCCATCATTTCCCCTCCTTTACCTCGGTCACGTACTTACACTTGCACTATCTACTTCTGGGCTCTGCCCACCAATCATGCATATGGTGCTCTTGCGCTGGTTTTATCATCTCCTGACGACATGCTTTAACTGCTTTATCTGCATTAAATATGGGGCTTGACAAATACTCCGCATGCAAATGGGTGCTCGTCCTTCCCTTGCCTTAATACTGCTTTATCTTGCATTATTCCCGGTTTATAGGAACAACGCGATAATTGTGTGCTTATATACTGCTTATCCGTCGTGGTGCACACGAACTGCTCATTACGCATTAATCGTCTCGGAATTCTATGCCTATTGTCTTCTGTGTGCTGTATCGACATTATACTGCTTTGCATTTGGTTACACAATCTGCATGATGGACATGGGGCTTTAAAACCACTCTTGGATGGTGATCTAACACAATATATGGGCACATCTCCAGAGCTGACCACGCTGAAAAATGATGCGTCTAATTGGAACAGTGCTAATCGGGGAAAGGGCAAAAGGTCACCATCTCCTGCACATGATAAAGCATCCCAATCTGAGCGCAACACAAAGCATAAAAAGGAGAGATCTAGAGAGTTGTTTTTTCCCCAACGTGCAGGTTCATCCTCAGGCACTGCCAACACAACCAACGCAGCCTGTGCAGTATGCCTCGGTCAGCACACGCACGATATCTGGCACTGTTCAGCACGAGACTTATGGAATGGGCAAAAATCTTACGTATCTTGAAACAGAGGAGGGAGGCTCATCAACCCCGAAGGCCAGGAACTCTGCACAGATTGGCAGAAACCGCGAGGGTGCCGAATTCTATCGCATGAGCACAAACATGAGTGCTCCGGATGCGGCAAAAAGGATCACGGTGCTCAAAGGTGCCATCTCGTGCAACAGCTTTGAATTCGCGACTCCATACAAGCACCAAGCTTGGGAGTCAGAAATTGCCAAAGCAGGGATATTGGAATTGTTCCCATCTCTGGCACATGACATCAAATTCGGGTTTGATGCCGGGATACCACCAGTCTCACAAACCTTCACTCCTCCGAACAAAGACTCAGTTTACGACTTGTCGGTCCAGTTTGATGCAATCATTGAGACCAAAATGCTCAAAGGACGTTATCTTGGGCCTTTTCCAGGCCAGCAAGTCGAGGAAATCATCGGAAACTTTCAGACATCACCGCTCAGCATTATCCCTAAACCTAACAAGCCTGGGAAGTACAGGCTTATACAAAACTTATCTTACTCCTATGCATCGAATGCAAACATCAGCGTGCAATCTATCAACAGTGTGATTGACTCCACGCAATTTCCATGTACCTGGGGAACATTTAACAGCATTTACCTACTCATCTCCAGACTACCCCCAAACTTGCAGGCAGCCACATGTGATGTTAAAGAGGCATACCAAACTGTGCCAATTAAACCAGCGCAGTGGCCAGGCCTCGTTGTCAAACTGCGGGAACCAGATTCTTTCGCCATTGATACAATGGACTGTTTTGGGCTGGGCTCAGGCTGCGGATGTTATGGCATCCTGGGTGATGCAGGGGTTGAGATTTTTAGGGCGAATGGAATGGGCCCGATGTCAAAATGAGTGGACAATCATATTTTCTTCCGAATTAAACTTGAACACCTGGATAATTACAATAAAGCCCAAGAGAGATGGGCTGAGGATGCACGAGCAGGGGGGGGAAGAGTGCACAGAGGAGGTAGAATCTGGTACCAAGGAGCAAAGAACGTTGAGGACGGATAGAATGAATATGACGAAAATATGCAGTTCCCAATTGTTGACCTTTCCAAGACATCATCCAGATCCAAGAGCGACAGAGAATACTCATATGCTAAACAAGACATTGACGCATTATCAGAAACCCTGGGAATCCCTTGGGAAAAGTCCAAAGACGTCGAATTCTGTGACGCCGTCATATACATTGGCTTTCTCTGGAATGTTAGGCAACGTGAAGTCAGTATCCCCAAACCAAAAAGAGAGAAATATCTACAAGCAATTGCTGACTGGGGAAAATCCAAGCATCACACGCTTGAAGAAGCCCAGAAGCTCTATGGAAAGTTACTACATTCCTGCTATGTGGTTCCGAGCAGCAGAGCCTACCTCACCCATTTGGAAACCTTCATGCGCATCTTTCACAATCGTCCGTTCATGCCATGCCATCCTCCAAAAGGAACCGAAGACAACCTGCGCTGGTGGCAGCAAATACTTCGTGAACCAGTGGCAAGGCCAATTTGGGAACTGCAAGCCTACACAAACATTGAAGCTTACTCAGACGCAAGCTCCAAAACAGGGATTGGAGTCGTCATCAGAGATGAGTGGAGAGCATGGAGACTCATACCAGGGTGGAAAGGTGAAGGAAGAGACATCGGCTGGGCAGAGGCAGTGAGATTCCTCTTTATGGTCTTGTTGATCTCACACTCCAGACACAATGAACACCGCATCAAGGTCTTTGGCGATAACCAAGGGGTTGTGGAAGGGTGGTGGATGGGGAGGAGTCGAAATAAACAAGTCAACGAGATTGAAACAAAGTCAAGTATAAGGTTAGCCTTACGGTCACACCAACAGAACCAGATCGATATTCGATTCTAGTACTACAAGTATGACAGTAAAATTGGCTGCCTTATGTAAGGCAGCCAGCATGTATGTAGAGTAATAATAATTAACTAATATAAGTGTATATTAATTAATTAACTAAGTATAATCTGTTACATGCCCCCCTTTGAGACTGGTAGCCAGTCTCGATGTAAGGAGGGACACGTTTTTGTCCGGGTCACTAATTAAGTCAATGTGGAGGAGCTCTGGTCCTCCACGG
This sequence comes from Macrolepiota albuminosa, assembly GCA_027475525.1. Lineage (NCBI taxonomy): Eukaryota > Fungi > Basidiomycota > Agaricomycetes > Agaricales > Agaricaceae > Macrolepiota > Macrolepiota albuminosa. The sequence continues at coordinate 51,147 of JAMWFC010000086.1, read as the reverse complement.
CTCAAAAATGTCCAAGTCATCTGTCAAAAAATACAACGCCGACGTTAACCGACAGTATGAATTGAAAAGGAGATGAGCCGCCTACGAAATTTACGCAGACGGCGGACGCGACAACTCGCGAGCCGTATCAATCCTCATCTCAGTGTCGACGTTAACCGAGGATGATGAGGCGACGGGACCCGACGATGTTGAGGCTGTAGGAGCCTGAACTGACGTGGATGGGTGTGACGGAGAGGGGGGATAGGGCCCGTGTCGAGAGCGGCGTTGCCATAAGTCTCGACGGTTGGGGTTCATCCCCACCGGATAATATAGTCCACTTTCAAGGTACTCATGACCTTGATCGGATTCGCGGGCGAGCAGTGCGTGGAGACGAATCATATCATCGTCCGTGGGCAATCGCCAATCGTCCCACCGTGTGATGGCTGCGGGCTCTCCATAGAGGTCCAGTCGACGATTGGGGTTCATCCCCACCGGATAATATAGTCCACTTTCAAGGTACTCATGACCTTGATCGGATTCGTGGGCGAGCAGTGCGTGGAGACGAATCATATCATCGTCCGTGGGCATTCAAGGTACTCATGACCTTGATCGGATTCGTGGGCGAGCAGTGCGTGGAGACGAATCATATCATCGTCCGTGGGCAATCGCCAATCGTCCCACCGTGTGATGGCTGCGGGCTCTCCATAGAGGTCCAGTCGACGATGACGTTCATCGTCGACCTCACGGAACTGGTCAATGGAGGCTGTGGCCGCAAGGAACTGGTTTTCGAGGTAGACCACGCCGAAGGTATAGGCGTGGTCCACCCACTCGATAGGTACGCGGTTGGCTATCATAGCCTGTAGCACGTCAGCATCGGTGATGTTGACGGCATTAGCCGCGTCGAAGTACGGGGGTCAGAACTGGACGTCAGTCCAGCTCATGGGTACGAATGGGTTGCTGGGGTTGGCGGCGTTGTAATCCGCGACCGCCTCACGATACAGCCCAGGATGCGCAAGAATCAAGGCTAACAGCCTTGCAAAGCGTCCCCGAGCTCTTCCCGAAGGGGACAGTCCACGCGTCAGGGCATGGCCCAGCAGAGTACGCCAGTGAATGCGGTAAGCCCGATCCACTGCAATGCCGTATACCGAATTCATCATCCCTGGTCGACAGAAGTAGAGAACGTTCTGCGCCAGCTTGTCCAGATCGAAGGTGAAACGTACACCTTCGGAATCAAACCCGGAAAGCGTAAAAAACGGTCTTCCGGCTCGGTCCTTCCATCGCAGGTACCCGTCTGGGGTCGGCATGACCGCGATGTTCATGTGGTGGGATGATAGATCCAGAGGGGGCGAAATGTGCTCGTACTCTGGTGAACACACCAGAGTCATCGTCCTATCCCTCACCGACGTATAATAGTTGATACTGATGCGCTGAAACTCGCGCAACAGATAATAGGCCTCAGTGCGCAAAGACACTGACGTAAACTTGTTCTGCGAAAGCTCATAAAGCTTTCGCAACTGCTGGGGATTCATCGGGAATCCCCTCGGTACCACTCGATTCAACTCCTTCGAGGTATGGTAATACCTCTCTCCCTTTTCCTCCTCGTGCGCCTTCGCGGCCAAGGCTTCGTCGCTCACAAATACTGTATTGGTGAGCCGGGAGTAATAGAAATGGCGGTCGAGTGCCCCGCCGTAGAACCAGTTGGACCGCTCCACCAGCGTCCCGCTGACAAACACCCCGAGGCCATCAGGAATACGGCCTGTGGCCTGCTCCTCCCGGTCTTTATCGACCTTTGCCTGCCGGGCGGCCTCGTGCTTTCTCCGAGCCTCCTTCTTGCGTTTCTTGTCTAAACGCACTCGGCGTTTAGCGGGGGTTTCTCCTTCCGAGGGGGTCTCATCTGATGACTCCCCATAATCACTCCCGTCGCTCGGTTCATTCAGACCAAGCGCAGCCAACGTTAAGAGTCACCCTTTGACCTCGGCGTCCGTCCTCGTGTCCTTTATGGGGACCGCAGACGCATATGCCCTCAGTGGTGCCTCGAACTGCACCACTGCTCCAAACCGCATCACAACTCTGTCTGCTCCTTGCGGAACATCTGCTCCAAACTCCACTTCTGACAGGACCACCTCATCCTGCCGCTTCGCCCCTGCCTGCTGGGAGGGCGCATGTGTTGACGAGGACAGTCCTCGTAAACTGTTGTCAACCTCCACGAGCTCGTCATGTAACTCGGCCGGGCTCGGAGTGAGCTCTCCTGATTCCCGCACCTCAACTTCCGGTCCTGCATCTCGCGCTCTGAGGCGTTTTGCCTCAGGTTGCTCCAACGACAACGACGGACGCTTCTTCATAGCGTTCGTAAATGTCTTAATAGTATTGTCGTTACGCTGCTGCAGCATAACAATCTCATTGAGCAGGCCCGTAATCACCACCTGAGCCACCGGATCCGCCAAAAACGCGGACTCCGGTGGTACTCGCTGGCCGGCAGATATGAGGCGTCTCCAGACTGCCTCTGCCTGAGGGTCCAACACCTCCGACGGCGTTCCGATCTCTTTTCCTTTTCCTTTCTCCGCGTATGAGAAGCGCCGCGGAGATGGTGCACGACGGGGTGACGGAGAGGCCCGTCGAGGCGGTGTTTGAGGTCGGGGTTGACCTCGATTTTGCGTCCTTGCTGCCGGCTCATCCCGTCTGCGCCCAACCATTTCCCGAGGCCCGCCTCCTCGTGCCCCGGTACTCCTCGGAGGCGATCGCCTCCGGTCTCTTCTATACGTCTCTTGCGGGGGCGGCGTCCTTTCTCGCTGTCGTTGAGGTTGCACCACCTCGCCCTTTACTTGCTGTTGACGCCCCGCGTCATCGTCCACGTTCATGGGTGCTACCTGTGGCGCAGTTAGTGCTTTCTCATCCGAAAGGAGTGTACTTGCACTCTGGGTCTGCGTCTGCTGCATCGGCATTGGCATTCCCCACATAACCTGTCCCCCCATCTGCTGTCCAGGACCAGCTGGTCCTGGGAAATACGGCATCTGGAAGAACGGCGGGTAAAACTGCGGAGGTTGTCCAAATTGGGCTGGGTTCTGCCCAAACTGAGACACCACTGGATACGACGCCACAGTCGGCGTCGTTACAGGCTGCTGAATGTTTTGCTGGGGGCGATCCCCCCCTCCTCCAGAACCCTGTGGGTTCTGAGGCTGCTGCTCACTGGCCGTACGCTGGTAAGGGTACGACATGGTATCACAAAAAACGTCGACGTGTCGGTGGGAAAAAACACATTAAATTCCCCATCATCAGGTTACATAACCTGATCCGACCCTCTCCTCCGCATCATGATCCGCGTTATCTCATCAGATAGATCAACTTCCATCTTATCTATCTGGACAACTTGTGATCCGATCAGGATCAGATACTCGGTCGATCCGAGATCCGACTGATCTGGCCTTCATCTTATCACTGCCATCAATCTAAGCACGTGAGCGCTTAGCAAGCTGATTTGGGCGCTTCACGCCCTGCAGTTCTAAGTACCGATCCAATGCTGCCAACTTGGCACATGTGTGGTACGACTCCCATGTCGTATCACCTGCACTCCACCACACCTCGAATTCGAGGTGCGTTCCTTCCTGCCACCGATGGCCCAGGATGTCCTCGACGAACCATTCTTGTTTGTCACTGGCACCGAAATCATATGGCTCGGGAGTCACCCGATTAGGGAACATAGCATCATCGTTTGCATTATACCGCCTAAGTAATGATACGTGGAACTTAGGCACAATCCGACGTGCTTGCAGAGCTGCAGGCAGCTCCAGGACATAGTTCAACGTGCTTGGTTCCGCGACCAAGACTCTGTATGGTCCAATGAACTTTGGACACAGCTTTCTCGCTCTTCCTTTCAGGAGATTCAAGTTCTCCGTCGACAGGTACACTAACGTCCCGGGCGTTAGTTCTGGTTCCTCACTTCGCCTATCATTTGCATGTCGTGCCTGTACAACACGCGCGGCAATGATTGCATCGTGTGCATTGGCTAGATTCGCCAATGCTTGCTGTGCAAAGTCCTTTACCCCTTTGTGAACGGCTCCGTCTGCCTTTAGTTCGCGCAGCATGGAGGGCATGTACCCTCCATTGAGCTCGAACGGTGCATATTTCGTGGTCTCAGACACGCTCGCGTTGATCGCGAACTTAGTTAGCGGTATTCTATCCACCCAGTCGCGTTGGTCCGGTCGGACCACCGTACGAAAGATCTGGGCAATACTTCTATTCGCTCGCTCTGTCTGTCCATCCGTCTGCGGATGAAACGAAGTAGACATGAGTAGTTTAGCTCCCAGGAGCTTGTGAAGTTCTCGCCACCAGTGAGATGTAAACTTGGTGTCTCAATCGCTCACAATCGAACTTGGAAGGCCATGTAGCCTTACAATCTCCTTCAAGTAGATCCAGGATAACGCGGACGCCGTAATGGTTGTGTGCACTGGTATCAAATGTACCATACTCGTCATTCGGCAAATGACCACCCAAAGGTAGTTATACCCTTTGGACTCGGGGAATGGACCAACAAAGTCCATTCCAATGGAGTCCCACGGCTTCGTCAGGATGGGCAGGGAATGCAACTTCCCTGCTGGCTTCCTATTGCTGGTCTTCGACCGCTGGCAGGCCTCGCAGGTCTGGCAGAACTGCATCACTTCTTTCTGCATCTGAGGCCACCAGTACCACTGCCTCAGGTATTCTAGTGTTTTGTTGGTTCCAAAGTGACCAACAACCTCATGAGCTTGAGTGACAACCTTAGTGAGCAGTGCTCGGTCGCGTGGTAAGCACACCACGTCGTGTCCTCGAACATTCGTTATCCGGACTAGTCCGTTCTCATCCACGCTGAAGCGTGGATGGGCGTCTGCGTTCTGCCGGATTTCCGTGTAGAACGCATCGCGTCTATAGCCCCTCATCACCTTCTGGAGGTACTCATCGGTTTGAGGGACAGGAGGGTTACGATACTCTCCTGTAGGCGATAACGCGTCAGCGAGCGTCATGTCGTGGCTATCCGGTCCACGACTGCTTCCAGTCTCACTTTGGTGTGGCCTTGTCGCCTCCTTTTGCTGGGCCTGCTCCAGTTGCTCAGCCTCTATGTCGCGGCCCTCTTGCCGCTCTTGCAGTCGTCGACTGCGTCGCAGTTCGGTAGCTTGCATAGCCCGAAGCTCGACCACATGCTCCTTCACCTCTCTGTAGCGATGATACGGAAGATCATCGCCATGAGGATCAATACGAATGTCCGCATCGACATACTCATGCGTATCATGGTGTTCGCCTGCTCTATCGCTCTCGAAGTACCTTGAGAGACAGTCCGCCACCTTGTTCAGTTCGCCTTTGACATATGTGATGTCAAAGTTGTAGCGAGACATATAGTCAATCCACCGGCGTTGCCGGGGGGACAACGTTGCTTGAGTCTTGAAGAACTCAAGTGCTTTATGGTCGGTAATGATGTGGATCTTATATCCCATCAATTTATCTTCCCACTTAAGTAGCGCCTCAAGTATCGCCAGCGTTTCAAGCTCATGGACTGCATAATTCTGTTGGGCCGAGGTGAACTTCCTCGACATGAACCCAGCTGGTCGACAATTCTGCCAGGAACTTCCCTGGCCATACATTGCACCTACTCCGGTCTTTGAGGCATCACAGATGAGCCAAATCGGCTCATCACGTCGGGGATCTATGGGACGAATGACTGGTGTCTTTGAGCAGATCCTCTTGATCATCTCAAAACATCGTTGATGTATAGGTCTCCATATAAATGGAGCACCATTCTGAGTAATAGACATCAACGGTCCAGTATATGCTGTTATATCAGGCAGACAATTGCCGATATAGTTCACTAGTCCCACGAATCTCTGCACATCATTATAGTTACGAGGCACACGCCATTCGCGTATGCGATCGATTTTGTCCTGGTCAGGGTGAATACCCTGACTATCAATCTTGTGTCCGAGGCAATCCACTGTCTCGGCATATAGTTTGCATTTCTTCCACTTGAGGTATAGCAAGTTAGACCTCAGTCGCTCGAAAATGACACGAAGATGCTCTTCGTGTTCTTCGATTGAATCGGAGTATATGAATATGTCGTCCAAATAGATATGGATGAACCTCCCGATAACATCCTGGAAGATGGAGGTCATCAACCTCTGAAATGTCGCAGGAGCATTGCAATCTCCTATCTGCATAATGTTGCTCACATATGTTCCCGTGATTGACGAGAACACTGTCTTTGGGATATCAGACAAGTGAATTCTCACTTGCTCATACGCATCCGTCAGGTCAATTTTCAACCTGAACTTTGCTCTCGCCACATCTTCTCGAATCACTTCCTGATCCGGAAGTGGCGTCACGTCCTTCACGGTGTTGTCATTGCGTTGGCGTGCATCCAACGCCGTCCTTAATGTACCATCTTTCTTCGGAATGCACAATAGCGGAGCAGCTTGGGAGGCTGGTTGAGCCTCCCACCAGTGGGCTCTCAGGTACCGATTGGTCTTGTCTCGGAGCTGCTGCTGCAGCGCCATTGGACATCGAGGCAAATGATATTTATACACCTTATTCTCATCAATAAGGTTGATTTCATGGTTGACCTCTCGCCAAGGAGGTAACTCCTCCTTGGTTCCGTTCAGAATATCCGCAAATTCCTGCTGCCACTGCAATCGTAGGTCCGGAATGTCCTCCTTTGTAAAACCACTGGTTTTACCTTTGCCCTTCCGGTCCACATCCTTGCCTGGGCGCCCGGACAGCTTTGCTTGTACGGCTGGATGGCCATACTTCTCTCTGAGGGCAGTAATCCTCAGCTCGCTGTCATCCGGCGTGTGCAGTTGCACAGGTACTTCCCTCTTACTTCTCCGCGACGTCACAGATAGTCCGTCGAAGAACACCTCACTCGGCAACGATATCTCGTCGTCACTAGCCTGACAATACGACTCCTCCTTCGACGTCCATTGTGGTCCATTCCACGCATACATCGACGCCACTAGGTCATTCCACTCAGCAGATACGACTCCTCCTTCGACGTCCATTGTGGTCCATTCCACGCATACATCGACGCCACTAGGTCATTCCACTCAGCAGGCATTCGTGGATCAAATGCCCATTCAAATGTGGGATGAGGTACTGGTCGATCCCAGATTGACCGATTCGTATGTGTGGAGGACGCCTCATCCTCCAACAGTCCTTGATCGTCGTCATCTGTTACCAAGTCCTCAACCTTCACTCGCGACGACGTCGGTTGGCACTCTGTGCTTGCCGCATGCTGAGGCCGCTTGTCCTCAGACTTACTCTGCTTTTCACACTTCATCTCCTTCATCTCGGGGCTCTCCCCCCTCTTCAGAGTACGTTCGTACTCTACAGCTTCGCTTTCCAGCATCAACACCGCCGGACTATCCATGGGCAAGCTCACACGAGCTTGCTCTTCATCCTCTCCATCCTCAACCGTAGGCGCTTTCTTGCCTCCGTCTAGTCAGTGTCGCCTGACTAGCACCTTCTTCTCTGTGGCGCGGTGTCGATGGAGACGTCCATCTCCATCATCTATGGTCACTCGCACTGCAGGGATAGTGGTGCCATCCACCACTATCTCATTCTTCTTGAAGTTCAGCAGAACGTTGTGCTTCCTCATATACGGCGTGCCTATAATCATGTCGTAACGATCAAAGTTCGCCACATCAAGGTACTCCCTCGTCCTTGATTTCGCACAGACGATACTCGCCTGCGTACCAAACTGTACCGCAGCTCGGCTGCCCACAGTACCCAATTGAAGGAGTAGTGGCTCCTTCAACTCACTGACAGAAATATCGTGCACTTGGCAAAACTGGGGTGTCACCCCAGTAGTTGTACTACCTGAATCCCACAATGTCCACGCCTTGTGGCCATTCACCTCAACGTACGACGCCAGGCACTCCTTATCCTCGCGCTTCAACACCGGTCTCACCAGCTTCTCTGGAGCCTTGCGAAGGTGTACCTTATACACCTTAACATTGGCTGCTCCAACGGGACGGTCTAATGCGCTGACCGGGTAGTCCGTCAGAGCTCCCATGAACTCTGAGTCTGACTCCCGGGCGTAATAATCGTTGTCGTATACGTCAACCTCCACGTATTCATCATCCGACAACTCCTCTACCACAGAGGCGTTTTCATCCTCTGGTGCATCAGGTATGAGGTTCTCCACCTCATCGTCTTCCATATCAGGTTCATTCCCGGAGTCTATCCCTTCAGCATCCGGGATAGCAGTGTGCGCCGCCCGTACATAGGCACGTGGCTTACCCATAGGCTTTCCACCACCCACTGGGCATGCATTCGCAAAATGCCCAGGCCGACCACATTTGAAGCACTTACTCGCCACGAAAGGGCGAGCTGCTTCATACTTCGGTGGCCCATTCGGTGTCGGCAATTTAGCCTCACCAGCAGCCTGATGCGGTTGAGCACCCTCTCGGTGCGGACCTCTCTGAGCATCCTGTGCCGGTGCATCCCTACGGTCCCCCGGCCGGTCGCTCCAGAAGCGTCGGTCTTGCCGAGGTGCTGCTCTTACCACGAACCTCGGGTTTGTATTGCCCACCATCTCCTTTCGACAAGCCCAGAAGGTGCCTACCTTCCGAGGCTCGGCCTTGTTTACCGATCGAACCTTTGAGCTATGTAGCCCAAAGTGTCGCGCTATTTTGTGGGCTTGCTCGTAGCGCAATGCATGCGCTACAAATTCCTCGACGGTATTTACTTCGGGCGATAGTCCGTCATCACAAATGAGGGACTCTCTCATTGCGTCAGGTATCCCCCGCAGGAAGGTATCAATCATTACCCAGTTATCTGGGTAAATAGACATATTCTGTGCGTGGTCTATCAAGGTATCATAGAAACCTTGAACACCTAATCGTTCGGTGTAGGAGGTTGCAATGAACGCCTCCCGAGCATCCTGCATGGTGGATGCACTCACGAACCGGTTATATAATTCAAGGATTACATCCTTGAACGTCCATTGCTGTCGTGCACGATTGTAGTGCAAGACATGATGACGGAACCAGGCTTTGGCTGGTCCGTCCAGGAACTCCGGGAGCATGAACACACGTTCTCGATCCAGACGATCCCCCCCATACTGGCATGCTGCCAGATGGTTGCACACATCCATCGTCCAATTTTCCAAGTCGCTAAACTTGGACTCCCCTCTGTACGGTTGGATGTGTTTTGACTCCGCCTTACGCGGTTTGATACCTTTGGGCAGGCGTAATGCTACGCCTACTGCATCGTCAATTATACTACTGAGGCGCTGGTGCATATTCTCAGTATACACCTTTGTCGCCTCAGTTATTCCAGGCGTTTTATTTCTACCTTCCGCTGGAGGTACCACGGAAAATGCACGTACAGGTCGGTGACCTGTGTAGTGCACTTTCTCTGCACCCTTCCAATGCAGGGGGCTCTCCTGTCCCCCTAGCTCTTCTATCACCTGCTTTCCAGGGCCTCGGCTCGGATCCGCCGTGGGCGGGTCCCCTCTCCTGGTGTCAGGCTGTCGTGTCCGTTGGACATATTGCCTTCTCATCTCGTCGATGGGCGTTATCCCATCGAATACAATTCCCTGGTCGTCTATCCAGGAGTGCCCCTGGCGCTTCAGGTCTTGGTTCCGCATGCGCTGATAAGCTACTCTCTCCGCAAACTTATCAGCCAACAGCACTTGATTTGTCAGTGGAACATTCTCCACTGATTCCTGTTTTGTGTGAGGGTGCCTTGGCTCCCCCGCTTCGTGTAGGTTGCTATCTACCACAGGTATGGTAGACACCGATTCAGTTGTCGACAGAGGTCTCCTTCGCTGACCTCTGAATACATTCTGTCTTTGTGCTGCAGCGAACCTGGCAGCGAACTGCTCATCAGACTCTCCTGCTTGCTGGGGCGCATATATATTGCTCATTGCCTCTTCCAGATGGGGAGACAACTCTGGCTTTGCCACTGGGGGTATATTCGGAATCAAGTTTGCCCCCTCTGGAGTCGAGGCAGCTGATCCTCGATTAGCCTTGCGATACATATATGCTTGGGCTTCCAGCTCAAGAATCTGAACGTACAATGTAATGTATTCAACAGTATTCAATTGAGGTACATTTTCACCTCTAGCCTGTATCAACCGTATGTGCTTCAGTACATACAGTCCTAGTCGAGCACGCGTGGTATCCTTTGTAATGCTAGGGTATCTCTTCCATAGCATAGCACACTGAACCTGAAGGGTGGACTCACTCCGTCCACTCTCTTCGTCGTCAGACGTTTCATCTTCCCAATGTACTGCCGGCGTTCTTTGCTCAGGAATTGTCGTTTCCTGCGGCACTCCGGCTCCCTGCTGACGTTGCGTCATGGGAGTGGATTCAGTTGGAACTCTCCAACTGCCCGCCTCTTGCCTCGGCATCTTCCCCAGAAAGTACAACAAAGGTCTGCGACCTTCGATAGGTCCCTGAGCACTACTCCTGCTCTGGGATTGCTGCCCTGACCTCCCAGTCTGCATGAAGGTCTGCGACCTTCGATAGGTCCCTGAGCACTACTCCTGCTCTGGGATTGCCGCCCTGACCTCCCAGTCTGCATGGAAGATTCATGATCCCTGCCGAACTGCTGTTCCAGGTCTTCCACACTTGCCCCTGGTCTCGCTGCACCGCTTGGCGCAGCTGTTGGCCGCACTTCACTCCATTGCGTCCCTCCTGGCATTCCCTGAGGCTGCCGGGAAGGCTCGGCCTCTGTATATTCTGACCCGGGACGACCCGGGTCAGTCACCGCAGATTGAGGATATGCCAACGACTGGTCGATGGTCTCACCATCGCGTGTCGGTTCAGTAGATTGATTGGTCTCCATCCAATCAAGTGTTGCTACGTCTCGTTTTACCCGGAAGCGTGCGTCAAAGAAGTTGATACACTGTTCGATGCAATCACAGTCTAGGCTATCAGTCTAGACCCGTAGTCTTTGTCCGTAGTATCAGAATTGAACCCAAAAGGTTCAAAAAAGTGAAACAAAGTCAAGTATAAGGTTAGCCTTACGGTCACACCAACAGAACCAGATCGATATTCGATTCTAGTACTACGAGTATGACAGTAAAATTGGCGGTTAGCCTTACGGTCACACCAACAGAACCAGATCGATATTCGATTCTAGTACTACGAGTATGACAGTAAAATTGGCTGCCTTATGTAAGGCAGCCAGCATGTATGTAGAGTAATAATAATTAACTAATATAAGTGTATATTAATTAATTAACTAAGTATAATCTGTTACAGAGATTTTCAAACTCGTCCACAAAACTTGCGAGCAATACAACATCGCCGTATGCACCAGATACATTCTGAGTGAGTGCAATCCCGCAGATTGACCCTCCAGAGGAGAGTTTCCATCTCAAAAACCGCTACTGCCAGCCGTACCCATCCCTCACAAAATTGCTAAATACATCGTCAACATCGATGAATCAAGTCTCACAGTTGAGCTGGAGTGCAGAAGAAAGCGAAAAAAGGCTGCTAGCAGAAGCACGGAGCAGAATGAGTCAATGCTCAAACGTCAAGATGAGGCTATCCAATGTCAAACCAATGAGTGGCTTACCTATGCCAAATCCTGGAGAAAACCATAGCCCCACCATCAACTTCCACAACTCTGAACACAGAGAGAAAAGAAGGAAACCAATGCCATATCCTGCAGGTTTAACTCCAGCGTGGTCCCCGCTATGCCCTCATGTCATGGCCAGGGAAAGGCTCCACCTGTGGAGACCGGCACAGTCACTCGACGTTTCAACAGATTCATCTTCCCCCAGTACTCTGTCTGAAGAGGATCTTGCCAGAGTCTTCGCAGTCATGAACACCGCTTGGGCTGACTCTACCAAGGAGACCTATGGCACAGGGCTATTACTTTTCCACGTATTCTGTGACTTCAGGAATATACCAGAAGCACAATGCGCTCCCGCCACACCAGAAATACTTGAAGCCTTCGTGGCAGCCTCAGCAGGGGCTTACTCCAAAGCTGCAATTGAGAATTTTCTGGCCGGGTTCAGGGCATGGCACCTGTTACATAGCATGAGCTGGGAAATAGATGACACTCACATGCATACCCTCTTAAGAGCGGCAGAGAGATTAGCTCCTGCTTCCTCCAAAAAGAAAAAGAGACGTCCCTGCATAGTCAAGTTCCTGAAAACAATACACGATCAACTTAGCATTGACTCCCCACACCCAGAACCACTCAACATAGCTATCTTTGCATGCACTACAACTTGCTTTTACAGCGCAGCTTGGTTAGGGGAGTTTACCATCCCCACTTTATCTGCATTCAACCCCCTCATCCACGTGAAACCGAGTGACATATCATTATCCACTGACCGGTCTGGCCTTCAGACCACATCATTCTTCCTCCCAAGGACCAAAACCGCAGTACACGGAGAAACAGTGTCATGGGGAGCACAGAGTGACTCATCAGACCCAAAAGACGCTTTAGAGAAACACCTGAATATAAACAACCCTGCTCCAAACGGTCCACTGTTCGCTTATAAGAACAAGAAAGGGAAATCAGTACCTCTGACGAAAAAGAAATTCCTCGAAGTACTTACCAAGGCAGCTAAAGCAGCAAACCTGGAGCCGCTACAAGGTCATGGGATTCACATCGGTGCCACACTAGAATACCTGCTAAGAGGAGTACCCTTCAAAGCCATGAAGGCTATAGGTCGCTGGTCCAGCGATGCTTTTTACGGATACCTATCCAAACATGAGCAAATTCTTGCTCCCTATTTGCAAGCTGTACCCACCTTACATGAATCTTTCTTGAGATTGACGCTTGCGTTCAGAAAATGAAAAGTAAATCTTGGTGAGTAAAGCATTTACCTCAGTCCGCACAAGGGGTCATGCTAGGATTTTGATGGGAATCCAGTCCTGTATCTGAGCGTTGCGTCGTAGCCTCCTAAGTTCAAGTGGGGAATCGTGGCTAACGCATTTGCTATCCAGGACGTTAAACTTTCAAATCTTGCTACCAGTCATGAGGGTTCGGAGCACCAGCGAGGTGTCTTGCCCAAACGTCAATAAAATATAAACAATACAAACTCACAAAGCTATAATCTTGTTACGTTAACCGTAGTATATTGTATTAACAATTGTTGAAATGAGCAAGCGGCGAAGTCAAAGATATAATTTATATCCAAGATGATTAATTAAAGTTTCTCAGTTTCTAATAGCTCTCTAATTATTTATTTCAATATATTAAGTGTATCAGTTAATGTAGATAAGAGACTAAAATCATAACAGTTGACTCTTTAAATATGCATAAATAGAAGAAGTTATAGATTGACAACTCTCATGTACAATTTTTATTCAATGATGCTTAGCATCATAGCAGATTGACAACTAGGTATAAAATGCTAAAAGAAAGCAAATTTATAAACTCAATCAATATGTCAAAATGCAATTTCAGAACAGATTAATCAAACAATAAACTATTACAAAAGCAATATATAAACTACTGCTAGAGCATTAGCTTACATAAACTATTGATAGGGTATCAGCTGATGTAAACCATTGCTGGAGCAACAGCTTATATAAACTGTTGATGGAGTATCAGCTTATATAAGCACAATGAATACCGAAGACAATAGAGCATTTCTGCAGCACCCATATTTTGACATATTTTGATATTTAGCTTAAATTTGATGGTCAATAATGAAAATTTGCTTAGCCAAGAAAACCCTGGCAACCGAGACTTAACAAAAATTTGGAGAGTTGTAACAAAAATTTGAAATGCCCTGCAGAAATGCTCTAATGTGGTTTAATTTTCAAAGATGAAAATAAATAAAGAGAACAGAATAATAACTGCTAGAGCAAAAAAAAAAATTCACATAATTGTACAATTTTCATGCATGCTCCTCTTTCTAGGTACTAGATGTAATAAATTACAATAATAAACAAGGTTCACATAATTGTACAATTTTCATGCATGCTCCTCTTTCTAGGTACTAGATGTAATAAATTACAATAATAAACAAGGCATTTAACAACATGAAACAAATTACATATTCAAGAAAAAAAAAACATATATACTTATTCAAAAAACATATATATATATATGAAGAAAAAAAAACAGAATCTCTCAACTTGGTAAAAGAAGAAAACAATAATGCACTCAATACAGAAAAAGAACAACTTAAAAGATAGATATATAGAAAATAAAAGTATAATCCTTTAACATAAAAAAATTGATTAATTAATCAGCAGAGATAGCAGAAAAGAGGAGCAACATAATAGCTGGTAAAGATAGCTAAAAGAGAGTAAATTTTGAGGACATGATAGTAATAGCCAGTAGTAATAGCTGGTAAAGATAGCTGAAAGGGAGCAATTATCAAGGACATAGCCTGTAGAGGAAGAGACACAGCAATGGCTGGGATCACATAAGGGGCACAAATTTTGGAGACACAATGTGTGCCAAAGCAGGTAGTAAAACCTTGGTCTACTAAAGTAGACCTCAGAACTAACTTGTAATTATGTAATTCTAATGTGATGCACTTTTTGCTGAATTCAACCTTTGACACCCCCACTCAGAGACAAGATGCAGAGTGACCAAAAAAAGATAACTAAACAAAGAGAAAGAAAGCCTCCCACTGAATTAAAGTCCCCTCCCACATCACAGACAGTTTTGATTGACCATCTCATATCACAGTATGGACAGTCCAACTAAAACAATGTCAAGTAAAATAGCTTAGCCTTATAGTCACTGTCAGGTTCCACTGATTTGGAGGCTTTCCAGGAAAGCAATCGCCCTTATGATGCGGACTTGACCTATGTGTACTCAGGTGTCGTGTCTGGAACTCTGGGGCTGAACTCTGGAGCTCAAGACATGAGCAGGGAGATCTTCTAGGAAAAGGACTTAATTCAGCGGTTTTGGTGGTTGGCAGTTGTGGGTTATGAAGGGGTTGAGTTGAGAACTGGGGGTTCTAAGATGAGACCGGGTTAGTAAACTTTAAGTTGCAAAGTGCATACCAAACTCAGAGCATGCAATTGTTCAAGCATGCCAGTTAGCATGTACCAGTCAGACAGAGGGCATACAAACAATCAGATTAATATCAAGACTAGCAAATACAATGAGGAACTATGCTATAAGTACTATGGAGCCGAGTCCGGGTGTCTGGGATAAGTTCCATGAGGCATTGAGTAGCAGGAGAGGGACTGTATACCAGGATTGCGTGTGTGGAGCGCATGATCAATTGGCATGGAGGGAGTCGTGATGCGTGATGTGTGATGGCCAGAAGCAAGTAGCATGATCCAATTGTTGATCATGGTTTGATGGTGGTTGATTCTGGGGTTTGTGATGTGGAGTTGCCAGGGGTGCTGGGTGATGGCGGTCTTCGATGTGTGTGATGGCGGTGTCAGTAGTCGTGATGGTGGGGTGTATTTGTGGGGTTGGAGAGAAGATCCCGGATGGGATTCCAGAGGTGTCCTGGAATGGTCCCAGAGGGGAGGGGTCATGACAGTCACACAGCAAAACCAGATTGGTGTTTGATTCTAGTACTATGTATGATAATAAAATTGGCTGCCTTAGCTAAGGCAGCCATACAGAATATGTACAATATGTAATAAATATAATTATTTACTGAAATAATTACATGAGTCCAATGGTCATTGATACAATGCCATAGAGTCAAGCTCTACATCTACTGTTCATTACATGCCCTCCATATAGACTGCTAGGCAGTCTACATATAGGCAGACAGGGTACAGTCCTCATGCAGCATAATGGAATAAAAAATCTTAAATGTTCAATAAGGTGGAGGCAGGTTGCCTCTATGGCTCAAGGTCCTTATCCATCTGTTCAAAAATACACCAGCTGATATTAACCAACAGTACAATTGACAAAAGAATGAACTGCCTATGACTTTATGCAGATGGCAGATGTGCCAACTCACTAGCTAGGTCAATCCTCATCTCAGTGTTGAGGCGACTGGTGACTGAAGCCTGATTTGTGGTAGGTTGTACCTTAGATGGGGATGAATATAGCTCATGGCAAGACTGGCACTGCCAAAGATCATGTTGGTTGGGGTTCAGCCCAACCAGGTAGTACAGCCCCCACTGGACATAATTGTGACCTTGTGAGTATTCATGTGTTAGTAGTGCATGCAGACAGATCATATCATCAATGGTGGAATTTCTTCAGCCATTCCACTGGACAACAGCTGGCAGCTGGCCATATTGGTCAAGTCAATAATGATGTTTGTTGTTGACCTCATGGTACAAGTTGATTGAGGTATTTGCTTCAAAGAAATGAGTTTTGAGGAAGACCATGCCAAAGGTATAGGCATGGTCAATCCATTTGATGGGAATGTGGTTTGCTATCAATGTATGCAATATATCTATATCTGTGTCCATGATGTTTATGGCAATGGCATCCTCAAACTTAGGTAACATGAATAGATGTCCAGCTCATGGGTTGGAACAGACTCTTGGGATAAGTGGCATTATGGGCTGCAATGGCTTCATGATACAGCCTGGGGTGCACAATGATCAAGGCCAGCAGCCTTGCAAAACATCCATGGGCTCATTCCAAGGGTGAGAGGGCTTGGGTGAAGGCATGGCCCATTATTGTTCTCCAGTGGATGTGGTAGGCATAGTCTACTGCAATGCCCAACACCAAGTTTTACATATCCAGATGGCAAAAGTACAAGATGTTCTGAGCTAGCTTGTTCAGTTCAAAAGTAAACTGGGTATCTTCAGAGTCAAAGCCAGTTAGTGTGAAAAACGGCTTCCTGTTGTGGTCCTTCTACTGCAAGTAACCCTCAGAGGTTGGCATGACCACCAAGTTCATGTGGTGGGAGAACAGGTCAAGTGAGAGAGTAATGTGATCATACTCTGGTGTGCATGCCAGAGCCATCATGTGGTCATGGAGGGAGGCATCAAAGTTATAGCTGATGTGCTAGAACTTATGCATCAAGTAATATGCCTCTCTCCTCATTGACACAGCCTTGAATTTGTTCTGCAAAAGCTCTCTAAGCTTTTGCAATTGCTGAGGATTTATTGGAAATTCCCAAGGTACTACCTTTCCAACCTCTGGGTTGGTCAGGGAATATCTTTCATCTCTTTCTGCCTTGTGGTAAAGGGTGGCTACAGTGTGGTCTCCAACAAAGACGGTGTTGGAGATATAAGAGCAATAGAAGTGGCGGTCCAGCACATCACCAAAGAACTAGTTGGATTGTTCAACAGACCTGCTGTCAATAAACACTCCTAGTCTGTCAGGAATTCTGCCTATGGCCTGCTCCACCCAGTCCAAGTTGACTTTTGCCTGCCATGTAGCCTCATGCTGGGTCCTGGGATTGATCTTTTTATCTTTGTTTAACTGCAGTCTGTGGTTAACGGTGGTCTCTTCTTCTGATGGGGTTGACTCTGGATGCTCTCTATAATTGCTCTCATCACTCAGTTCTGCTAGTCTGAGTGATGCCAATGTAGGTAGCCAGCCTTCTACCTCATCATCTGGCTGGATGTCATTCAACACAGGCATGGAGGTGTAGGAATCCAGTGGTGCCTCAAATTGCACCACTGACATGAACAACATGGTGGAGCTATCAGCTCTAATGGAAACTCCCTTTGCAAATGTGACCTCTGACAACACTACCTCACCTTCCTGCCTTGTAGGCCCTGCAGAATGGGCTGGAGCATGTGCTGATGAGGACAGTCCTTGTAAGCTGACATCCACCTGCATGAGTTCATCGTACAGGTCAGATGGAGTTAGAGTCAACTCTTCTGCTTTCTTCTGATGCTGAGATGCCTTCTGCACTTCAGCTACAACTCCTGCCTCTTGCAGCCTCTTGTCACATGCTGTGCTCTAGGCTCCGAGGTGCTTTGCCTCAGCCTGCTCTTCCAGTGACACTGGCCACCTCTTCAGAATGTTTGCAAAGGTTTTGATGGTATTCTCGTTACACTGTTGCAGCATGACAATCTCGTCCAACAGCCCAGTTATCACCACCTGGGCAACAAGATCCTTCAAAAACAACAATTCTGATGGCACTCTCTGTTTGGCAGACACCAAGCATCTCCACACCATCTCACCCTGTAGGTCTAAGATCTCAGAAGATATCACCACTTCCTTTCCTTTTCCCTTCTCTGCATACATCAGCTGACATGGAGACAGAGCATGCTGAGGGGAGGGCAATTGTTGACATGGCAGCGTTCATGGTTGCAGCAGTGTTTGAGGTCATAGCTAACCTTGTGTTTGTGCTTACAGTGCACCCTCATCTCACCTATGCCCTATAAACTTGTGGGGTGCTCCTCCTCTCGCTATTATATTTCTAAACAGTGATCACCTCCGCTCCCATCTGTAAGCCACTTGAGAAGGCGGTGTCCTATCTTGTTGTTGTTGAGGTTGAGCAACCTTGCCTTATCCTGGCCCTGTGTGCAATGACTCCTTGTCGACTTCTATGGGCATTATCTGTGGCGCTATTAGTATGTTCACTTGCACTCTGGGTCTGCACCTGCAGAAACTGCATTGGCATACCCCACATCACCTTCAGTTGTTCCATCTGTTGTCCAGGACTGTTTGGTCCTGGAAAGTAGGGCATTAGCATGTGTTGCAGAAAGAATTGAGGCATCTGTCTAAATTGGGCAGAGGTCTGTCCAAACTGAGACACCATGGGCAATGACACCACACTCAGTGTTGTCATTGGTTGCAATTGAGGTTGTTGTTGTGGAGGCTGCTCCTCCTCTTCACCAGACCCCTGTAGGTTCTGAGGCTGTGACTGATTAGCTGTACCTTGATATGGGTATGACATGGCAAAAATGACAATGTGTAAGTCCATTAGTAGAAAAAAAAAACAAGAAAATTCCCAGTCATCAGGTTACATAATCTGATCCAAATAACATCTCTGCATCCTGATCTGCGCTATAAAAAACAAGAAAATTCCCAGTCATCAGGTTACATAATCTGATCCAAATAACATCTCTGCATCCTGATCTGCGCTATGTCATCAGATGAATGATTATCTCTATCTTATCTATCCAACTCTGACTGATCCAATCAGAATCAAATCTGCTCCTAGATTCAGATTCTGACTGATCCAGTCTAGATCTTATCACAGTTATCAGACTAAGCACATGAGCGCTTAGCAAGCTGACTTGGGCATTTCACATCCTGCAGCTCTAAGTACCAATCCAAAGCTGCCAGCTTGGCACATATGTGGTACGACTCCTATGTCGTATCATCAGCATTCCATCATACCTTGATTTCAAGGTGTGTTCCTCCCTGCCACCAATGGCCCAGGATTTTTTCGACAAACCACTCTTGTTTGTCACTGGCCCCAAAATCATATGCCTTGGGTGTCACCCAATTAGGAAACATAGCATCATTGTTCATGTTATATTGCCTAAGTAATGCCACATGAAACTTAAGCATGATCCAATCTGCTTGCAGAGCTGCAGGCAGCTCTAGAACATAGTTCAATGTGCTTGGTTCCATAACCAAGACCCTGTATGGCCCAATAAATTTTGGGCACAACTTTCTCATCCTCCCTCTTGGAAGGTTCAGATTCTCAGTCGACAAGTATACTAACATCCCAGGCATTAGCTCAGAATCATCACTCCACTTATTGTTCACATGTTGTGCCTATATGACACATGCTGCAATGATAGCATTGTGCATGTTGGTGAGATTCTCCAATGCTTTTTATGCTAAGTCCTTCACACCTTTGTGAACGACTCCATCCTCTCTAAGTTCTCAGATCATGGAGGGCATGTATCCTCCATTGAGTTTGAACGGTGCATATTTTGTAGTTTCCAACACACTTGCATTAATCACAAACTCCATCAGAGGTATTCTATCTACCCAGTTGCATTGGTTTAGTCAGACCACCGTATGGAATATCTGAGCAATACTCCTATTTGCTCGCTCTGTCTGTTCATCTGTCTGCAGATGAACAAGGTTGACATGAGCAGTTTAGCTCTCAGAAGCTTATGCAGCTTCCGCCACCAGTGAGACATGAACTTTGCATCTCTATTGCTCACAATTAAACTGGGAAGGCCATGTAGCCATATAATCTTCTTCAAGTATATCCAGAATAATTCTGACACAGTTGTGGTTGTGTGCACTGGTATCAGGTGCACCATACTGGTCATGCAGCAAATTACCACCCAAAAGTAATTATAACCTTTGGATTCGGGGAATGGGCCAACAAAGTCCATTTCAATGGAGTCCCAAGGCTTTGTTGGGATAGGCAGAGAATGCAACTTCCTGGCTGGTTTCTTATTGCTGGTCTTTGACCACTGGCAGGCCTCACAGGTCTGGCAGAATTTTATCACTTCCTTCTGCATCTGTGGCCACCAGTACCACTGCCTCAGGTATTCCACTATTTTGTTGGTTCCAAAGTGCCCAACAGTTTTGCAAGCTTGAGTAATGGTCTAGGTGATGATAGTGCAGTTGTGTAGTAAACATACCACTTTGCAACCTCAAACATTCATTATCCAGATCAGTCCTTTCTTATCCACACTAAATTATGAGTGAGCTGTTGCATTCTGCAGGATTTCAGCATAGTATGCATTGTGGTTGTAGTTTCTATGTACATTACGTAGGAACTCATTGCCTTGAGGCACAGAAGAGTCAGAATACTCTCCTGCAGATGACAACACGTCAGCAAGCATAATGTCTTGGCCATACAGTCCAAGGCCACTGCCTGTTGCATTGTGACTTGGCGTTACCATTACCTTTGGCTGAGCCTGCTCTAGTTGCTCAGCCTCTAGATCTCAGGCTTCTTGCTGCTCTTGCAAGCATTGACTACATCAAAGCTCATTTGCTTGCATGGCCCAAAGCTCTACCACATGTTCTTTCACTTCTTTGTAGCAATGGTATGGTATTACCTTGGGGGTCAATACAAATATCTGCATTGACATAGTCATGCAATTCATGGTGTTCACTGGCTCTATTGCTCTCAAAGTATCTCAAGAGACAGTTGGCAATCTTGTTCAATTCTCCTTTGACATATGTGATGTCAAAGTTGTATCAGGACATATAGTCAATCCACCAGTATTGCCGGGGGGACAGCGTTGCTTAAGTCTTGAAGAACTCAAGTGCTTTATGGTCCATAATGATGTGGACCTTGTATCCCATCAATTTATCTTTCCACCTGAGGAGCACCTCAAGTATTGCCAGCATTTCCAGCTTATAGACTACATAGTTCTGTTGTGCTGAAGTGAACTTCCTCAACATGAACCCTGCTGGATGGCAATTCTGCCAGGAACTTCCCTGGCCATACATTGCTCCAACTCCAGTCTTTGAGGCATCACAGATGAGCCAAATCGGCTCATCATGCCTGGGGTTGATTGGCCGAATGACTGGTGTCTTTGAGCAGATCCTCTTAATCATCTTGAAGCAACACTAGTGTATTGGTCTCTATATAAATAGAGCCCCATTCTGAGTGATGGACATCAGTGGTCCAGTATATGCTGTTATATTGGGCAGACAATTGCTGATATAGTTTACCAGTCCAACAAATTGTTGGACATCATTATAGGTTTGTGGCACATGCCATTCACATATGTGATCAATTTTGTCCTGGTCAGAGTGAATACCCTAACTATCAATCTTGTGTCCAAGGCTGTCTACTGTCTCGGCATATAGCTCACATTTTTTCCATTTGAGGTACTGTAAGGGCAACCTCTAGAGGCTGTGGCTTAGTCACACAGCTGGCAGAGGGAGATCCAAAGTGTATTAGAGTATGTACTAACAATATCATAATAACTACTCACCTGGCAGAGGAAAATCCAAAGAAAACAAGTCTAGAGATTCTCTATGCCAGGTTGGACACTTCTGTGTCTTCTGAAGCATGGGAAACAACTGTACAGTACAACAAAACCTCAAAAACTCAAAAATTGACTAACCAAACAACTGTGCAAACAAGGCAGGAAAACTCCAGACTTTGGAAGTTAGAAAGACAAACTCCAGCTTATATAAGCAGTCTAGAAGCAGTGCTGAAGGGCCCACACTTGTCTGAATGATAGCTAAAGAACTAGAGCACCTCAAAGGTTGAGAATAGTACTAACAAATAGTGTTGAGAGAATAGAAACAGCAAAATGAGAGAATGATAGAAGAAATAAGGAAATAAACAAAAGGAGAGTGAAGGAATAAGGAGTGAAAGAAGGAAGAAATGAGGAGTCCCCTGACAGGTACAGTAAATTGGACCTCAGTTGCTCAAAGATGACACGAAGATGTTTTTCATGTTCTTCAATTGAATCGGAATATATGAATATGTTGTCCAGATATATATAGATGAACCTTCCTATGACATCTTGGAAGATAGAGGTCATCAACCTCTGAAACATTGCAGGAGCATTACAGTCTTCTATCTGCATGATGTTGCTAACATATGTTCCTGTGATTGATGAGAACACTATCTTCAGAATGTCAGACAAGCAAATTCTCACTTGCTCATATGCATCTGTCAGGTCAATTTTTGACCTAAACTTGGCCTTTGCCACATCTTCTCAAATCACTTCCTGATCCAGAAGTGGCATAACATCTTTCACTGTGTTATCATTGCATTGGTGAGCATCCAACATGGTCCTCAAGATACCATCCTTCTTTGGGATGCACAATAGCAGTGCAGCTTGGGATGTTACCAGTGAGCTTTTAAGTACTGATTGGTCTTGTCTATAAGCTGCTGCTGTAACACCATTGGACATTGTGGCAGATGGTACTTATAGACCTTATTCTCATCAATAAGGTTGATTTCATGATTGACTTCATGCCAAGGAGGTAATTTCTCCTTGGTTCCATTCAGGATATCTGCAAATTCCTGCTGCCACTGCAGCTGCAGGTTCAGGATATCCTCCTCCATAAAACCAATAGTTTTATCTTTGCCTTTCTGGTCCATGTCTTGGCATGGACATACAGTTAACTTTGCTCGTGCTGCTGGATGAGCATACTTCTTTCTGAGGGCAGTAATCCTCAGCTCACTCTTGTCCAGTGTATGCAGTTGCATGGGCTTACTCTCTTTGCCTCTCTGCAAGGTCACAGACAGTCCATCAAAAAACACCTTGCTTGGTAGCAAGATCTTGTCAGCACTAGCCTGACAATATGACTCCTCCTTTGGAGTCCAGCATGGTCCATTCCATGTGTACATAGACACTACTAATTCATTCTACTCAGCAGGCATCCATGGATTGAATGCCCATTCAAACATGGGATGAGGTACAGGTCAATCCCAGATTGACTGGTTCATTTGTGTGGAGGATGTCTTGTCCTCTATTATTTATCATTTATCATCTGCCACAAGATCCTCAACCCTGACTTGAGACAACGTTGGTTGGCATTCCATGCTTGTTTTACACTGAGGCCTCTTGTTCTCAGCCTTACTTTGCTTTTTACACTTTTTCCTGGGGCTTTTCCCCCCTCTTCAGAGTATGTTCATACAGCCTTGCTTTCCAGCACCATCAGTGCTGGACTATTTGCTGGCAAGCTTACATGAGCTTGCTCTTTATCCTCTCCATCCTCTATGGTCACTTTCCTACCACTGTCTAGTCAGTGTCACCTGGCTAGCAGCTTCTTCTCCATGGCGTGGTGTTGATAGAGACATCCATTGCTATTGTCTACAGTCACTTGTACAGCAGGGATGGTGTTGCCATCCACCACTACTTCATTCTTCTTGAAATCAAGAAGGACATTATGCTGCCTCATATAGGGCATCTCTATAATTATGTCGTAGTGATTGAAATTTGCTACGTCCAGATGCTCTTTCATTCTTGATGTCGCACAGACAATAATTGTCTGTGTTCTAAACTGCACTGCAGCTTGACTGCCCACAGTGCCTAACTGAAGGAGTAGTGGCTCCTTCAGCTTACTAATGTAGATATCATGCACTTAACAAAACTGAGGTGTCAACCCAGTGGTCATGCTCCCTGAGTCCTACAAGGTCCATGCCTTGTAGCCATTCACCTCTATGTAAGACGCAAGGCACTCCTTGTCCTTGCACTTCAACACTGGTCTCACCAGTTTCTTTGGAGCCTTGCATAGGTGTGTCTTATACACCTTCACATTGGCTGCTCTGATTGGTTGGTCAAGCACACTGGCCAGGTAATCTGTCGGGGCCCCCATGAACTCTGAATCTGACTCCTGAGTGTAGTAATTGTTGTTGTATATGTCAACCTCAACGTACTTGTTGTCTGATAACTCTTCTGAATCAGAGGTATTTTCAGCCTCTGATGCATCATTGCTGAGGTTATCCACCTCATTGTCTTCAATGTCAGATTCATTATCTGAATCTACCCCTTCTACATCAGAGATAGCTGTGTGTGCCACACATACATATGTGTGCGGCTTGGCCACTGGCCATCCACTACCCTCTAGGCATGCATTAGCATAATGTCTAGGTCAGCCACATTTGAAGCATGTATTCACCATGTAAGGGTGACTTGCTTCAATCCTTGGAGGCCCATTTGGCATCTTGGCAATGTCAGCAGCCTGTTTTAGTTGAGTACCTTCTCAGTGTGGACTCTGCTGAGGATTCTGTACTGGTGATGATGCCTACTGTAGTTGGGTGCACTGGACAAATATGCAGTACAACACCATCTCCAGCACCTGGCATGTGTAGTTGTGAGGAGTCCTGACAGAGTTCCGGTGTGCTTGAGCAAATGTGATAGAATGACGCTGATGAGCCTGCATCATGGCTGGCTACAGATAGCACCAATACCTGCACCTCACATTGGCCCACTAATACCACCAGAAGAAGTGCCATGCTCTAGCGCTTCTGGCACTATTTTTTTCATATTTTTACACTAATAACTCGCAGCTACAGACTCCAATTACTCTCAGACCACTTTTTATAGCACTACTTATTCTTCACACCACTGTTGACACCTCACCGCACCTTGCCACTTGCACTCCAAGGCTATACCACTCCAAGGCTATACATTTACACAGACACTTGGCATCAGTCAATCCAGCATAATGCTCTTAGCCAGTGGCAGCGCTTACAGGATGAAATGATAAAGTATTTTCATGACAGCATCATTATGGGCATTTTTACTATACAATTCAATTCACATCATTTACTTACATTTCCATCAGTTCACCACCCTCTAGCGGTGCTTAATCTCTTAGCATCGGCTAACTTTCTTTACTATAAATACTTACCTTTTGTTAGTAGTACAAGAATCAATTTGGCAGTAGGGATCATATCCCAACATTTTGGTCACCATATGCCACAGACTACCTCTTGTTGACCATGTCAAGCAAGAGGACTCTGCTCTAGTTTTCTATCTCTCTCTCTCTAGTGCCTTGCAACTACGGCTTGGCTTTCGTGCTTAGATCCACTAAGCAATCTCATCCTTTTATTATCACATTCTAGGTGCTAACACTTAGTGCCTCTTAGTGACCTTTTCCCACACCTCTTAGCACCTTCCTTAGTGACTTTTCCATGCTTTTAGTGCTTTCCCTTAGCAACTTTTAGTGCCCTGTAGCCATGTTTTAGAGCCTTATGCAAGTGCCTCCAATCACCCACTTTCCTTGCCACCAACCTTTTGCCTACCGTGTGTTCTCTAGGACCTGTCCAGGACTCTCTCACACACTTAGCATGCCCAAAGTTATATTGGCTAAGTAGCTGCACTAATGATATTGCACACAGCACTCAGCTTGATTTGAGTGTCATCAACACACTAGAAAATAGCACCTCAGATGCTACCTGACAAACTGTAAGTGCTGTAGCCTAAGCAAAGATATAGAGATAAAGACAAATAGCACAGTGTAATGTGCCTGTAGGTGGCACCACAAATGACAAAGATGAGATAAACAAGGTTAGTGCCCAACTTGGTGACAACGTTGGGCTAATGCTAGTGTGATTGAACACTAAGTGTAACTTGAGTGCTCAAGGATTATGATTCATTGCTATGTACATGCAGAGTAGCTATCTTTTATACTATGCACTACTATATTTTTGAAATAAGACCATACATGGCACTACCAATTAGCACCTCTCCTCATGGTTACAGGTAACAGCGACCTGTCAATGACAACTGGCACACATGGAGGAACAGCGACCAATGGCATTATAGCCCATTGGCCATGGCAACTCTAAACTGACTTTAACTTGTATGAGTCTGCTCACTTTTTAGTGTAATTCCAATTGGCCAGGCCTCTATAGGGTATGGTCAGAAATCCTAGACAGACGCTGTGAGTTCTAATGTCAGCACTAAACCTTGTATCAATTCTTGATGAATACAATGCTGGGTTAAAATATATCCTGTTCCATTGTTGCTGGTTCTTTAGACTTCTGATTGAAGTGCCTTGTCAAATGGCAGTGCCTAATGCTAACCCCTTTATGGAACTGATCAGAGTTTGGTCAAAGTTGCCTCCCTGCCATCGCACTAGCACCATAAGTCCTGGATCTCCTAATTCTTTAAAGTCAATGAGTGGTGTATGCTGAAGGCTTAATAGTGGTGGTTTAGACTGATAAACAATACCTATAACCGAGTGCTAAGGGCCATGGTGTCCTGTATCCAAGAGAATTGCTAGGGTCTCCAGTATGGCCAGTGTCCATAGGCCTGTAGTGTGCCCCTTGATGTGCTCAGTCCAAGTAAAAGTCTATCACTGGTGGGTCCCTCCGCTCTGCCAGTCGGTCACTCCAGAAGCATTGCTCCTGGCCTGGAGCTGACCTTACTACAAACTGTGGGTTTGTATTACCCACCATTTCCTTCTGACAGGCCCAGAAAGTGCCTTAACTTCTGAGGTTCAGGCCTCTTTGCCAGTTGAGTCTTTGATTGATGCAGATCAAAGTGCTTGGCAATTTTGTGGGCTTGCTCATAGTGCAATGCATGCACTACAAATTTCTCTACTGTATTCACTTCAGGAGATAGTCCATCATTGCAGATGAGGGACTCTCTCATTGCATCAGGTATCCTGCACAGGAATGTATCAATCATTACCCAGTTGTCTGGGTAAATAGACATGTTCTGCACATAGTCAATCAAGGTGTTATAGAAACCTTGCACATCCAATTTCTCTGTGTAGGAGGTCACAATAAATACCTCCCAGGCATTTTGCATGGTAGATGTGCTCACAAACCTATTATATAGTTCAAGGATTACATTCTTGAACATCCATTGCTGTCTTGCACAATTGTAGTGCAAGATGCGATGTCAGAACCAGGCCTTGGCAGGCCCATCCAAGAACTCAGGAAGAACAAATACACATTCTTGGTCTAGTCAATCACCACCATACTGGCATGCTGCCAGATGATTGCACATATCCATCGTCCAATTTTCCAAGTCACTGAACTTGGACTCTCCCTTGTACAGGTTAATGTGCTTTGACTCTGCCTTTCGTGGTTTTATACCTTCTGGTAGGTGCAATGCTATGCCTATAGCATCATCAATGATACTACTGAGGTGCTGGTGCATATTCTCAGTATACACCTTGGTCACCTCAGTTATGCCAGGTGTTTTATTCCTGCCTTCAGCAGGAGGCACCACAGAAAATGCTCATACAGGTCACTGACCTGTATAGTACGGTCTCTCTGCACTATTCCAGTGAGGTGGGGCCTCTTGTCCCCCTTGTTCCTCCATTGCCTGTTGGTCAGAAACTTGACTCAGTTCTGAAGAAGGAGGATTCCCTCTCCCACTGTCCAGCTGTCATGTCCTTTGGACATATTGCCATCTCATTTCATTGATGGGCATTATCCCATCAAATACAATACCCTGGTTGTTGATCCAGGAATGTCCCTGGCATTTCAGGTCTTGATTTTGCATGCACTGATAGGCAACCCTGTCAGCAATGTATCTAGGTTTGACTTTAACAATAAGTATACTAACAACAGTGAGTAAATGACTTGTGCTCACCCTCAGTCACTCCGTAATGTGTGCTTGACTGAGGGTGGCTTTTGTGTTTCCCAGAATACACTGGGTACAGGGAATGATATTCCTTGGCAAAATAATGTAAAAACACTGTAAAAATAATCCAATTAATTTTAGAATTTTATTTGAATATTTTTGGCAAAATTATTGAAAAAGTATTTTAACTGAACTCAAAAGAATTAGAGAACAAATTGCCACAGGATGCTTGCTCTGATTCTTAGGGTTCAAGAATGACTGATATAGTCCTCTCCAATGCATTTGAGAGAATCAGACCAAGTACCATTCAAAATTTGGCTACAAAGTTTTTTCTATAGTTTTGACAGAAATATTAAAATAAAATTCTAAAATTAATTGGATTATTTTTACTGTGTTTTTACATTTTTTTCTATAGTTTTGACAGAAATATTAAAATAAAATTCTAAAATTAATTGGATTATTTTTACTGTGTTTTTACATTGTTTTGTCAAAGAAGATCATTCCCTGCACCCAGTGATATCTAACGAAAAATATTTAAGGTTTGTAAGCCCGACAAATACCGATCGCTCGCCACATATGGAATGTGGCGAGCTGTAAGGGTATCCACGTGCCATAGAATAAAGAAAGAAAAGAAAAACATAAGATAAGATAACATATATCTAGATCGGATCCGGTCTGGCAAGTCGTATCCCTTAACACTTGCTCCTAATAATATATCAGCCATGACTCTAACTTACAGTCCTTATTCTATAGCACCTTATACTCTGATAGCATACAGGTAAAATATTACTCTGCCAGCATCTGGTGCGTGTCTAACCCTGAGAGATATTGACTGCATATTGACCCACTTAGCAACCATCGCGTCTCACACTACACAATGTCCATTAAAGGTGAGGATAGACTCTTTATTCCACTCGCGATAGCTTTGTTACAGTTTTTACCTGAAACGAGCAACGGCACGAGAAAATGCAACATCAACCGAGGACTGGAATGCCTCAACTTTCGGGACGACGTCGGACTGGTTGGCGTCAGTTGTTTGTGCAAAAAGACTCAGCAAAGGACATACCGCCACGCAGCTTACAAGTGCCTCTCCCATTTCGTCACTGGTTGCTTGCAGGGTTGAAAGGTCCTGCAGAATAATGGGGACCACGCCTACGGCTTCAAGGCCCCGCTCGCGTTTGGTTACATCCTTCAAAGCCTGCTGTATATTGCCACCCTGAGCTTCAAGGAGAGTAAGGATAGCAGAGGAATCGCTATCGGACAAAGGACAACCGGCCGTCTTATACCAAATAATCGTGAGAACCAAGGAAGGCATTGATAAAGATAGTTACCAACATTGATGTCACTGGTGAGAGTGAGCAGGGTGTTGTTCAAGTTAATGTTAGCATTGTGAATAGCCTATATCAAGACAGGAGCTTGTGTAACTCTATCTATGCAGTCTTAATAGATAAGACATACCATAGCCTCATCGAGTGTGCCACCCTTCATGGGGAAGGCATCGATTGCAGCAATATCGGCGGCCAGGGCCGGTGCAAAGACATTACTGATCTGGTTCTCAATTTCAGCAGGGGTGGTCTGAGCAAATAAGAGGACAGGAAGGGAGGATAAGACAAAAAGACTCTTAAATTGCATAGTGGAAAGATTTGAGGGGAGAGTTTCGTGGTGGTCCGCAACGAAATTTGTTGCTCCTTTTATGTCATGGACCAGATCATCATTGCTCTACCTTCTTAATTTTCCGTTGCGATGGAGTTTCGGATTAGGCAAGGTATAGCGATCATCGTGGGATTGCTACCTAAAGACTCCATTTGTCAGGAGTCACCATGACCTGTCTCCAACAGGTGTTTCTCAAGAATTTTCTGCTATTTCCCAACGTGTCTGATACCTCAGGAATCAGTATTTCAACAGATTCAAATGTAAATACACCTCGTCTGCTGCGGACCAATTCACTCTCGAATCCGCCATTTTTGAGAGCGAGTGATTCCAGACAAGCCTGAAGATTGATCCCTTCTTCATTGCACTACGAGTCCCAAGTACTTCAAGAAGTTCTTCTGATGATTGGCAGGCAGACCGAAGGTTCTGCCTTCTGCACAGGCAAATTCTCTTTATCACTCGCATTGGATTCTTCTGAGATTCCTTTTCAAGTATATTGGCTTCTTTGTACCTTCTACTTGTAGTAATACATTTGAGGTCCCCTAAAACGTCTAGCGAACATAATTTCACGACAGGGGCTCCATCACCACTAAGCCCCTTCAGACCACAAATTCCTTCCCATATCATGGTCAATTTCCCTTTTTCCTCCACGCAAATACTTGAAAATATGTTCTCTCACGATCACCTCGCCATCAAGCCCTTTCAATTATTGACCAACCTTGAAAGGTATCTTCATCTCGGCCGTTCGCGGTTCCCATGATGTCGGGCGGCACCTAGTTTTACCCGTTTTAATTTCTTTCCGTATGAGTTGACCTTTTCTTTGTGTGGTCTTCAGAGATGATTAAAAGATAGCTGTAAAGCGAGGATCATTTCCGTGATTACAAACCAGGGAAAGAATCTGTTCTTTTAGTTAAAATGACAGGTAACCTCCCGTTGTCTTTTTCGCACTAGCAGCTGTCATTTGATAAATATATATAGAAGTGGTGAGCTCCACACGTAGTTGATGTTCTTGCCTTCGAATCCCTACGAGGTCTCGTAAAATGATGCAAGGCTCTGAATATGACGAGGGATCTTGCCTGAAGCCCCTACCTTGAAAAATGGATACACATAGGCACGTTCTGTAGTAAATATCAACATTTGCCCGATCACAAGGCGCCGTTCTTTCTTTTTTATTCATGTTGCAAAAGGTACATTCAAAATCTTGTGACCATACTGTTTTCTCATCAGCAAACTATACGTGACCACATTTATAGTTGTCGAATATGTAAGAAAAGACTAATCAGGATACTTAGCTTGATGTTCTTAGCGCCGCCTGACCTTTATAGAGATATTTCTTCAGCATCCGCTATCATTTGGCCAGATCATTACAGATTAGTGTTTTATCAGTTCGAGAAACCACAGACTTAATGTCACTTACAGTTATATACTGAAAGGTGTATATACTTTGGCGAATACCATTTCCATACCACAACAGATCAAGGATAGCAGAGGCATCACTGTCGGACAATGGACAGCTGGCATCCTTGTACCAAATCGTTATTAGAATACCAAGGAAAGCGTTGTTTAGACACGAACATCAATGTCATTCGTGACAGCAGCAATGGTTTCATTAGTTTTAATTTGAGCAGCGTGAATGGCCCATATCAAGTGTACAGGAAATTGGGTGAGAATCAAAATAGTCGTCATATGCAGCCTTAGTATATCATGAAACATACCATAGCCTCAGCCAGTGTGCCATTGTTGACGGGGAAGGCTTCGAGCGCAACAAGGTCGCCGGACAGGGCAGACGCAAGGTTATTACTGATGTCGCTCTCAATCTGGGCGGGAGTGGTCTGAGCGAATGAGAAGACCGGAAGGGAGACAAATACGAAAAGCCTCTTGAGTTGCATGGTGAAGAGCTTTAGAATAAAGAATTTCGTGGTGATTCGCAACGAAATCCGTCGCCTGTTTTATGTCGCCGAGACACGACCAGTAGTTCATCATGACTTTCTAATTTTTCTCTTGCGGATGGAGCTTCTGATCAGGGAAAGTATTTCAGTGACCAAGGGATTGTTGTGGTATTGAAAGACAAGAAGCAAAATGTCGTGAGAAAGAACTGTCACAAACAGGTAAAACTGTATACTCGTTTGAAAAGTTCCGTTGGATGCCGCTAGACATCCCTGGGGACTGCAACTGCAGATCAATGAGAGTGACAAATCAATTGAATGGGCTTGATGTGATCATGAAGCCCTGGAATAGTGTAGGTGTTCAGAATTGTAGAACCAGTTCCAAGATCCTACGAAACAGTTGTAGTAATCCTCAGTGAATCGTCGTAATGACAGATAGCAACTGATATTAATCATACCTATGAAACAGTTGTAGTACTGTCCGACAATGTACAATCAGAATAAGTTTATCATACAGTACAGTGAGACACTTACATCCTCAGTGAATCGTCGCAATGACAGATAGCAACCGAGGATGCAATGTCACGTAATCGTGTCTTTAAGTCTCGAATCATGTGACCACGTAGTAAAACTGACCCAACAGAATAATGTCTGTCTAACACAACCCCATCAGTGACGAAGTGGTCATGATAGATGAAATTTATAAGAGCTTAAGAAAAAGTTACAATACCCAATGCTTTCACAAACTTGTAATGCAGGTCCTTTTCCAGTGGTTTCGTGACCAAGATACCAGACTAGAGAAAATAAAGAATGCGTAACCCGAAACACTCCATCGATCTTTAGAGTCTGAAGCCCAATCCAAGATACCAGACTAGAGAAAATAAAGAATGCGTAACCCGAAACACTCCATCGATCTTTAGAGTCTGAAGCCCAATCCGCATCGACTGTGCCAAAATCATTTGGGAGTATCATTCAAACAGGAGGATTTTGAGATGATGTCAAAAAATTGTACTCGATTGCATAATCCTGCATTCCAGAGAGATAACGTAAAACCCTTTTCGCAGCTAACAAGTGTTTCCTGGTGGGGTTCGAATTATGCTGTCCTAGTGACATAGCTGTGAACGCCAGATCTGGTCATGTACATAAGCTGAGATATAGTATTGAACTGACAAGTTGCTGATAGTGAGATGTTATGTCTTCATCCGCGATCTCTGGTAACGCATTTGGAGGAGGGTCAGGTAATTCTTCAATCTTCCCTGCAATAGGTAGTGATAACGGTGCTGCATCAAGCAAGTGATATGTCGTTAGAAGGTCAAGAATGTAGCCTTTCTGAGATAACCATAGTTTCTTCTTCGACCTGTCTCTGTCTATGTGAATCCCAAGATATAGATCCGTCGTCTCAGAATCCTTTACTTTGAACCGTTTCCTCATTCAGCTGATTACCCAATCATAGAGAGCTTTCAAATTTGTTGCGTTGAGTCCGTTGTCAACATGAAGACAAATGATTATAAATAGTTCTTGACCATTACTGAGTAAGGGGATGGATTCATCAGGAGGTTTGGAGAAATGACCATAGAACACTGTGTGATTGACGCCACACCAGACAAGACCATAAGATTCCAGTTCCTCCCTGATAACTTCATACCACTCGTGGGAAGCTTGTTTTAATCCATAGAGAACACATAAAACTCGGTTCACTTTTGTCAAATCTGCATTCAGGAACCCAGGTATCTGTTTGCAGTAAATCTCTTGTGACAAAGGAGTGTTAAGGAAAGCGGTTTTCACGTCAAACATGAAAAGTTCTAAATCGTGCATTGCAGCATAAGCCAAGACTATTCAAATACTCATCATTTTTGCCACCAGTGCATAGGTCATTCCATAATCCTCTGGTTGTTGACTAAAGCCCTGTGCAATGAGTCGCACATTCTCCATTCCACGAATTATCGACCCATCAGGGTTGAACTTGTGAACATAGACCCAGCAGACTCCAATAGCCTTCTGATTTGGAGGTAGATCAGCAGGCATAAAAACTTGGAGTTTCCATAAGCTGTCCACTTCTCTTTCCATTGCCACCTGCTATACAGCGGTGTCAGGTTGATGTGTCGCCTCAAAAAAGTTTTCAGGTGCTTTATCTAAGTTGTAAGATTTGCCAGTCTTAAATTTTGGGATGTCGACACCGAAAGTTGCATACACTTTGTAGTCATTGATTGCAAAGGGTTCAAAACATGTGATGTCTATCATTAGTTGTGCGAAGTCTTCAGTGCTGCGTAAGGTGTCAAGATCTATTATGGCAGAAAGACCTTGGTGGAGAAGCAATCACGCTTGACGGTCTGCCCGAAGTTTAAGCAAACATTCATTCTTCCTGTGCATGTCTTCATAAAAGGCTTGACCCGCATCTGTCATGATAATTTTTTGACGAGGGCGAGTGGGTGGATCTATGTTTGTGATGTGATGATCTGTATCATGGAGAACGTCCACTGCATGAGGTGTTGCAGTCGTGTGTGAATTCAATATGCTAGATTGAGTGTTGGATGAATTAATGTGAGAAACCCTTGGCATCAAGGCAGAAGGTGGTACAACAGATGGGGAAACGTTTGGTTGTAACTTGCCACGAACATTTTCATTGAAGACGACATCCCGGGAGAAGAAATATTGACCAGTCATATCTCGGACTCGCCATCCTATGCATCCCTCTTTGTATCCAACAAATATCGCTTCAAACCGGTGTGTATTCCCTTTTTGGTGTGTCTCCTTCGGGTATAGTACAAAACACTGACAACCCCAGACTCAGAGATGCGAGATGTTGGGTTTACGACCTTCAATGATCTTGTAAGGAGTCTGTAAGTTGGGTAACGTAGTCATTGGCAAGCGATTCTGCAGGTATTGTGCTGTGAGGACTGCGTCACCAAGGAAAGAGATAGGAAGTCCAGCTTCCGCCATGAGAGTCTGGAGTCCAAATATATTGTTCTGCTTTCCTGTTCTGTTGATGAGCATATGCAGCTGTCAGCTATAATGTAATCCCCTTGTTATCAAGATGGTCTTTTAGTCAGCCTTCAACAAATTCCTTTGCACTGTCGCATCGAACAGATTCAACCTTATTGCCTGATTTCAGTTCCAGGCAAGCTTGAAAATCTGTGAAGTGCTTATACGCTTGGTCTTTCTTCGACAACAGGACCATGCTCCCATAGTTGGAGTAATCGTCAAGAATAGAATGGAAATACAATGATTTGCCATTTGCAATTGAGTAGGAAAAGGGCCACATGAATCCATGTGAAACAGCTTGCAGACTGCAGTGGCTTGATGATGATGGTTGTTGAAAGGTTGAGCTGGCTGTTTGCCAATAATGCAGGGTATGCAATTATCATCCTGAAAAGAACCCTTAAACTCAACCCCAGTTGCACAGCCTTTAGTCAAGATGTTCCGAGTTGTGTCCTTTGCAGGATGCCCAAGTTGATGGTGCCATAAGCCTGGAGTGACCAGAATTTTGGGAAAATTCAACAATGAAGATGTAAAAGCCAGTAATGACAGATTGTCAGGTAGTCCAGGTAGTACAAAAATCACATTGAAGAAAAGAAAGATAGTTCAGGACAGTAGCGTGCAAGGATTTGCCACGGAAATGCGAAGATTCCAGAAAATAAATTGTGGTAGCTTCCTTTGCAAAACATAATTCCAAGTCTCGTTCCACCATGGAACCAACCAAAAGTAGGTTAATCAGAACGTCAGGGGCATGTAAGCAGTCCAAAAGAATAAAAATGACAGGCTTGTCATCAATAAAGACATGGAACCTGACTTTTCCATGAGCGAGGATGTCCAATTTCCCACAGTTTGCTGTGGCAACAGGAACAGCAAGGTCCTTGTGGTAAGTCTAAAAAAAGTGTTTGTCTCAGATGATATGAGTCATACAACCAGAATCAAGAATCATGTTGAAGGAAGAGGATATTGATGCCAAGACAATGGGGTCAGTAGAGCTTACAAATGCGTGATATGGAGGCGTGACAGAGGCAATGGGAAAATCATAAAGGTGGAAAGTGGTGTCATTCACATCATCTTTGAGTACAGAAGGTAATACATCATTATTGACAGAATCTTGTAAAATAGAAGAATGAGAAGGAGAATTGTCGAGAGAGACATCTGGGAGTGCAATATTGGCTCGTGGGCGAGAGACGGAGTCCCGAGATGGATTGGGTCCATGTGTGCGACGGGGAGGTAAGACATCTGATGAGGAAGACTGGTGCGTGGTCATAGTCAAAGGAGTAGATGAAATCAAAGGAACGGATAGTCATTGAGAAGCCTGAAGAGTTGAAGATTTGGTAGAA
The DNA here is from genome assembly GCA_027475525.1 of Macrolepiota albuminosa. Classification (NCBI taxonomy): domain Eukaryota; kingdom Fungi; phylum Basidiomycota; class Agaricomycetes; order Agaricales; family Agaricaceae; genus Macrolepiota; species Macrolepiota albuminosa. The sequence goes on along the minus strand of JAMWFC010000086.1, from coordinate 15,549 downwards.
TGAGAACTCGTGGTATGCAGACAATGGCAGACATCGATGTTGGTCTCAAGGATGGTGTCCGCCAGAGAGTAAAAATCAAATGAACCCCCTGGACTGTTGATCCAAGACTGACAAACTTCCTCGCATAAGAATGTGAAGGTGCGGTGATTAGGAATGCCATCCATGAATTTCTGAATTTTCTCATATGCTGTGAAGTCCCAAGGGGTCTGTGAAAGCTGATTCACAGCAATGTGCCATGCCTAGACATAAGAAGGAATGGCATTCGGAGCACAATGAAGATTGAAGACCGAAGCCTTGACGTGTTGAGCCAAAGCAGCACTCCCGACACTATCGCGTTTCCAAAGGAAGTCCAAAAGATTGTGAGCAGTTCGGACAGGGAAATTGTAAGGTCCACCCCGAGCCAGGGGAAGGGAATTGAAAATTTTGGCAGATAATTTACCAGTAATAATGTAGGAACATACGTTGTTGTTCTTCCAAAAAACTTCATAAGCCTGAGAGGTGTCCTGGGTGGTATGAGGAGGGAGGGAGGAGCGACGACAACCTTGCATGTGGGATCAAAAAGAGCATCAGGCGAGGGAAGAGGACAAACATGGCCATTGAGGCCCATGTGGTCGATCAAGGCCATCACCAGATTATACCAGAGACCCCAATCTGCGGCAGAATTGAAGTGAGGGATGGTGGAGAGAGGAGGAAGCTTGGCATCGGACAAGCATTTGGAAGAAGTAGGCGCCGGCAGAGGTGCAGGAGGAGGAGGGTGATTGGGATAAGAAGTCGGGGGTGAAGTAGGATTGGGATAAGAAGTCGGGGGTGAAGTAGGAAAAGGGAAAACCGGGGGAGAATAATAGGGGTAAGGAAACCATGGATACGGGAAGGGGAAAGGTGGAGCATGTTGATGCTCAGGAGGAGGAGGAATGGGCAAAGAAGCCAGAGGTGGTGAAGATGGAATAAGAGGAGTAGGAGAAACAGAGGACGGGAGTAAGGAAAAGGTTGAACAGGGACAGGAGAAGGGGGAGTAAACTGAGGCACCTCAACAGGAGGTTGGTGATGGGGAAGAAAGGGACCAGTAGCTGGGAAAGTAGGAAAAGAAATAGGATCCAAAGACTGAGAGGTAGGTACAGGAACAGAATTTAAACGGGAAGGGAAAAATTAAGATTTAACTGGGCAAACTGGTGTAGGGACATGCAATGTATGCAGAGAGAAAAAAAGCAAAGAAGAAGGTGCTGGGGTAGGAGTACCCTGGAGCAAAGGAACAAAAGAATTTGACAAAGACAAGGATATATGTGGGCGATTCAGGTGAGATCACTTATGGTGACGAGAAAAAGGATTGGAAACAAGCATATCGGAAGAGTTTGGTGGATGCGAGCGCATATGAGGAGGTAAGTCATGAGAAAAAGGTTTGAAGTGGGGTAAATGATCCGGCAATTGAGACCAATGAGTGGAACCCCCCAGCGTAGGGTCTGGAGGACCAGTATGTGCAGACTGAGAGAAAGGATCTGACATGGTGGCAAATCCAGAAAGAGTAAGTGTAAACCCGTCAACGTTGCATAACATGGTGAAAAGAGGCAAATACTAAGGCTGTTGTGGAGAGAAAAAGACTGCTCCATGGTAACTTGGGAAACTGGCCACCCTAGAGAGGGAAGCCCATAACCTGTAGAGCCAGTTCCAAGATCTTACTAAACAGTTGTAGTAATCCTCAGTGAATTGTTGTAATGACAAATAGCAACTGATATTAATCATACCTATGAAACAGTTGTAGTACTGTCCAACAATGTACAATCAGAATAAGTTTATCATACAGTACAGTGAGACACTTACATTCTCAGTAAATCATTGTAATGACAGATAGCAACTGAGGATGCAATTTCACGCAATCGTGTCTTTAAGTCTCAAATCATGTGACCACATAGTAAAACTGACCCAACAGAATAATGTCTGTCTAACAAGAATGGGCTTACTGATTGGGAATGAAACAACTAGAAAAAGGCCTCTGTGTGAGTTATCTTACCACATGTTGTAAAATAGTTGATGACATCAAGTGTGAGGCAAGGATTAAGTCACACAATGTCAAAGGGCTGACTAAGTTCACACAGAAGGACTGGTAAGTGCTCAAATTTCTCTAAGTAGCCAGAGCATACAATGCCCCTTATACTAGAACTACAGATTAGGCAAGGGCCAGAAATAAGTTGATCAGTATGAAAATAGAATGAACATTGTAACATGTAGTAATGAGAGGAGAGTAAGATAAGATGCTTTGAGAACATTATATCTGTTGGAGACCAGCATCAATTGCAGCTAGATGCATATGAGCTGGATTGCGATGGATGGGGATGTACCTCTTCTCGTGGTGAGTTTCTCAGTTGTACTCTAAGCCTTTGTCTGTCCTTTTGCCTGAAGAAAGAAAAAGGTATTCCTTTGATCCTTGGTCACTGCTTCTAGCTTGGTGATTGTATGGCATTTTTTTTAGAACCTGCATCTGCAATGGAGAAAGAGCTTCAGTGTCGACAGGTATGCCATGGAGGGCTTGCAGACTCTCCCTGCCACGTAAGTTGGTTCTTTTTGTTATTCTCACAGTGTCTCCGGGCCCTCAGTCACCTGCTGATCACTTTTACCCACACCTATACCCTCCGACCTACACAACACCAGGTCACTGCCTTGCAACAATTTTGCAAATGGGTGGGAATCATTTTGCAGGAACACAACCTAAATACATACTATGTGTAAAATTAGTTAGGCAATATGACTGTTTAAGAAGGAGGTAGATCTGGGTCAGGCGAGTTCAAGTTTGTTGATTTATGCAACAGCTCCTTCTCCTTCCTCGTCTCTGAAGCCAGTTCTAAAGAAAAAATTAGTGATATGCAAAGACCAAGGATCGACGACAAACCTTTTTCCTTCTTCCCCACTACAAGCACGGGCAGAGGCCTAAAATAAGGCTGTGAAGTCCTCCAGAGCAACACGTCCAATCCTGTCTTCTCATCCATCCTCATGAGCTCCTCAAGGGCTATCCTTCAAACCTCTGTTGCAATCCATATAGCATCGTCAGGTCTCTCAACAATCCAGGCATAGGCATCCACCTACGTCCAGCTCCCTTCCCCCTCCTGATCTTCCTTGCCTTCTTTCTTGTGCACTTTCAGTCACCATGGCACATCAACTCATACCTTCCTGATCTGCTCTCGGAGACTGTGGTACCTCTCCCACCCAAGCACAGGTTGAAGGATTTTGAACAGGTGGCCCTTGATGGCAGAGGGTAATGTGTGTGTGTGCTGCGTGTGGATGATGGAGAGGTATTTGAGTGTGATGGTCACGACAGTCATGGGGATGTCGAGTTCATGGTGTTTCTTGTTAGAACCTAATAGCAAGTATACCTCAGTTCAATGTGGAATTGACTATATTTGTTGTATCATACCTAATAGCAAGTATACTAATGGTATGTGGTGAATAAATAAGCGGCCAATATATGGTATAAGCGGACTCACCCTCAGTTCAATGTGGAATTGACTGAGGATGCACGAATGTACAGTACCATTATAAATACAGAACAGGGACAAAGGGAGCTTTGTCCCTAGTGTGATATTGGTATGGTGGCAGTGTCATGTGTGATAAGAAACAAGGGTATTTGATTGAGGTTGAAGGTGTCGTCATTGTGGATATGCTCATCTATGGATACGCATCATTTGTGGGTGTGTGGGCACTAACATTTCTGTCAAGTGATGGATGTGGATGTGGAGATCAATGATGAGGATGAGGTGGAAGTGGAAGTGAGATTGGAGGTGGAAGAGGAAAGGCCGCAGAACAAGTGACGCCATCTGCACCTGTCTTGTTGATACATTGCTGTATGTCAGCTGCAAAAAGGATGTTGCCATTTGCAAAGACAGGGATGGAGATGGCGTGTTTGATGGCAGCAATCTGTGCATAGGATGCAAGGCCCTTGTGTGTGTCTGTATTAGCGTGTCTTTGTCACGGGGAGGGAAAGAGAAACTCACAGTGTTCTGTCCTCTCTGTTCACATGTGCGTCCATGACAAGTTATAATCTGCGCACCTGCACGCTCGAGCATTTTTGCATACTCTACTGTCTTTTCTATCTCTGGAAATACACGGACTTTGGCCGTCATGAGGACAGAGAGGATCTTGTGGAGGATGGTGACTTCGATTTTGTTGAGTTATTGTGATTGTCAAGGAAGAATAGGAATGGGAATATGCACTCATACACTGGGTCATGGAGATGGTCAATATGGTTTATATTCCAGGAGCTTATACTTTTTAGATTTTTGAGTTTGAGTCATAGCCAATCAACAATTGTAGTTGGGAGAGAGAAGGAAGAACTTATATTTTACCAAGGGTAATGCATCACTTATTTGGAACTTTTGGCAGCGTCATCTTGATAGATGTCATCACCGATACACTGGCAACTTCAAGGAAATATTTTGAAAAATTTCTTTACAGACAACAAATCTACTTGAAATATAGTAGAAGTGATCAAAAAAGCCTGAAAAATCTACCAGTCCCAATTGAGACACTTCTGAAGGTATTTGAAAGTGATCTGAATAAAAGTAAGAAAGGCTACAGTCAGAGCTCAATCTCTTGTGAGTTTACAATAGCAAACTCTGTTCCATCTCTTTGACCACTTCATAAGACAGCCATGCAAGAACCACATAGCTGAAGAGCTTTGTCAAGCCAAGTGTATTAAATCTAAGAGGTGGTATGACCTCCATTTCCTTTCTTACAGGCCAGTAATTTCTTCTCAGAGCCCAGTTTCATACTGGAATTATCAAGTGCAGTATACATCATACAAACTCTGTCAGTTCCTGAAACACACAGGCCTATACCAATTCATTTTATATTTTGCCTTCCTCCACAATCAGACTTTAGATGGCCTGAAGCATGCTCTTGCTGAGGCAGAAAAGCTACAGACATCAATTGACCAATACATGAATGATGTCATGAGCCGCACCTACGCCACCCTGACCCCCAGTAATTCTTGCCTGAAACCCCTCCTTCGAAACCCACCCACCCAGTGCGTCCCCAGGATACACCGGGCCAAGACCAACTAGATCCAATGCCACCCCAACCAAGGCCGGCCCAGCAGAGCCCAATGCCCAGCCCCCCAGTAAGACTCGAAGCCCTGCCAATGTGCCACGTGCCCTGGACGCTGTCCCAAACCTCGATCGACCAAGCCCAAGGGCCGCCCTCACTTAAAACCGCCCTCCCAGCGCCACTCCCAAGCATGGGCAATACACCGCAACCCATCTACACCCCCGGAACTACATAGCCACAGAGGACTGACACCCAGACAATACACTGCACAGGATGCACCACATGGAGGGGGAGCACAGACCTTGCCTAGAGGGCCCAGAGCTCATCCAGCACCTGGTACTTAACCCGCAGTTCATAGTATGTTTTGGTAGTCTTGATATTGCTATAAACCCTCGTCTCTACGCTTGTTTGCCTATCTACTTGCTAAATCTACTTGTTTTCTTTCAACCCAGTCTCCTGGTCTTAAGTCTCACCTTCTTCTCTTCTGTCTCCCGGTTTTAGTCTCAGTCTTCTGCCCTCAAGCCATCCTCGATCCCTTCCCTCAGTGTCTCTCCACTTTCCAGCTCTGCCTCCACTTCATTGTGTCTTGGACTCAACCCAGGACTCCACCTCTGCCAGCCCCACCCTCCGGCCCTCCATGCACACCCTGGAGCACCACCAGAGTCCCGTCAGCTAGCCCCGGAGTGCACCTCAGCACTCCAAAGCCACCTGTAGACGTCAAGTCCACCTAGTAAGGACCCGCTCGCAGTTGGAAGCCCCCGTCATCAGCGGAACCTGACAAATGCGATCTTGAACATATCAAAGATAAGAAAGGACTGGCAAAAAGCAGATGCTGTGCATAAATGAATATGTGACATTATTGGGGCTATAGAAGTATCTATGCCAATGCTATGCTTGACATCAAAGAACTAGAAACCCTCACTCATGCAAAGAGCTTGTATTTCAAAAGCTTGATTAGTTAGTTCAATAAATAATATCTACATGGCCACAATGTTTGACGTCAGAGCTGCAAACCCTTCACTTGTGCCACTCATGCAAAAGCTCAATTAATTAGTCCATCAGTTGACATTAGTTCTATACTACAGTCTTTAAGTTAAAAATGCTGAACAAAACAAGCATACAATATATTCACATAAATTCGTTTATAATGAGTTGTTGTAGCAAAAGCAAGCTCTTTGGTGGTATTGTGTTCATTGCCTAAGGATCATATAAGCTATATAGTATTAGAATTAAGATTTACAAACAGCTGTAGGGTTGATACAATGCTGTACCAGCAGTCAGAGACACACCATGCACCAGAAGTCAAAATAAACATTTAATTATGAGCTGAAAACTGTAAGCCTCCTGATAGCAGTCTCAACAAAGATATATCTCCAATAAATACACAAAAAAGTACAGAACAACAGGCAGGGACCAGCTCAAACTATCAGCTCAATAATAGTCCAACCACTATAATAGGGAGGGGAAGCATGGGAGCTGGCAAAAGTGACGAAATGGAATTAAATTGTGGTGATCTGGATCAAAGATCAAATCTGACAATAACACAACTAAAAGGGGAAAGAAAAGAAGCATGGAATGCAGGAAAGCGCTAAAAGGGGAAAGAAGGATCTATGAATGGGATCATGCTAAATGGAGCTGAAGCAAATGGGGAAGTGGCAATCAGAGACATCCAGAGGAATGGTGGAACTGGTGGCACCGAAACATGCCTCCCAAAAGGGAAATTGGACTATCAAATATGTTCTGGAGGCTGAGGAGTTGACAACAAAGAGTCAGGTGTAGATAGTGGTCTGTGCACCAGAAAAACAGTATAAATAGCCCAAGTTTAGTAGAGAATAGACAGGCAATTGATAGGCAAAGGCTCAGTAGTTCCCAGGGAGTGAATCACCTAGGCTAGAGTTTATTGAGCACCTCTTATTGGAAGTCTATTGGTAGACAAAGGCTCGGTGGTTCCCAGGGAGTGAACTACTTAGGCTGGAGTTTATTGAGAACCTTCTTCTGCCCATCAGGATATTTGATATTCTGTGAAGCACCCAATACATCAACCTTATCATCAAGCACCAGTGTGGATTAGAGGTCACTTTCTAAGACTTCAAGAAAGCCCCAGAACTATCAGTACTACTTGCAACCAAGTATTACAGTACCAAGACATGCAATAAGAGAAAGAGCAACAAGACAGAAAAAATGACATGCACAGATGGTGAAATGACAAAGTCTCTTGCTAAACAGTCTTTTTCTTGTGCATTGCTTTTATTGATTTGACTTCAGACTCCATGTTTAGTGCCAATTCTTCAGCTCCATCACTAAATAACAATATTCACATGCTAGGTGGTACATGATGCATTTGTTGAGTCTAGTTTGATATGACCAATACTTTTACAGAAAGTAATGCATTTTTATAAGGGTCTAATGAAGCATCCACTATGGAGTAATGCATCATTGTTCATTGAACATTCATTATTCTTTTTCTTATGTTCAATAGATAATACCATATCATTATCAGAAACTAATGTGTAAAACATCATGTCTCAAGCATCTGACTGTAAGTAATAGTATTCTACTAAATAATCCAGGCACACAACTAATTGATGGGCTTTGTATAGCCTTCTTCAATTTTTGAGATAGGCTGAATGCAGGAAATCTATTGTTGTCACTGTATTCCACAATTGGCATGCATATGCCTGACAACTACCAGCTCTCCAACAACCTTACTGCAGGTACTGAAAACTATGACTTTGGCCTCAGCTTTCTCTATGATGCTGGCCTAGTATCTCCTACTACCAACTTAGATCAAGTAAATGCATCACTCCAGCCTCAGTCAAATTTGGCACTATTTAACTTTTCATTTGAAAATTCTCTTTTAGGGAATACTTCTAATTCTGATTTGTCACTTGGTTCACTTTCTGTGAAATTGATGAGCCCTTTATCAAGTATACCTGCCATGAAGTATACCTGCCATGCCCATGGCCACACCTGCTATAGCTGTATTTACACCCTCAGCACCAACAAATATATTCATTGAATCCACCAACAAACCAACAGAATCCATGGTGACAACAGTTTGACCCATGATCTCTGAGTCTGCCATCACAAATGCTCTGGCTCACACTGTGACACATTTACCCACTACTCCAGCACCTGCTGTGCATCCACAACTGTCAGCATCTCATATGCCAAACACATTGCGTAGTGGCAAGACAATCATTCCATTGACTTGTGCTGATAAACTCAATGAAATCAGCACTGCTTCAAAATCTTCACAAGTCTTTAAGGAGAAAGAAAACATTGAACCTGGCCCTTTTCAACATCCTGATTGGTTAGATGCTGCCCATGCTCATTTTACAACACAAGAGCTTGGTGAGAACTGGCATTGCTGTGTAGCCACATGGAAGGAATTTGAAGCAGCCCTAAGGTATCATAATGGCAAGGTAAATATGTTTTCTGTCAAACCCTCTTTTTATGACTAACCTTACTTTCTGAGGCATTGCCAGGTGCCAAGGAGCATCCTGAAAAGTGGAAAACTTGAACTATCAAGTACTGCTGTGCCTACAATGATATTGCCATTATTTGTATTCAATGGAATTTGGTTTGGCAACTGTCAAATGGTGGAAGGGGATCTAGCCAAATGTGTGCAAGGCTACCTCAAATGTCATGCCTGTTGCTCTTGCCAATTTACCCACTGATATGGAAGGTGAAGATATTTGGGTGGTGCTGTGCAAAGGTGGCCCAAACAGGATGCTAATCATAATGATCTTGCTTGCATGGTGGGGGCAATGTGCTGGTTTGAGTAACCAGTGGCAAGAAGATTCCCATAATCTTTGGAAGGAGTGCATGAACAATGTTTGAGGCTGTTTGAAGATACTTACTCACACTGCTGGTACCCATAGCTGCAAGCATGCTGTAGCTGCCAATGGAACTTCTGTGGCCAAGACAAAGCAGTATCTTCTTGTTCAAATGTTTGATTAAATCTTTTCTTATAATTTTAATCCCTCTTCAAGCGCTGTTAGACCTGTCTCTCTATTTATTGTCAGTTTACTCCATGGTCATGTGTTTTATAGATGATATGTGCCAATTTATCATCTCAGTTGATTCTCTCTTCCTGACAGTCACTGAGGTGGTAAGTATCTGCATACATTCATCATTCTATTGTCATATTACTAATACCATGCACATAGTACTGTACTGTCACATTGGTATGAATAATCAGTTGATTCTCTCTTCCTGACAGTCACTGAGGTGTACTGTACTGTTGCGTAGGCTCTCAGAACTGGTCTGGCAAGCACTAAAGCTGTTTAATTATCATCATTATATGTTTTTTTCTGCATTTGGCAATTCATTTGTTTTCTTGAGATGCGTTGTTGATCTTGTGGTATTCTGAATCCAAATCGTGTTGTATCTCATGAATTTCCATTTTCTTGTTGTATCTTTATCACCATACAATGACATCTATTTGATATGTATTTTCAGCAAAAGCTTGACATATGAAAGTCATATCACAGAGATCTAGCCAAATGATGCAAATAGAATCTAGATGGCTGGTCTTGCATGGGGTTATTTTAGATCTTGATCTGGTTTTGCTGATGTTAAGAATAGACAGCTGTGCCTGCCAGCCTAAAGAGGGAGTGGGTGGGAATCCAATGGACCTATGATAGCATGCATATCTCATGCATTACACTCTCGAGCCTAGTCAGGCCATGGATCAGTGATACATAATGCATTACACCCTCGAGCACAGTTGAGAGGGTTATGCCATGAATGATGCATCACACTCTCAACCAGTGTAATGCACCAGTGATGCATCACTCTCAATAAGGGAGTGGTAAGGTAAAGCATCAATAATGCATGACACTCTCAGGCTCTACCAGTGTAATGCATCAGTGATGCATCATTCTTGAGCTTGGTGGAATGTCACTGGTCATGCATCACTCACATGAGATTCTCAGGCTCTACCAGTGTAATGCATCAGTGATGCATCATTAAACAGGTAAGGAGGTACGGTATCTACCTGCGGAGCAGTGATGTACTATAAGTAGGGAGGTAATGCATTAAGGTATTTATCTGATACATTACAGAAGAAAATGCGTTATATACATGTCTAGTTAGACAGTATAATGCATCATTATGGCTGTATGGGCTGAACAGACACCGGTTTTGGCTCTGGCAAGCCGTGGCCGATGGCAAGATCAAACCCAACTACATCCCCGACGCCAAGATGTTGGCGGATCTTCTTACTAAGCCATTGCCCCGCAACATCGTCGACCGACATCGACGTGCCATGGGCCTTGTTGGAGAATTCTCACAGGCTGAACTTCAGTGACGTTGTGTGACCCCGTCAGGTCGGAGTGTTGCAATCGTGTCGCCACACTCACGTGACGAAGGCAGTAAATTTTCACCTGAAGGAGTTCCGTGGCTTCATTCTGAACTGACGGACCTCCAGGTATGTATATAGTATAACGCTAATATGAATATCATTCTGAACTCACGGACCTCCAGTCTGATTCGCTAACCTTCGGTATCAGTTTGTTACCGCTGCGAAGTGTCTAGCTGCAACACACAACGTCCATTCAAGATGAGGATAGACTCTTTATTCCGCTTATGATAGCTACAGATGTTACAGTTCTTATTTAAAACGTGTATTCATTGGAAGGCAGAAATTGCAGGAGCAAATGCAGCATCAACCGAGGACTGGAATGCCCTAGCTCCCCGGACGACGTTAAACTGGTTGGCGTCAGTTGTTTGTGCAAAAAGACTCAGCAAAGGACATACCGCGACGCAGCTTACAAGTGCCTCTCCCACTCCGTCACTGGTTTCTTTCAGGGTTGAAAGGTCCTGAAGAATAATTGGACCCGCGCCTACTGCGTCAAGGCCCTGCTCGCGTGTAGTTAGATCCCTCAAAGCCTTCCGTATATTGGGGCCCTGACCCTCAAGGAGGGTAAGGATAGCAATGGAATCGCTATCGGACAAACGACAACCGGCAGTCTTATACCAAATAATTATGAGAATCAAGGAAGGCATTGATAAAGATAGTTCCCAACATTGATGTCACTGGTGAGAGTAAGTAGGGTGTTGTTCACGTTAATGTTAGCATTGTGAATAGCCTATATCAAGACATGAGCTTGTGTAGCTATCTATGCAGTCTTAGTAGATAAGACATACCATAGCCTCATCGAGGGTGCCATTATTGTTGGTGAATGCATCGATTACAGCAATATCTGCGGCCAGGGCCGGGGCAAAGACATTACTGATCTGGTTCTCAATTTCAGCAGGGGTGGTCTGAGCGAATAAGAGGACAGGAAGGGAGGTCAAGACAAAAAGACTCTTAAATTGCATAGTGGAAAGATTTGAAAGGAGAGGTGTTTCGTGGTGGTCCGCAACGAAATTTGTTGCTCCTTTTATGTCATGGACCAGATCATCATTACTCTACCTTCTTAATTTTCCTTGGCGATGGAGTTTCGGATTAGGCAAGGTATTTCAATCATCGTGGGATTGCTACCTGACGACTCCATTTGTCAGGAGTCACCATGACCTGTTTCCAACAGGCATTTCTCAAGGATTTTCTGCTGTTTCCCAATGTACCTCAGAAATCGGTCTTTTGACAGATTCAAATGTCAACACACCTCGTCTGCTGCGGATCAATCTACTCTCGAATTCGCCATTCTTGAGAGCCAGTGAGTGATTCCACGCAAGCCTGAAGGTTGATCCCTTCTTCATTGCACTGAGAGTCCCAAAGTAATTCAAGAAGTTCTTCGGATCATTGACAGTCAAATGAAGGTTCTACCTCCTGCACATGCAAATTCTCTTTATCACTTGCATTGGATTCATCTCAGAGATTCCTTTTCAAGCATATTGGCTTCTTTGAACCTTCTACTTATAGGAATACATTCGAGGTCCCTTAAAAAGTTTAGCGAACACAATTTCACGACAGCCGCTCCATCACCACTAAGCCCCTTCAGAACACAAATTCCTTCTCTTATCATGGTCAATTTCCATTTTTCCTCCGCGGAAATAGTTGAAAAGATGTTCTCTCATGATCACCTCGCCATCAAGCCCTTTCAATTATTGACCAACCCTGAAAGGTATCTTCATCTCGGCCGTTCACGGTTGTAACGTTTTGCCTAACATGGAACACGTCGGAATTGCACTCGACGAACCAGTTGGACTACCTGTCCCATTAGAACAAACATCGTTACTATACTGTGACCCGTTACGCAGAGTGGACAAGGCTCTGGTACTGCCAGTCATTTTCCATAGCGAGAACCCGAACCGCTACAACGGTTCCCACGATGTTGGGCGGCACCTAGTTTTACCCGTTTATGACAGGTCGTTCTCGCACTAATTATTTCTTCCGTATGTGTTAACCTCTTCTTTGTGTCGTCTTCAGAGATGATTACGAGATAGCTGTAAAGCGAGGATCATTTCCGTGATTACAAGCCAGGGAAAGAATCTATTCTTTTAGTTAAAATGACAGGTAACCTCCCGTTTTCTTTTTCGCACTAGCACCTGTCATTTGATAAATATAAATAGAAGTTTCACCCGTAGATGATGTTCTTGTCTTCGAATCCCTACGAGGTCTCGTAAAATGATGCAAGGCTCTGAATATGCCGAGGGATTTTGCTTGCCCTTACCTTAAAAAACCCATCTTCCCATTTAGTGGATACACATAGACACGTTCTGTAGTAAATGAGGTATCCATCAACACTTGCCCGATCACAAGGCGACGTTCTTTCTCTGTTATTCGCGTTGCAAAAGGTACATTCAAAATCTTGTGACCACGCTGTTTTCTCATCAGCAAACTATACGTGACCACATTTCTAGTTCATTCACGCAAGTCGAAAGATGGTGTCAAATATGTAAGAAGAGACTAATCAGAATGGAGTTTGTCCATTCAATGACCAATGCGGCAGCAAATATCATACTTCAATTAGCATGCCAAGATGCAGAAGAAAATCTTTTTTGTCTTGCTTTATACACAAAAGAAACTCAGGAGGTCTGAATTCTATGTATATAATCAGTAGACCTGTAGAGGTATCCATCCTTGGAGGCTTGAAATGACGTCCACGTGCTTCGGTCTGTCAAAAAGCCTTTATATGAATGGCGTCAGTCATAAACAAACCTGCAGTACTCATATAACGAGTAATCATAGGTCTTTATTAAACATGAGGACAAAACCTCTATTTACATTGTGATAGGTGCATATGTAACAGTTTTAAGTATATAAAGAGAACTTTCAGTCCAATGAGCAGCGAAGAGACTTGCATCACATTTTCTGCGTCTTCAATTGAAGGCAGATTCGGCAGAGGCAAATGCAGCATCAATCGCGGACTTGATTGCCTCAGCTTTCGGAAGGACGTTTGACTGGTTGCCATCAATCGTCTGTCCAAAAATATTGTGCTAAAGGACACACCGAGATACAGCCAGCGATTGCCAGCGCCATTGCGTCACTGGATGCTTGCAGGAATGCAAAATCCCCTTGGAAAATTGGAACCACGCCTAAGGCTTTGAGGGCTGGCTCGCGTGCGATTGCATCCATCAAGGCCTCCTGGAGCCTCTGAACCTGTGTATTAAGCAGATCAAGGATAGCATTGGCATCACTGTCGGACAATGGACAGCTGGCATTCTTGTATCGAATAATTATTAGAATACCAAGGAAAGCATTGTTTACACACGAACATCAATGTCATTCGTGACAGCAGCAATGGTTTCATTAGTTGTAATGTGAGCAGCGTGAATGGCCTATGTCAAGACAGGAAATTGGGTGAGAAAAATGGTCGCCATATGCAGCCTTAGCACATCATGAAACATACCATAGCCTCAGCCAGTGTGCCATTGTTGACGGGGAAGGCTTCGAGGGCAACAAGGTCGCCGGACAGGGCAGACGCAAGTTTATTACTGATGTCGCTCTCAAGCTGGGCAGGAGTAGTCTGAGCGAATGAGAAGACCGGAAGGGAGACAAATACGAAAAGCTTCTTGAGTTGCATGGTGAAGAGCTTTAGAATAAAGAATTTCGTGGTGATTCGCCACGAAATCCGTCGCCTGTTTTATGTCGCCGAGACACGACCAGTAGTTCATCATGACTTTCTAATTTTTCTCTTGCGGATGGAGCTTGTGATCAGGGAAAGTATTTCAGTGACCATGGGATTGTCGTGTGGTATTGAAAGACAAAAAGAAAAATGTCGTGAGGAAGAACTGTCACAAACAGGTAAACCTGTATACTCGTTTGAAAAGTTCCGTTGGATGCCGCTAGACATCCCTGGGGACTGCAACTGCAAATCGATGAGAGTGACCAATCAATTGAATGGGCTTGATGTGATCATGAAACCCTGGAATGGTATAGGTGATCAGAATGGGCTTACTGGCTGGGAATGGAACAACTATAAAAAGGCCTCTGTGGGAGTTATCTCGCCACATGTTGTAAAATAGTGGACGACGTCAAGTGTGACGCAAGGATTAAGTCACACGATGTCAAAGGGCCGAGTTCACACGAAAGGACTGTGGTAAGTGCTCGAATTTCTCTAAGTAGCCAGAGCATACAATGCCCCTTATATACTAGAACTACGGGTTAAGCAAGGGCCGGAAATAAGTCGATCGATACGAAAATGAAAATGTGTAGTAATGAGAGGAGAGTTAGATAAGATACTTTGAGAACATTATGTCCGTCGGAGACCAACATCAATTGCGGCCAGATGTATGCGAGACTTATCCTAGATTACGACGGATGGGGACGGATATCTTCTCGTGGAGAGTTTCTCGGCTGTATTTTTAGGCCCTTGTCTGTGCTTTTGGGTTGGCATACCAGTCCACGCCGGAGCTCTTTCTCCATCTCAGATGCGGGTTCTGAAAAAAATGCCGTACAATCACCAAGCTAGAAGCAGTGACCAAGGATCAAGGGAACACCTTTTCCTTTCTTCCGGAGGGCTTGTAGACTCTTCCTGCTGTGTAAGTTGATTCTTTTTGTTATTCTCACAGTATCTCCATGGCCTCGGTCCCCTACTGATCACTCCTACTCACACCCACACCCTCCGACCTACACAACGCCAGGTTACTTCCTCGCAACAATTTGGCAAACTACTCCCCCTCTCAAGTGATTACACACCACCAATCCTCGCCCTCTTCACAATCGCATCACCATTCCCCTCACCGTCTATGTCAGTCTCCTCGGGCGGGGATCGCTTCGCAGGAACACAACCTAGATACATATTATGTGTGAGATTAGTTGGGCAATATGACTGTTCAAGGAGGAGGTAGACCTGGGTCGGGCGAGTTCGAGTTCGTCGAATCACGCAACAGCTCCTTCTCCTTCCTGGTCTCCAAAGCGGGTTCTGGAAAAAAGTCATCCTAAATGCGAAGACAAAGGATCGACGACAAACCTTTTCCCTTCTTCCCCACAGGCACGGGCAGAGGCCTAAAATAAGGCTGCGCAATCCACCAGGGCAACACGTCCAAACCCGTCTTCTCGTCCATCCTCACAAGCTCCTCAAGGGCTATCCTACCATCCTCCGTCGCAATCCGTATATCATCGTC